>CM014278.1:99819104-99844354 GCA_004135705.1 Alloteropsis semialata | reverse complement strand
CATGCTTGTTTCGCAAGGAGAGCTAGGTTAAACATCTCTAGATCGCTGAACCCTAGACCGGCCAGATATTTGGGCTGCACCATGGTGTCCCAAGCAACCCAGCAGGTTCTTCTTTTTCCTCCTTGCTGCCCCACCAGAAATTGCGAAGGAGACCATCAATGTGCTGACACAGGCCTCGTGGCAATCTGAAACATGACATTGAGAATGTGGGTATCGCCTGGGCAACTGATTTTATGAGAACCTCCTTACCACCAGCCGATAATAATTGCTCCATCCATCCTTGTATTTTGTTCCATACCCGATCCTTCAAATTTTTGAAAGCACCACTAGGCGCATTCCCAACATCTGACGGCAAACCCAGATACTTTTCATTGAGAGCTTCATTATGCACATCAAGGATATTTTTTATTTCATCCCGTAAGCTCTGCCGACACCCCTTGGCAAAGTGTATCGAAGATTTATCCACGTTAATTTGATGTCCAGAAGCTTTACAATAAATATTTAGAGCCTCCCACACTTCCTGAGCATTGGTCCTATCTGCCTTGAAAAACAACAGGCTGTCATCTGCAAAGAGTAAGTGGTTTACCATCGGAGCCGATGGCGCCACCCTAATGCCATTGAGTGTAGATGACTGACTTCTAGCTTTTAAGAGGCACGAAAGGCCCTCTGCTGCTAGCAAGAACAGATAGGGGGAGATAGGATCTCCCTGCCTAATACCCCTTGTCGGTGTAAATTTCTCTAAACACTCGCTGTTTAGAAGAACTGAAAAAGATACTGAATTGATCAGTCTCATTACCATCTCAACCCATACCTGATGGAATCCCAAATGGAGCATAATTGAGCGAAGGTACTCCCATTCGATACGGTCATATGCTTTTTTCACGTCAAGCTTTAAGGCACAACACCTCAAATCCCGAGCCCTCTTTCTTTTCATAAAATGCAGACACTCATATGCCGTGATTATATTGTCTGTTATAAGTCTCCCTGGGACAAAGGCTGATTGTTCTTCAGAGATAATTTCTGGTAATATGATCTTCAACCTATTAGCCATCACCTTGGACGCTATTTGTATATGACATTGCACAAGCTTATTGGCCTGAATTGACCTAGGTCCTCTGGGTTCGCCACCTTAGGGATTAGCACAATTAGCGTATCATTAATCTTCTTCGGGTCATCCTCTCTCTCAACACAATTGAAGTAACCTCCTTCCCACACAACTCCCAATGGCGCTGGAAAAAATGAGCCGGGAAACCATCTGGTCCCGGGGCTTTTGTGGGAAACATCTGGAACAAAGCTTCCTTTGTCTCCTGTTCTGTAAACTGCTGGAGAAGTTTATCATTCATTGCCGCTGTTACCTTTGTAGGAACCATTCTCAAAACCTCCTCCATATTTTCTATCCCCTCGGAGCTATACAAATTTTTGTAGAACTCTGTAGTCAGCTCGCCCATCTCCTGTACATTTTCCATGAATTGTCCATTTGGCTTCCGTAGCTTGATTATTCTGTTCCTCTTATGCCTCCTGCTCGCTCTCATGTGAAAAAATCGTGTATTTTTGTCTTCCTCGTCAAGCCACATAATTCTCGACCTCTGCCTCCACATGAGCTCTTCCCTGTGATTTAGCTCTCTAATTCTCTCAACAACCTTAAGTTTTGCATACGATGGCTCAAGGCGATGTGGGTCAGCCTTCATGCGTTCTAACTCAGCATTTAAATGTGACACCTCTGGTGTCACTAGTGTAATTAAGATCCTTAATGAACTTAATTAAACCCATAAGGACATGCATCATTTCATAATCATATTGTTTGTGCATTTGTGTCTATGTGTTGATTTAGTCAACCAAAATAATCAAAATAGTCAAAATACAAAAATTATATCAAAGTGTCACAAATAATGTCCACTACATGTTTATGAACTCAAATGAGTATGGAAAGTTCAAACAAAAATTCAAAATTCAATTTTGAAATCGTTTGACCGTCATTTCATGTGTTGAGAGTTTTACTTTTTACCCTTCTAGGGAGGCTAATATCTTTAGATTTTGCCTAAACAATTGACATTCCACCAATATAAAAGTTGGAGTACAAAGCACCCTCTTTACTATGGTGGTGATGTGGATCCATAAAAACTTTGTTTGATTGCTCAAATTCTTGGTCAAATTCGAGTCAAAATGCTGAAAATTCAGCATTCAACTGAATCGGCTAAGTCTGAAAAACGTGATTTTTGCCCATTTTCTCAGCCCCGTAACTCTCAAACCACTGCTCAAAAGGAGTAACACCCTTTGTAGAAGTTGTAGCCTGATGTACCATCTCTAACTCTCGTATTGGACAAATCAAAAGTTTATTTACCAAAAGTTGAGTTTCAACCAGTTGAAGTCGGGGTCACAGGGCTGGAACTGAACTGAATTCGCGAAATCTGAAATTCGAGGTTTCGCCGAACTTGAGAGCCCTGCAACTTCCAAACCATTGAGCAAATGATATAAGTCCCTTTGTATGATTAATAGCCCTATATACCATCTACAAAGTTTACTTTGGCTGATCATTAAGTGCCTAAGTGAAATCTTGAGAAAAATTGAGCCAAAAGTGACTGTTTTAGCCGGCCGGATGACTGAATCGACTTTAGTCGATTCAGTTCGCGGGGCATTGGCCAGAAGCTCGGCCTCGACGCCGTCGACACCGCGAGCCGTGCCTCCAGCTGTCCAGACAAGTGTCGCCATCCCCGTGGCCGTGCCAAGCGTCCATGCTGCGCTGTCCCGCCACGTACGCTCGAGGAGAAGCGAGCCTCCACCTCACCGTCCGGAACGCCGAGCAGTAAAGCGCCGAGGACAAAACAACCGGCCTCTCTCAACCATTCTTCAATTCACCGCGTCCATAGCTTCTCCACCTCGCTCCCTCCGCCCTCGACCACTCCGCTCTCTCCGCCATAGCCCATACTCGACGAATTTGGAGAAATTCGAGCTGCCATTGCCGAACTCGGTACGAACTCGACCCCGCCGTGGTCGTACCTCCTCGCTCCTTCTCCACCCAATCCAAGCATCAAAACGAGTTCCCCATGACTCCCTGAACCTCCCCGGCCCTTTTCCTTTTTTCCCCAGCCACCAGCCGAGCCGGGCCACGACCCACAGCGCCGCCGCCGGCAACCGCGCGTGGGCAGCCACGGCTGCTCACCGGCTGGCCGCACGCCGCGGCCGAGCAGGGTCGCAGGGGCTGGCCACAGCCCTTGCCGCCTGCCCAGGCCGGAGGAGGGGCCAGGAGCCGGCCTTTGGCCGTTCGGCCAGAAGGCAGGCCGAGCAGGAGCTCGGTTCGTTCCGAGGTTGAAGACGAGGACGTCGTGGTAAGCTATTAGAAACTTCAGGGGGTTATCCATAAATATTTTGGACTTATGTGTTAAGTGAAAATAGTGCAGGGGCTTGGTTGCAAGTTTTTGAGGACCTATTTGCGAAGAAAGGACCTATCTACAATTATTTTCGTTTTTCCAGGGACCCCGATGTAAACATTGCTTTTACTGTTGACGTTTTTCTTTTCCTTTGAATTCGGCTGAAATTTAGTAAATCACCAAAAATCACACAAAAATTGTAAAATCATAAACTTGGACTTTCTGGAATCCTTGTGAAATTATCTTTCTAGTGATGTATCATATGAATATGTAATCTGTGTGATTCCTAATGTATTTCTGTATGTATGAAGATGTGCTTGAGAGATTGTTTATTGCCTTATAAATCATAGGAATGTGTTAAAAATACAAAACCACCTTTGATGGTTCTGTTATGATTAGTAGAGTTGAGTTGAGCATCTGTTATGATTAGTAGAGTTGAGTTGAGATTGTTTATTCACGATTTTGGTAGGTTTAGAATTAGTTATGTTAACGGAGTAGAAAAGGTAATAAATATATAAACTACTCAATAAAATTTGGCAAATTTTGTTAGAGCTTCTCTGGAGTATAGGAACCCTCACAAAAAGAATCAGCTCCAGAAAGTGTATAATTTTTAAGTTATGGATTAAGTTTGGTTCTAGCTGGTTAAATATAGATAAATCACCAAATATTCTGTATAAATTAGAAAAATATGAACAATTCACAGAAAATATCTCTGATAGAATAGTAGTTGTAGTAAAAATTTCAGCTGCAGAAAGTCTTTGTAGAATTTATTATGATTTTCTAACTAGCGGTAAATGCTGGCTGTTAAAAGAAATAGAAAACAGATAGCTAAAATGCTGGAAAATTTCTAAAAAATAGCTTTGGCTGTCTGGAGTACAGAAACATGTTTATCTTAAGTTTTGTTTATATAAATATATTTTCTAGGCTTGAATTGGTAAAAACTAGCTTGAAAATGCTTAGTTAATAATTAGTTTTCTTGTTGTAAAATTAATTCCAAAAATATGTATAGCAACCTGGAATGCTGAATGTCAGATTTAGCCACTGAAACTCCCTTGTACTATTAGTGGTCATTTATAGATGCTTTACTTAATTTGTGTAGTAGTTTAAGTTGCTTTTAACATATTAAAAAGGTTTAATAAAACTTCCTCATACGTTAATTCAGATTTGAACTAAGTTTAATTAGCAACTAAAAGAAACCCACCCAGCTTTCTTGTGAGCTTCTTAGTTATTTATAGTCCGTAAATGATTGCCCAGTGATGTATTAGTGAGTTGTTGCAGTTATTCTGTGATTGTTTTCTTATGCATTACTGCATCTCATGCATCCGCATTTCATGTAGATCATCCCATTGTTGACAGAGTATACGAGATCGAGGTCGAGCCCGAGGGTGATCACGTTGCTGTGGAGCTGAACTTTGCTGCTGAGCAAGACCCGGGCCAAAGCCCGGAAGGGCCCAAGGCCGGTGATCAGGAAGGCAAGCCCCGGAGCATAACCCACTGTTCAAATCTAACACTCCTTACTTTATGCCTTACTTTATGCATTTAAGTTTTGAGGAGTTGAATGAAACCCTAGTTGCATGATCCCTAGGTACCTATGTCCTAATACTAGTATGTGTAGGTCGTATAGAATGCCATGCTTAATTAGGACCGGTAGAAGTCGAGTGATTGCCTTGTCACTCGCGAGATATAGGTTTTTACTTTATATCAATTTATGATGTTCGGCAAGCGGGGCTTGTGCGATATTCATGTTTGGTTGAATGTCCCGCTTGCACAGAGGAATGTTGGCTAAGGCATTGATTGTGTGGCGATGTTGGTCAAGCTTTTGAAGGTACTAATCGTATGCCGGAAAATGTGGTAAACTGGTAAACCTAGTACTTGATTCAAACTGACGTCTGACGGACATTTCCACTCCATTGGGCGAGGGGGATGATGGCGAGTGTAGCAGTGGCCGCGGCACAGGTTTGCCGGGGCACCTGGGGTCTGTTGGGGCGTGCACTCGGGTGGAGTGGTATCTGATGGCAGATGGCAGGGAGAGATGGGAACGGTTGCCTCGTGAGGTCCTGGGTGTCTCTCATGGGTCGTACGATTAGGTTGTCCCATGCATGGTTAAAATCAACTCGAGTTGTCTGTCCTTCGCGGTTACATGAAGCTGCTTGATCTCTTTTCACACATCAGTGTCCTTGGGCCAATAGGTTTAGAAGTGTTGTTAGTGGATAAGTGTTGATGATTTGTTAATCAATTGTTTTTCGACACTGATTGTTGTTGGATAGCTTGGCAAACTTAGTAATGGTTAGACTCACTTTAATTTGGCTAAAATATTGAAAATAGGGATCAACCGGTAGTCGCTTTTTGGCAAAACAAACCCCTCAGCCATAAAGCCTTGCATGTCTAGAATTTAACCTGGTCGGGTAAGTCTTGCTGAGTATTAGTATACTCAGCCTTGCTTGTGGCTCAATTTTTCAGATAATGGTGATGGTTATGACCCTGTTGCTGCTCTGACTTGGCCGTGTGTGCTTCCTGATGGTTGGACTATGGAGCGAGTGCCATCTGAGTCCGACTCAGGCCGCGGTGATTAGATGTTGTGCGAGGGCTCCGCATAATGTCTTTTGTTTCGACGTTTAGACTTCCACTGTATTATAACTCTGGTTTGTAATAATTAAAACTTATGCACTATGTTTGTATAATTATCCATGTGAACCCGGTGATGTAAAAATTTGTGATGAGTTGTACTGTCTGAGCCCATCTTCGAGTGGGACTGCTGCTATTTCGTTTCAGTCGAGAGAAATGGTGGTTTAATCGGGAAGGTATCCGACGGATTGCACGATTAGCTCGGTTTAAGGGTGTGGAGCACCGCTGTGATAGTGGTCCCATGCTTTTAAATCGGATTAATTGGGGCGGTCTGCCATATTAAATTACATAGATCTCGCCGTACACTTTCAAAGGTCATCTTTTCCCACCGCAGCAGTTGGTTGCTCACCTGTATCAACTTCCGTTGGAGATCTTCTATATTTGACGCATCTCGCTCACTTTTCCAAGCATCTGTAAGCATACTTGAAAAACCATCATGAGTTTCCCACATAACCTCATACTTGAAACGGCTCTTTTTTCTTGTGCGTGGCTCCTCCCGTCTCCAAGCAAGAGAAATAGGACAATGATCCGAAGCTGTAGCTGTTAATGTATACGTATTGAACTGAAATTGCTCTGTAGCCGGCCCATCTAGAGGCCTAAAGCACAAAACCCTGGTTGGTGGACTGAAACTCAGCTTGACTAACTATTTTGGTTTTGTTTCTCTTGTGAAATAAGTGGAGTATACCCAAAATATAATGCTTACCGAACCAAGGTCGAACCAACCAAACCACTTGGAAGACCACTGAACCAGTGAATCAGCAGTTCTACTAGTTTAATGACCGATCCGATCTTTTATTCTGTGCCAGAAACATAGTGATCACATCCCGCATCAAGGCAAGATGCTAGCCCCATATCGAGAGGTGCACTTGGATGTAACGTTGGAGCATGCGTCCAGCGTCCTCCATTTCACCTTGGTAGGGTCGACTCGAGCGTCGGCCGGCTGCTCGGTGTGGTCAGTCCGACAGTGGATCGTCGGTGGCCATGCCGCGCCACTATCTTGGACTGTTATATACTCCTGCAGTAGTGAAAGGTCCATGTCACTCCCGACTTAGCTACACAAAGGGGATTAATTCCATTAATTGTGCCGGCCCATGCGGACGAACAGTGCCGAACAATAGAGTAAAAGACAGGCAGATATGAGCCGGATCGTTGATTGACCAAGTAATTGAGGGTATAAGTGCATTAGACAAGGTGCAAGGCCGGTCGTGCGCGTTGTCGTCACAACAAAGCGACAGCCTAATAAACGAGACTCTTACGTAACGCAACAAATCCGGCAGCCAGTGCGGAAAATAAGAGCAAGCTAGTGTGAAGATCAACTTCTGGGTACACGTACGTTGCAGGCTGCAGCTGTTATTATACTGCAGTGGAGTGTAGTACTGAAATATAAAAAAAAGTCACATTTTAAAATACATATATAATGATAAAACAAATCAAAAAAAATATGATATCAAGATGAATGGACAAAATCGTGATATGTCAATGACGACAAATATTTTGATACAGTGGAAGTATCGATAATCTACTTCAAATCTCATCGCCCTGTTCGGCTGGCTGGTTCAGTACTTCAGTCTCACATAAAATCAGCACCAGCTACCAGCCACCAGCCAGCCAGCAGTACTTTTCTCTCACAGAAAATCAGCACCAGCCACCAGCCAGAATCAGCACCAGCCAGCCGAACGGGGTTTGCTGGACTAAATTCGTTTACCCCATCTTGTCCCAAGTTAATATACGTGTATTTTCATTGTTGTCCTTAGTCAAATTATATTAAGAGCTGCTCAATAATGTGGAAACTAAGGTGCAAAATACTAGTACTATGTTTGTTCCAAATTATTACTTTGGTTTTGTCCAAAGTCAACATGTTCTAAATTTGACCAAATATTTTTATTTGGAAAATAAACATTGATATCTATAATAAACGTATGCCATGATGGATTTTAGAAAACTAATCGGACGTTGTTCATGTTGATGTTTTTTTTCATATAAACTTTGGTTAAAGTTAGAGAAGTATGACTTGGACCAAAGCTAAAGTGAACTTAAAATGGAGTTAGTAGGGGAAAAAAAAGAAAAACTCGCTGCCTATAAGAATATTGATCTTGCCGACATTATAGTGCATTTCCTGTCGACGATTGACTAACTGAGGTGCCCAATAATCACCAGCATGTACTGTACTGTGTCTTTGCACAGTACTCTTGTAGCATCTGTAACCACTCTGCCGATGCCCCCGCTCCTGGCCAGTAGTCTGCTCCCTGCTTACTAGTCACCACGCTCCGTTCTATTCGACCGTTGCTTGCGTCGCTTTCGGTGCTTGTGGTACTATGTCAAAGATTAACAACATTATATCTACAGCACAGCAGGCCGAAAGAGGCCACAAAATCAGCTGCCCCGCCGATACTTTACACAGCTCCAGGAACGGTTTCATTTGACTTCACCGCGCATGGCTGCATGGATCTTCGGGAGTATCACCATGGTTGAAATGAAACCTGAAGAAATTTCCGCCGGCCACACGACACTGGATTATCTAGCTCCGCCGCCGGAACGCCTAGGCCCACTCGCGTTGCACGGCCGGCGGCCCGCCCATGCCGGTGACGAACGCGATGAACGCGCTTACTCTCCTGCGCGACCGACCGAGTCTTTTCCGACAAAATGCAGGGAATAGCGGCAGATGTAATGTAACCGTGGAAACGATATATATAGTTCCAGCATTTGTCTACATCTGCAGCCGGCCGTTGCCAAATTGCATCATCCAAACAACGCAGCAGCATGGATCTTGTAGTGTGTATATATAAATGCAGTCGTGAAGCTTGGGGCTCAAAGTGCTAGACTGCTAGTGCATCGCGCGTCGAATGGATCATCATGGCGATGTCCCTTCGCTCCTCGCCAAGCTCGGGGTAGGCGCTCTCACGTGCAACTCCCTTGTGGCCGCGTACACGTCGTGGGGGGATCCGAGCTCGCTCGCGTTCGTGGTCACCGCCTACGCGGCGCTGCTGCTGCTCCTGCATTTCCTCCGCCGGTTCGAGCGCGCGCCGCCGGCCGACAGGGGCAGGGTGAAGGCGGCGGTCTGGGGGCTCTCGACGCTGCTCACCGTGATGTTCGCGGCGAGGGTGGCTCCGCTCATGCCGCCGCTCGTCGGCGTCGTGGTCTGGATGATGGCCGCCGCGACGGCCGCCGGTGGGTTCTGGGCGTTCTTTATTGCCCAAAGAGCAGAGTGAGGAGGGACACTGCTGGACTGGCTTTGGTATTGCTGGTTCGAGGAGCTGCAGGGCTGTTGTACTGCTAATGCTATGGTGTGATGAACGCGACCAATATATGTAGTGCTGGATAGTAGTAGTACAATTGATTTGCTCTATTATTTACCAATATATGTAGTGCTGGATAGTAGTAGTACAATTGATTTGCTCTATTATTTATTATAGGAGTAAGTATAATTTACGTCTTTACACCTTATATTTTAAAAGTTAGCGCATGCCCGACGATGTTTTATTTATATTGCTGACTGCTTTCTTGGACCAAAATGACTGTTTTCTCAAGGCATATGCAATTTTGCGTGCTTGCTAGTCGTGTTTGTAATCATGCTCTCGACTTTACATTAGCGCCCTTGGTTTGACCAAGTTAACGTACCATGGTCCCTACTTTATAATAACTAGGTGATTCCCCACGCGTTGCTGCGGGATTTGAAGAGCTTTTCAATGAACTATGAACCAATGTGGTTGTTTAATTGCTCGTATAAATGGTGCACTTATAGAGATTACATTGAAAGTAAAAATGACCGTTTATTTCATCTACCACTACCAGTTTACGTAATAACCCTTAGTTGGTGGGAGATGACATGGATAGCTTACATGAAGAAAGAATTGGTGGAGATGACGTGGACAGCTTGCATCGAGAGAGATATAGAGTGAATGACCCTTAGTGGGAGATGATGTGGATAGATTGCATGAATAATGAATTGGTGGGAGATGATGTGGATAGCTTGTATGAAAAGAGAAATAGAGTTAATGACCTTAGTGGGGTGCATCTATATAAGTTATATAGATAACCAAAAGTGGCAAAACAATGACACGTGTGTTGACTTGGTCATGGCCGTGGCACACTTGTTGCGGTGCAAAATAGAAAAAGGGGGGCAAACTCACAATTGGAGTTTTATAGGTCCTCCCAAGGGCCCGCCATGTGCAGTATATTGTCGCCTCATTCTACTTCCATAGGCTCCCCACCTTGACAGCCACCAGCGTAAAGGATCCCTCCTAGTTTTTGAAATCAATGGGAAAATAAAAATATATTTTGAGGAGGAATAAACACTTGAAGCAATTTTTTTCAAAACAGTTCTTTGGGAATCAAGTTAAAACAAATAAGAAAGACAATAACATCTATCAAAACTCCAAGTTTTTGAGCCTTTTTGCATCATGGGCCCGTGTGGTACCCATGTATTGCTGAGGTGGGACCCATGGGCCCACTGACTATTCAGGCCTTGTTTAGTTGCACAAATTTTTCAGATTTTTTACTATTTATCCATCACATCAAATGTTAGGACACTAATTAAGGGTATTAAACATGGATTAATGACAAAACTCAGTCTATAACCCCTGGTAATTTCGCGAGACGAATCTAATGAGCCTAATTTGACCATGATTAGACAACGTCGTGCTGCAGTAAACAATCTCTAATGATGGATCAATTAGGCTTAATAGATTTGTCTCGCAATTTTTCGTCCATCCGTGTAATTTGTTTTATAATTAGATCATGTTTAGTCCTCCTAATCTTCAGTTTAAAATTGCTACAGTAAATTTTGCAAACTTTCACCAACCAACTAAACAGGCCCTCAGTGGCACCCAGGCACTGTTTGGCATCTGTGGTACTCTCTCTGTCACAAACAGAATATAATTATGGATTGCGTGCTAGTTTAAGTAGTTCACGTTTGACCAAATTTTTAGTGAATTATATTCGTATTTATGACTCTAGATAATTTATTAAAAAAGATATTTTATAATTAATCTAATGATATTTATTTGATATCATGAATATTGTTATTTTTTATTTAGAATTGGTTAAACATAAGATACTAAAACATGACCCTGTGCTAGAATTGTATTTTTTTTTGCACGGAAGGAGTATTGTTGATTGTGTACCATGGTTTTTTTGAAAGAAAATGTCGATGGCGGTTTTTCCTATTATTTGCAGTTATGGAAGGTATTAAATATATTTATTTTTCCTACGTATAAACACAAGAAATAAGCTTTTTATACCACGTCCATACGTTCACATGTGGTAGCCCTATAACTTTTTAACTTTGCTTTGAAATAATAAACTCGTAAATAAGATTGAATTATCTATTTATTGCTAATTTATATTTTATTTTTATCAAAACCAAAAATCCATGTACATAGCACGTCAATCCGCTAAAAAATTATTTGAATTTAATATTAGATACATGCAATGTTAGAGACTGCCTTTTTGCATCGATGCGATACTTTTTTGGACATAGTAGGATAACAAATTCGTATTTATCTTTTTAACAAGTTGACATCTTTTGCATAGACGCCAACCTGATTAGGGATGGCAGTCGGACCCATGGTGTGCGGTGACCCACGGGTTTCACACCCAATGGGTGTAGGCGTGGGTGCAAAATTACACCCGTGGGTCTATACCCACCCGCACCCGTAATAAAACGGGTTGAGGCCGGGTCTGGATTTCCACCCGCGGGTGACCCATGGGGCCCGTAATAGTAACCTTTTACCTTAAGAATTTGACTGAAATCCTAGAGAACTCTTATCCGATCCACAGCCACCCCATTTCCACCACCACTCGTCACTCCTATTGCCTTCCGCGCCGCCGCGACTCGCGCATACCTTTTTTCTATTACCCTGTATTTGCTTATGTGATGTACTAATTGTCCAACTATGATGACTTCTTATTCTGCTGATTGGTGGAACTATTGAATGTTTATTTATGTGATGCATTGCGACTATAAGATGAAAATTTGGTTTGCTGCAACTATTTATTTGTGTTTTTAGATGATTCACATATTGCATATTTTATTGTCCTGCACAGACCCAACGGGCGCCCAACACTCAGCGGGTGCCCGGCGAGTGCGGGCGCGGGTGTAAAATTTCACCCGCGAAGCGTCATGGACGCGGATGTGGCTAAACGTGACGGGTGCTGTTATGGGTGGGACCCACACCCACCCATTGCCATCCCTAAACCTGACTAGTTGAAGCTTAAAGTCAAAGTGGAAAGTTGAGGACAGATGGAGAGACGGAGAAGACGGGAAGGGAAAGGGAAGGCGGGAGCAGAGTAAAACAGAGGAAGCAGAGCAGGGGGGCAACAGAATCCAGAGACGATATGTTCGCCGAGCTGAACCGGCGCCGCGAAAGGACGACTCCAGACTGCGGTTCTTCCCCGGCGGAGGCCTGGCGGTCAGAGGACGGGAGGAGCTTGCCTTCCGTTCCCATCGTTGATCTCCGGCCACATGACGGCCCACATCAGGTCATTATATTTTCAGCTTTCAGGTTTTGGGCGCCGGGTATTCTTCTTCTGTCAGCTTCGCATCATGGTTCTTCCTTCGGATCGACGATATATGCCGCCGCTCGGCCCTAATCTTCCACGCAGCGTCCTGGCAAAGTCCTCGCCGGTCGCCGCCTCCTCTTTTGCTCGATCATGGCGCCTTCCCGTAAGCACAGTAGAGTGCTTTGTCCCCTCGTGTCCACTAAAAAAGCTCTACCACTCTCTGCCTGCTGAGTGCTGACTGCTGAATGATTGAATGAAGCTCGCTCCATCAGGCTCCCGTCGATGGATGCTTGAAAGGTGCTTGCTGCTTTTTCTTCCACGAATCACGAACACATGGGCCCTCTGCTAGTCGATTCGGACATGTGATGATCTGAATACTCTATTGCTCATTTGCCCTTGAAGCTTCGCTGGCTACGATTCCTTTACAGAAAAGCCATGTTCTTTCTATAGTGCGCTTCAACTTACCGTACTTCGGTGGTCCGTCGCGAATCGTGTTCGTCTTCCTGCGATCAACAACGTCAAAATCGAGTTAGGGACAGGTATGAACTCATCACTTACGTACGCTGCAACTTGCAAAGCCAAACTGTCAGCGCTGGGATATTTTCAAATTTCAATTCTCACAACATGACGGCACCGACCTAGCGGCTAGCGCCAAGGCTCCGGAGACTTCCTGACTCCTCGAGAACAAGATTTTTCCCGTCGGGACAAAACCGGCGACAACAACCGCCTTTGTCCCCAAACCCAGTCCTTGTATAAATATCGCGGTGGAAAAGCTTCTTGTCCTTGAACTTTGATCCCCTCGCTGCTTCGAGTCCCGGCTCTCGTGCTCCGCCGCCTCCGCCTCGTCCTCGCCCCCCGACGGCCCATGAACTTTGATCGCCACGGGGTGCTCACCAAGCTCGGCTTCGCCACGCTGACCTGCAACTCCGCGCTCGCCATCTACCGCTCACGGGACGACCCGCGCGCCGTCGCGTTCGTCGCCGGCGCCTACGGAGCCATCGCGCTGCTCTTCCGCTTCCTCCGCAGGTTCGAGCGAGGGGAAGGGGACAGGGGCAGGACCAAGGCCGCGGTTTGGCTCCTGACGACGCTGCTCACGGCCATGTTCGCGTCCAGGGTCGCGCCGCTGATGCCGCCGGCCGTCGGGGTCTTGGTGTATCTCATGGCCGCCGGAACCGCCGCGGCAGGGTTCTGGGCCTTCTTCCTCCACCAGTGAGGTGCAGATTCCCTCGTCCCCCGCACTGGATAGTGGATAACGTGACTTGTGGCTGCAGGGCAGCAGAACACGCCAATAGTTTGAACTGGAGAACCGGAGGAAGAGGTATGCCTCCAGCAAGGAAAATCGATGAAACCGACTACCTGATGTGGTTGGGGGTGACGCTACAGTGGAGATGGCAGCTGCAGAGCACGCGGGTGACGCCACAGTAGAGATGACAGATGCAGAGCACGAGGGTGGTGCTAGGGTTGCAAGCGGCGGCGGGCCACACAGCGCCGCAAGCCCACGAAATCCCGCATACCAGCCCACAACGCTGAAGCGGATTATGCGGGTAACCCGCACAAACCCGGCGGCGCCGCATAACCCGCGTCTCCCTTTCTTCGCCGCAGCCGTGCGCCGCCGTCGTCGCCGCCACGGCGAACCCCAGCTCCAGCCCCGGCTCGACCCAGGCTCCCCCTGAGCTCGTCGTCATCGTCCACGTTGCTGCCTCCTGCTTCTACTCCCGCTCCCCGTGCATGCGTGATGCGTCTCCATCGCTGCAGTTTCCTGCATCATGAAGGAATGATTCGGCGCCGGCACAACCCGCACATGGTTTCTGAAATTGAATTGTGATGTCACTGCAATCAATTGATAGTCTCTGCAATATTGCTGCAATTTGATCCAATACTTCGACTCTTGCCAAGAGCAAGAGCCAGACTCAGTCAACATTTGCTGTGCAATGGTGAAGTTTAGAGAAGAAGAACTTCTACTCTGCCAGTACAGTGAGAGAGATGTCATATTGTAAGCTGCTAGTACTCTCTATTTGATCCAATATTATTTGCCTAGTCTTTGCTTATAGGATTTGTGACTGGTTTTGCATTTCATTTGTGACTGCAGCTGATTTTGATCTGGGAAAAGGATGTCAAGGACTGCAACTAGGAGTCTTTGCTCTAGCATAGAAGATGTGCTGCTTTTAGCAGAGGCATGGTATGTTGTCTTTCTTGCGGTTCATTTCTACTTCATCTAGTTGGTCTGAGATTCTCTCATGAAGCACATTTAAGGAAAAAATTTCATCACAAATCAGTCGATATAATTGGAAGGAATACCTGATTTATTTGCCTTTGAAATCATGAAATGTGGGCATGTGTATAGTTTTACATGCGAAAGTCTTCTACTTGTTAGCCTATTACATTTTTTCTTAGTCCAAAACAAACATATCTGACCAGCTGAATTGAAACCTTCCGAATTGCAGAGTTCACACACTTGTGGCCAGTACCACTACACAATCCATAGTTTCAGAGGCTTGGGAGTCATACCATGAGTGGCAAATTGTTCTTGCAATTCAGGATTACAACATGTAGCAGCCTTTGGATGTCTGATTTCTGTTCACTTATATTCATCGTAATTTACCTGGAATATATTTATATATTGTTTGTATATCTGTTGTGTAACACTGTAACGATAAAACAATTTTCAGAATTTTTATTATTTTCATATGTATCATGTGATACATTAGCGGGAGCCTTTTTTTAATTTTTTTCAGATTTTAATTTGTTGGTATGTCTGCCTTTTGATTTGTGCATAAGAGAGCTTTCGTGTGTCTGACCGTAGACGGACACGTACTGCCGAAGTGCCGTGCATGGCGTGCTTGATTAACTTGAATAAACGGCGCCTGCTGCCGCCTGCCGGCGTGTATGCGCGTGTAGCTCCTGCGGGCATATGCGGGCCGCCGCACGAGCCCGCACCAGCGCGCGGTGGAACACGGGCAGCCGCATCAGCCCACATAAATTTGGCGGCGTAGGCGGACGGCTGGTGGGTACCCGCGGTCCGCCCCACTTGCAATCTTAGGTGGTGCCCTGCAAAGCCTGATGAGGCGGGGCGTTGAGCTGACCGCCCATGTGACCGTATCACTGGAAGATACGAGGCTGGAAGAAAGGGAGGAATGGGCGCCTACTGTAGATGTCCCGAAAATACACCAAGCTGATGTGCTTTCAGGGCAGTTGGTGGCGCCAGACACCGTGATTTCGGGGCACACTGTGATTCCGGGGCAGTTTGCGCCGTCCACGATCCGGGTGGAAGAAATAATTCAGAAGCCGGAGGAAGGCAGACTACTGTTGCTGATCCGAAAACAGTTCAGACAGTGTTTTCTGTAGCTGATCCGGCAACAGGTGGGCAAGAAACTCTGTTTGGGCAACTCGGCCAAGGTGGAGAAAGATGGGCTCGCTTCTCAGATGGGCCAGGCTACAGCAGATGGGCCTCTCTTTGATCTGAACTTAGACTGCGGCTCCACTGAAGAGATTGCCACGCTCATGACGCAAGACAAAGCAATCACGCAAGGATGCAGACCCGTTCTGTGCGCTGCTGATGGCCGGCTGAATAAGGAAGCAAAGTGCCATGGTTGAGCCAACGGGTATACAAACTGGGAATGCGACTGAAGCTGGGGTCAGAGTTCCGCTTCTGGTATCGGTTGATGACAAAGCCACTGCCTTGTTGATGAACTCCAGTGGGATAATGGTGGAAAAGGGCAATCTGACAGAAGCAGCTCAACAGCAGTTTGGGCTCCAGTTTGCGAAGCCGCTTCAGGAACACTTAGTCAGGGACATGCGTGGTGCACTGGGAATGGCTGATGATGGAGGCGCCAGCTGCCTTGATGTCCTGGTTCAGGTGGCCGATGAATGAGGGGTGGTTACGGCCGCGTGGGGTGCTCGACATGAGCACGTGTATCTTAATTTATCTCATGTATTGTCAAACCTTAGTGTCTTGTTATGTGGAGCTGTCATGTGACAGTGCTAGTCTGTTGCGGTTTTCATTCAGAGTTTGTTGTGTTTCTCAAAGTTTGCGAGGTCCTGCTAGAGGGGCTAAGCTGCTGAATGCTGTGAGCAGGAGGCATGCGTGTGTTTTAGGTTGCCAATGTTAGAGCAACAGTGTGTTCTCTTAAATTGGAATGCAAGGGGCCTAAATAATTCAGCTAGGCGCAGAGTGGTTCGGGATCTGGTAACTGAGACCAAAGCAACTATTGTGTCGTTGCAAGAAACTAAACTGGACATAATTGATGAGAACATGGTGACAGAGATCCTGGGGGATAGATTTGCAAAGAATTTTGTGATACTGCCGGCAATGGGTACTTGTGGAGGAATTCTCTTGGCTGTGGATGAGGATCACTACAAATTGTCACATGCAGAAACAGGCATTCATACAGTCACTGCTAAACTGACTTCCAATTCTGGCCTGGCTGAATGGTGGGTGACTGCTGTTTATGGGCCTCAAGATGATCAAGACAAACTGCAGTTCCTAGGTGAACTCAGGTGGGTGCAGCACTGTGTATCTGATAAATGGTTGATTATTGGAGATTTCAACATGATTTTGCATTCGAGGGATAAGAGCAACACAAACCTCAATAGATGGCTGATGGGTGCTTTCAGAGATGTGGTTAGAGACCTTGAGCTAAAAGAGCTGAACTTGCGAGGTAGGAAATTTACATGGTCTAATGAGCGCACCCATACAGGCATTGATAGAGCATTCTGTACCACTGCTTGGGATATCATGCTTCCCAATGTTTTTTTTACAAGCTCTGTCATCCAGGGTTTCTGATCACTGCCCACTCCTTATTGCCGGAAACGCCACAGTGCAAAAGTTTAAGGGGTTCCGGTTTGAAGCTTACTGGCCAAAGTTAAATGGGTACAAGGAGGTGGTTGCTGCGGCATGGACCAAACCTCTGCATATACTGAATCCTTTTCTGAGAATCCACACAAAAATGAAAAGAACTAGCAAGGCTCTGCGTGCCTGCGCCAAAAGGGGTAGTGGGGAACAATAAAGTTCTGTTTTGTGCCACACAAAAGCTCATAGGTATTTTCAATGTGGTTCAGGAAAGCAGACCTCTCAGTCAGCTAGAGATAAACTTCAAAGAGATTTGAAAGTACGCTTCCTGGGACTAACTGCAGTGGAGAAATTAAGAGCCAAACAAGCGTCACGGCTGACATTCATTCGAGCAGCCGAAGCCAATGAAAAGTTGTTTTTCCTACAAGCAAATGGCCGAAGGAGGAAAAATGCTATCCACTCACTAGTAACTGCTGGGGGAATTGTGTACTCACATGAGGAAAAAGCAAAAGAACTGCTTGATCATTTCAGCCACCAGTTGGGCCAGCCTGGTCAGCGAGACACAACACTAAATTGGGAGCAAATTGGGTTGCCAAGAAGAGACCTCTCCCATCTTGAGGAAGAATTTTCTGAGCAGGAAGTGCATGAGATCATTGGAGATATTGCAAGTGATAAGGCTCCCGGGCCGGATGGTTTCATAGGAGCTTTCTTCAAAAGTAGCTGGGAGGTGATTAAAGGGGATGTAATGGCAGCATTACATTTCTTCTATGATATGCATGGCCAGCATCTGCATCACCTGAACTCTGCTCACCTGGTGCTTATACCGAAGGAGGAGGATGCAAGGCGTGTGTCTGACTTCAGGCCGATCAGCTTGACACATTCTTTTGCAAAAATCATCTCCAAGTACTGGCCACTAGGCTGGTGCCTGAACTAAGCAACTTGGTCTCAAGAGCGCAAAGTGCGTTCATCAAACGTAGAAGCATCCAAGATAATTTCCTTTATACACAAAATCTCATCAGAGCCTTGCATAGAAAGAAAGAGCCTGCCATTTTTCTGAAACTCGACATAGCCAAAGCTTTTGATATAGTGAGATGGGATTTTCTACTTGAAGTCCTGGAAAATTTTGGATTTGGTCAACGGTGGAGAGGATGGATGTCAATGCTGCTTGCATCTGGTTCCACTGCAGTACTACTCAATGGGTCTAGGGGATCATGGTTCAAACATTTCACTGGATTAAGGCAGGGTGATCCACTATCTCCGATGCTTTTCATCTTGGCAATGGAACCACTGCAACGTTTGTTTCTGCTGGCTGCTCAGGACGATCTGCTTTCACCGATCAACTGCAGATTGGCCAGATTGAGAGTCAGTATGTATGCAGATGATGCTGCCGTGTTTGTGAAGCCAGTAAAAGAAGAGATTCAGGCCGTGGCATAGCTGTTGGAAATGTTTGGTCATGCAGCTGGTTTGTGTGTTAATATAGCCAAGTGTGCGGCGAACGGGCGCCTGACCTGACTGGGTAGGTGGCCTCAGTAGCGCCCCCTAGGTCCCGGGTTCGTACTCCAGATGGAGCGAATTTGGGCTAGGGGTAAAAAAAAAACCCCTCGCTGAGCCCCCTGTGCGGTGGCAGGTCGACCCTGAGGACCATGTGTGGCCCAGGTGTTAGTCCCCGGGTGAGCCAGGGTTCGGAGGTTTTCTCGGTCGGTTAACTGAGGTCTTCTCCTTCAGTACAATACCGTGGGGCGGTCTTTCCCCACCGGCCGAGTTTTTTTTTATAGCCAAGTGTGCGGTATATCCTATTAGATGTCAGGAGTTGAACCTTGAAGAGATCATGGAGCCTTTTCAGTGCACAATTTCCAGCTTCCCGTGCAAATATTTAGGCCTGCCTCTGCACACCAGACAACCTTCACGTGTTGACATTCAACCGGTCTTGGATAAAATGGCAGATAGGTTGCCGGCATGGAAGGGTAAATTTCTAAATAGAGCTGGACGGCTGAAATTGCTGAATTCGGTGCTATCATCAATCCCAACTTACTTTCTCACCATTTTTGCACCAAAAAAGTGGGCCATCAAAAAGATGGACAAGATTAGAAGATGCTTCTTGTGGAAAGGCTCGGAGGAGGCCAGTGGTGGGCACTCACTTGTCAGATGGAGCAATGTCAAGCGACCAAAAAAGCAAGGAGGTTTAGGTGTGCTGGACATGGAGCTGTTTAGCCGGGCATTACGTCTACGCTGGCTTTGGTTTCAGTGGACTGATACTGATCGGCCATGGGTGGGTTCAGAGGTGCCATGCAATGAGATCGACAAGCAATTGTTCAGGGCAAGCACACAGGTCATTCTTGGAGATGGGAATACGGCATTGTTCTGGGAATCCACTTGGATGGATGGGCATGCACCAAGGGATTTGGCGCCCAATCTGTACAAACTTGCGTGGAGGAAAAATAACACTGTCTGAGAGGATTTACAAGGTTTCAACTGGGAAAGGGGTCCGTGGAGAATGTCCAATGCCCAGGAAATGTTGGAATATCTGCTCATATGGGGAAAGGTTACAAGCATACAACTTTCAGATCAGCCAGACACAATCCGGTGGCGATGGACTTCAGATGGACAATATTCGGCAAAATCAGCGTATGCCATACAATTTGCTGGTTCCTACTGCACTTTCAATACCAAGGCGATATGGCATGCAAAGGCCGAAGGGAAGCACAGATTGTTCGCATGGCTGCTGGTTCAACGAAAGATCATGACGGCAGATCGCTTGCTTGCACGAAATTGGCCTTGTAACCCTGTGTGTGCTTTCTGTGATCAAGAGCAAGAGACGGCGGAGCATATGTGCCTGCGGTGTGTATATGCACAGGAGGTGTGGTTGCTTGTTTCCCAGTGGAGTAATGGACTAGTACAGCTGCCAGCGCAGGAGATTGACATGGAGGAATGGTGGAACACCTCGGTGCAAGGAAGGTCAAGCCGGCAGGGCAAAAGAGTGGCGGCCCTACTCATCTACACAACTTGGAACCTATGGAAGGAGCGGAATCGTCGTGTCTTTGAAAGAAAATCGGCGCCACCGCTGCAAGTACTCAATTTCATAAAAGAAGAAATTAAGATCAGAATGCTGGCAATGGGGGAGACTGAGGAAGCTTTAGTTTCTTAAATGATAGGCCCTATCTGGAGACATGAGTCTTTCGGTTTTTTATGTAATTACACCCATGTAACCGAACGCATTCTCCTCCTTCTTATATGACATGGCAGTGCTCCTGCATTTTTTCAAAAAAAAAAGATGAAACTGACTAAAGCAAAACATTATTCTGGCCATGTTTGCTGTGACTTCCAAAACATTATTCTGGAAACTTTCTTTTCTTGAGCATCTGTAAACTGCACAACTGCACCTTTTGTCTGTCCAAGTTGTGCGTAACGAGACTGTCTACGGCACCTTGGTGTCTATCCCTCTTCCACATCTAAATTTTGAACCTTTAATCTTTATTAATCTTGATCTTTAAAAAAATCTTCTCTCTTCATTTCAAATTATAATTTGTTTTGGTATATTTCTACACATGTAGCTTTTACCTTGTACATAGATATAGCGTATATCTACATGCTTAGCTATAGCATCGATTTGGGCGAATCTAGAAAACACAAAATAAATTGAACCAAGGGAGTATATCAATTTTTCATATAATAGTTTGTTTTTTCCTTCTTTTACTAAGGGCCTGTTTAGTTCGGCGAAAAAGTTTGCAAAATTTACTGTAACAATTTTAAACCAAAGATTAGGAGGACTAAACATGATCTAATTATAAAATTAATTACACGAATGGATGGGAAATCGTGAGACAAATATATTAAGCCTAATTAATCCGTCATTAGAGATTGTTTACTATAGCACGATGTTGTCTAATCATGATCTAATTAGACTCATTAGATTCGTCTCGCGAAGTTATCGGGGTTATGGAATGGGTTTTGTCATTAATCCAAGTTTAATATCTTTAATTAGTGTTCTAACATTTGATGTGATGGATGAATAGTGAAAAGTTGTGAAACTTTCCTCAACTAAACAGGACCTAAATTTCTTCAAATGCAAGTCATGGCGCCAAAGTAACCTTCAACAACCTAGCTTTGCCCTCCTCCTCTTGTTTGAGCAACAGGAGCCACTGTAACCATCGCCGCTCCCTACCGCCACATGTTGAACCATCGATTTGAGTTCTCTTATGGCCGGTGGCCATCCCACTCCACTCATGAACCGTTCACTAGTGGACCAACTTTCGTCTATTAGCCCTTGCTCCAAACCTCCAACTCTAATTCTTAGCCCCTAAAATTCCTAAATCTCGGAACCCTAGCCTGGTGGTGAGGCTTGATCTCACATGACATGATGAGATAAAGTACAACGGTGTGGATCTTCCTAAAAGAGGAACAGAGTGAAAAGACAATGAAAAATTAAATTGCGAGAGGAAGAAGAAATACCCTCGACGTAGTATTTTTAATCAGTTGGAAATGTTTGATGGTACTTTTCACAGCTTAGTGCATGTTTGGATCGGATTATCATCCGTTTGGTTTACCCAAGATTTTGAAAATCTAGAGTCCAGAAGCTGCCGGTATCCCAAATGGGTCAGATTTTTACAAAGATTCTGGTAATGAGATTTGGAGATTCAGAAAATCCTAGAATCCGAGACGAAGCACCTTCCAGCAGATACAGCATGTGGAAATTACCCTTTTGCCCCCATGGTTATCCATCAGCACGCCACATGCACATCACGGAGCCTCGGTGCAAAAATAAAATATCAGGGAGGGTATAAAAGGGATGCAGGTACCAAAATATCTAAAATCAGCTAAGAGAATATGTAGATCCAAACACAAGCATCTAGATTTTGTCCACAATCCAGCTTTTGAGAATCAATCGAAAATCTAGATTTCAGAATCTAGAATCTAATCCAAACGGTGCCTAAGAATCTGCAGATTTTGCTAGATATAACAGAATCCAGATTCTAGATAAAAAAAAAGCTGAGCCGTTTGGTTCCCAAGCCAGATTATAGATTATGGATTCTAGCTAAAAGGATCTAAATCCAATCCAAACGGGCAAGATTATTGGTGGAATTCTACCAAGGATTATAATAATCCTAGAATCTAGCCCAGCCTAGTTAAAGTGGGATAATGGATGGCTAAAAGACCTTTATACCCCCACACCAGATCCAGCTAAAGGGGAAGAGAAAGGGTAGAATTCGTAAAATTCAAATTTGCATCTTGGAGGCATTAGGATCTAGATCTATGTATCCTAGATTTCTTGTGATGTCCAATATATAGAGAGCACCAGTAACCCATGGTAGGATAAAGATTCGGTGACTTACCTTTAGCAAGTGACGACATGGCTTACCTTCGTCTTCCCACGTTCAACAGCTCCCATCGTTCCCAACACTAGACAACAAGCCTCCATTCATTTTTGGCAACGGATCATGTGCAAACCAACCTCTTCGTGCAAACCGTGCAAACTCTAATCTGGGCCACATGATATTGATCCAAGAGGCGCAAAGGGGAGGTGGGAGGGGTGATTTGCAAAAGTGTGATTAGAGGCGCTTTTGCAAATCACCCCTCTCATCTCCTCTGCGCCCCCCCTTGGATCAACATCGTGTGGCCCAAATTAGAAATTTGCACGGTTTGCATGAAGAGGTTGGTTTGCACCTGATCCGTTGCCTTCATTTTTACGGCTATTCGCCCTACAAGTCCGATGCCACCCGCTGGCCGCGTCGATGGTCGGAGGGTCTCTTTGTTTCAGCTTCCTAGGAGCTTTTGGACCTCGGCTTTTCGACCTTCCAAAAACCACAGCTCTTTGGTTTTTGGAAGGTCGAAAAGCCGAGGTCCAAAAGCTTTTTGGTTTTTGAAAGGTCGAAAAGCCGAGGTCCAAAAGCTCCCAGGAAGCTGAAACAAATAGGGCCAAGTCTTCGAGCAAAAGGTAGCTTAGTTGGTTAGGTTCCTTGTGGTGAAACCTGCCCACCTGGGTTCGAGTCTTCGACTCGGCACATGTGTCATATTTTTCTGGATTTATTCCAGGATTTAACCGGCGATTTCTTTCAGGAGTAGGCGACGTGCCGTCGATAGCGAGATATCTATGGTGACTTCGTCAATCTTAAGATCGGAACAGCTAGCCCAGTCTTTCGGAGGTGCTCATAAGGTAGGGTTTGCGTGCGTGTATTCATAGGGGTGAGTGTGCGTGCGTGTGAGTGTCTACGTTTGTACTGGTCTTTGGAAAAAAAAAGTTTGAGGGGGTGTTTAGATTGGTGAAAAGGGTGAAAAGTTTATGCATTAGGCCACGTACATAGAGAGAAGAAATGAACTGACACGGTTCTCAAGGTGAAAACTTTATGCAAAATTGAGGGAACTAAACACGCCCTGAACATTGGATAGAAAGAGGCAAGTTGCTGAATTTGAGTCCCACGGCTCCCACCACGAATCTGAGTGCCGCCCCATGCTGTCCATAGGCAGCCATTGTCGCCCCGCGGGGGACATGAACGGTGTGCAAGTGGGACAACTACATGACTACGATCAATCACTACTTACAAGGGGTGTGTTTGGTTGAGAGTCAAGTAGGGACGGAACGGGGTTGTCCCTGTTTTGAGGGACGGGACGGTCCCACCGGCAGGTGTTTGGTTGGAGGTACGGGACAGTCCCAGTCTTGTGTTTGGTTGAAGGGACGAGGGGCCGTTGGGGAGACGCTGTTATCCATTCGTTAGTTCTAGGGTCCACATGTCATCCACACTGTCCCATTGGGCCCACTTGTCAAAGTCTAAATCGACAGCAGTAGAGGTCGGCCATGGAACAAAAGCTCAAGCTCAAGATCCCTGCCTCATGGCTGGCCGCCGTGGCTGCTCCGAGCACCGCCGGGCCAAGCAGAAGCGGGTGCCGCGCGCGAGCGCCTGCGACTGAGCGGTCACGGCCGCCGCTCCAAGGGCCGTCGTGCCCAGCAGCTGCGAGCGCTGCACCGAGCGCCGCGGGGCCGAGCAGCCACGACGCACCTGTGACACCCCGGTGTCACTAATATAATTAAAACCCTTAATTAGATTAATTAAACTTATTATGAAATGCATCATTGCTTAATTGTGTTGTTTGTGCATGTGTGTGTAAGTTGACGTAGTCAACCATAATAACCAAAGTAATCGAAATACAAAACTTACCAAAATGTCGTAAATAATGGCAACTATGTGATTATGAACTCACTTGAGGATGGAAAGTTCAAACAAAAATTCGAGATTTCGCCGAACTTCAAAGCCTCGCAACTTTCAAACCATTGCTCAAAGGATATGACTCCCTTTCTAAGAATTGTAGCTTGAACCCTGGTCTACAACTTTTGTATTGAGCGATTGTGAGGTTTTTACACGAAGTTGTGAGAACAAGGCGAAAGAAATTGACCGCGTCGCGTGGCCACCAGGGACCGGTCAGACCGGTCCAGACAACCGGTCTGACCGGTGTCCTCCGGCAGTGACCGAACAGGGGGCGCCTCGGCGTCGTCGACGCCGTTCGCCGTACTTCCAGCTGTCCAAAACACGTGGCCGACTTCCATTGCACCTTTTGTGCCACGCCAAGTGGCCGTGCCTTGCTGTCCCGCCCCGTACGCGTGCGTGGAGGGCCGAGCAGACACCTCAGCGGCACCATTACGAGCTCAAGTACTTTGCCGACCAAATGCACCCCCCCTGCTCGACCATTGTGCAATTAACCGCGTCCATGGCCTTATCACCTCGCCCTCTCCGCCCCAGAGCCCTTCCCACCCTTTGCCATAGCTCGTAGTGCCAAGAATTTGAGAATTCCGTCCGCCGTTGCTTCTGTCCGGCCGAGCTCCAGTCTCCCCGTGGACGTAGCTTTCCACTCACCCTCCACCTAAACCGAGCATCAAGATGTATTCCCCATGAGTCGCTGATCGTCCCCGACCACTTTTTCCGCTCCTTCCGCACTCGGCCGAGCCGGCCCCAGGCGCCACCGCCGGCTGCAGAGGC
>CM014278.1:99807199-99819021 GCA_004135705.1 Alloteropsis semialata | reverse complement strand
CACTCGCCCGGGCCTGGGAGCCGCCGGCCAGGAGGCCAAGCCGGGCCGACCGAGCCTCTGTCGGAGGAAGAAGAAGATAGGACTTCGGGGTAATTATTCTAAAATCTTAGGGGGTTATACATAAGATTGAGGGACTTAAGTGTTAAGTGGGATTATTGCAGGGTCTCGATTGCGAGAATCTGAGGACCTGTTCGTAAAGAAAAGGACCTGTCCGTGAACCTTGGTTTTCCCGAGGACCCCGATGTAAAGATCAGTTTCACTGTTGAAGTTCTCTTTTCCTTTTTAATTCGGCTGAGATTCAATAAATCGCCAAAAATCACAGAAAAATCAAAAAATTACAAACTTGGACTTTTTGGAATCCTTGAGAAATTATCTTTCCAATGGTGTATCATATGTATGTATAATCTGTGTGAATCCTGATGTATTTTTGAATGTATGAAGAGGTGCTTGAAAGGATGTTTGTTCTTTATAAATCATAGGAATGTGCTAAAAATGCAAAACCACTTTTGATGGATCTGTTGTAATCAGTAAAGTTGATTTGAGAACCTGTTGGCCACAGTTTGTGCATGATTTTGGTAGATTTGGATTTAAGTTGTTTATAGCTAGTTGAGAATGGATAAATCATCAAATATTCTATACAACTCAGAAAAATCTGAAAAATTCACATAAAATGCCTCTGTTGGAATGGTAGTTGCAGTAAAAATTTCAGCTGCAAAACATTTTTGTAGGTTTTATTATGATTTTCTGTTTGGTGACAAATGTTGGCTGTTAAGAAAAATAGCAAATAAATAGGTAAAATGCTGGAAAATTCTGAAAAAATAGTTTTTGCTGTCAAGAACACAGAAACATGCTTACCTTAGATTTTGTCTATGCAAATATGTTTTCTAGGCTTTATTTAGTAAACACTAGCTAGAGAATGCGTATTTCATAAATAGAATTCTGGATGGGAATGTAATCTTAGCATTTTGTGTAGCAATAGGGCTTACCAAATGATCAGTTTCAACCACAAGGACTCCATTGTACTACTAGTAGATTGTTCTAGATGCTTTAATTAAAATGGTGAAGTAGAGTAAGTCAGTAACCGGTCAAACCGGTGCCGTAACCGGTTAAACCGGTCAGACCGGTCCCATAACCGGTCAGACCGGTTCCCCTGCTTTGTGAGCTTCTTAAATTGTTTATATTCCGTAAATGATTGCCCCGTGATGTATTAGTGAGTCGTTGCAGTTATTCTGTGATTGTTTCTCGTGCATTACTGCATCTCATGCATCTGCATTTCATGTAGATCAAACCCTTGCCGACGGAGTGTACGAGATTGAGGTCGAGCACGAGGATGACCCCGCTGCTGCTGAATTGAACTTTGCTGCTGCACAAGACCCGAACCAAAGTTCGGAAGGGCCCAAGGCCAGCGGTGATCAGGAAGGCAAGCCCCGGAGCATAACCCGCTGTTTATTCTAACACTCCTTACTTTATGCCTTACTTTTGTGCATTTAAGTTTTGAGGAGTTGAATGAAACCCTAGTTGCATGATCCCTAGGTACCTATGTCCTAATACTAGTATGTGTAGGTCGTTAGACTGCCATGCTTAATTAGGATCGGTAGAAGTCGAGTGATTGCCTTGTCACTCGCGAGATATAGGTTTTACTTTATATCAGTTGATCAGATTCGGCAAGCGGGGCTTGTGCGGTATTTATGTTTGGTTGAACACCCCGCTTGCACGGAGAATTGTGGCTAAGGCATTGATTGTGTGGCGATGTTGGTCAAGCTTTTGAAGGTACTAATCGTATGCCGGGAAATATGGTAAACTGGTAAACCTAGTACTTGATTCAAACTGACGTCTGACGGACATGTCCACTCCATTGGGCGAGGGGATGATGGCGAGTGTAGCAGTGGCCGCGGCACAGGTTTGCCAGGGGCACCTGGGGTCCGTTGGGGCGTGCACTCGGGTGGAGTGGTATCTGATGGCAGGTGGCAGGGAGAGATGGGAACGGTTGCCTCGTGAGGTCCTGGGTGTCTCTCACGGTCGTACGATTAGGTTGTCCCATGCATGGTGAAAAATCAACTCGAGTTGTCCGTCCTTCGCGGTTACATGAAGCTGCTTGATCTCTTTTCATACATCAATGTCCTTGGGCCAAATGGGGGAAAGTGTTGTTAGATGAGAAATGTTGATGATTTACTAATCAATTGTTTTTCAACACTGAATGTTATTGGATAGTTTGGCAAATCTAGAAATGGTTAGTCTCACTTTAAAACTTGGCTAAAATATTGAAATTAGGGATCAACTTGTAGACGCTTTTGGCAAAACAAACCCCAGAGCCAAAAAGCCTTGCATGTCTAGTATTTAACCTTGTCGGGTAAGTCTTGCTGAGTAATTAGTACTCAGCCTTGCTTGTGGCTTATCTTTTGCAGATGATTGTGTTGGTTATGATCCTGTTGCTGCTTTGACTTGGCCTGGTGTGCTCCCTGATGGTTGGACAGTCGAGTGGGGGCCGTCTGAGTCCGACTCAGGCCGCGGGGATTAAATGTCATATGAGGGCTCCATGTGATGTTTGTGTACCAACGTTTAGAACTTCCGCTGTATTATAGCTCTGGTTTGTAATAACTAAAACGTATGCACTGTATTTGTACAATTATCTATGTGAACCCCGTGTTGTAAAATTTGTGATGAGTTGTACTGCCTGAGCCCATCTTCGAGTGGGACTGCTGCTATTTCGTTTCGGTCGAGAGAACAAGGTGGTTTAATCGGGAAGGTATCCGACGGATTGCACGATTAGCTCGGTTTAAGAGCGTGGAGCACTGCTGTGATAGTGGGCCCATGCTTTTAAACCGGATTAATTGGGGCGGTCTGCCATAGGTTGTGATCCATTCATCAACTTCACACACATGTTTAACCTCGTATGCAATCTATGCTTCATGATTGGATTAGATCCGTTTGGCTAGATAGAAAACCCTAGGTAGTTCTTTGTCGATCCACGAATTGATAAACCTTGGGGGAATACTCTAAGGAAAAAGCTACCAACGATCCGTGCGCTTGCGGTTCACAATTGGCGGGTCTAAGGACCGTCAACAAGCTTTTCTGGCGCCGGTGCCGGGGATCGGCAACTCGAACCCTAGGGTGATCTATCTAATTTTCGGACTAACCCTAATTTTATTACTGCATATATCCTGTGTTTCTTGTTTGTGTCCAATAAATGTAGGTAAAACCCTAAACACAAGACGATTGAGAAATTTTCAACATCCATACTTTGACAAGTCCAAATCTCGCTCAAACAACTTGATGGCTACGTGAAGATCCGCTCTTTAGTGGTATGTGCTAACTTTTATTAGTGGCCCATCATCCATTATCGAGCCCACACCCAAAACAAGTGAAGGTGAACAAGGTATGCCACCATGTCAATTAATTTTTAAAGACTAATGTTTCTTGGAGAATTGTTTGTCCAAGTTATAAGTGACGAATCATGCCCTAAAGAAGTCGTGAGATCAGGTCATCAACATCTCCGAAAGGTTGCTGTTGAGACCAGTTTTTTGCCCATGGTCAGAGAAGTACCATAGAGAAAAATTAGAAAATATAAATCTCTATCAAGTCTTCTTTCAACGTATTAAGAATCGTAAATTTTGGAGATCGGTGCAAGGAGTTATGGTAAAATCTTTCAACACTACGCGTTCTGAAATCACTCGGGACAGAACGTAGTACCGGAGTAAAACAAGCATAACTCTTTCATCCGGAGTCCGTTTGAAGTGAATGAGCACACTCATTGGAAAGGAAATTTGGTGCACATTACAATGGAGTAGAAGTTTGGTACATGTTCTGCACTGGACGAAGAGAAATTCAATGAAGAAAAGGCAGCAGCAAGCAACGAGGAAGATGATGATGATGTCAAAGGATGATTGGAGGGTTTTATGCACAAAGAAGATGATTTGAAGTTGATCAAGACTAGAGGCAATAAGATTAGAAGCACCATGACACCATCAATCTTCTCTAGTAGGATGCTCAAGAAGCTTCTAATTGAGTGATGCTACCGACGAAGGAAACCACTCAGATCATCGACACAAAGCACAAGAGCCACCCATGATCCCGGCACCTTGGGCAAAGCAAGAACTATGGAGAAGACACATCATTGGAGTGCCAATCACTGGTGAATCAATGGTGATGACCTTGAATCCTAAGGATGCACAACACGACGCTCCAAAGACCACAAGATCAAGATCATCAATATCTCATGATCAATTCGCAAGAAGGTACTGTTTGCATAAAAAGTCTGTGCAACCTCTGAATAAAGCAGCAGAATATTTTTGAATATTTAAAAGTCCCATGAAGTTTCGGTTCCAAAGAATCAAGAACCAAGTCAATCGGAGATTCCTACAAGCGGTTATGATCAAAACATTGAAGGTCATGCATTCTGAAATTTTCTGGGCAGCACGCAGCACTCCGTTTAAGATGAATGACCACTCGTTGGAAAGGTAATTTCATAAAATTTTCGATAGAGCTATACTTTGGTATATGTTCTGTTCTGGACATAGGAAAAATCTATGAAGAATAGGCAGGTGCAGTGTGATGAGAATAAGGTAGAGGAGATAACGATGACAACAATGAAGAGGAGTTTGGGCAATGCTTTCGTCGAGCGTACAAGATCAAATTCAGAAGCTTAGAACAAAAGAAATACCTTCGGAACATTGGCATATGAAGACACAAGCCGGCGACATTCAATACATGAAGATGTTTAAAGCAAACCACGATGGATTACAAAAGGCAACATCAAGCTGCATGGATACTTTGGATTCTCGCACAAAGGACCATGGCTTCACAACAATGAGAAGGTACGTGAGAAAGTCTAGCTATATGAATTTAAATGAAGCATTTTGCGGGAGGTAACCTTATCTTTTTGTTTATTATCTATATAATATGACGGTCTATATTGTGCTCTTTAATCGTATCATCAAGTAACATTGTACCATTGCTCTAATTAATGCCACAACTTTATTTTGTATGATCTAAATGTTATTGAGAGAGCACTTTTGTTATTTGATCTTGAAAAACTTGTAGTCCCTTTTTGTGTGCCTATTGCTACTAGTGTTTAGAGTCTTTTTGTTTGAGTGTTTTTAGAGAGAAATAAAGTATGGTATCACCCTTTGATTCTAAACTTGTGGCTAGTTAATCTAGGCTGATTTTTGTTTTGTTTTTAGACCACCATTCATGTCATGTCATTTTGTTCATTCACCTCTTGTTGCAATTCATGCCATGTTGTTCTCACCCTTGCATTGTATTGCATATTTTGTTTTGATCTAACATTTTATTAAAACCACCTAAGCCTTCCTATCACCCCGCCAAAAACCGGAGCCAACAAGGGTAGGATTGGCTTGTGTTGATTTGCTTGCCGTCACCATTCATATTGGCCAAGGGTACGAGTCCGAAGGAATCGAGCCTAGCGGAGCCCAACCAATGGACCATATTGTGACACCCCTGGTGTCACTAGTGCAATTAGGATCCTTAATGAACTTAATTAAACCAATAATGACATGCATCATTTCATAATCATATTGTTTGTGTATTTGTGTGTATATGTTGACTTAGTCAACCAAAATAATCAAAATAGTAAAAATACAAAAATTATACCAAAATGTCACAAATAATGTCAACTACATGTTTATGAACTCAAATGAGTATGGAAAGTTCAAACAAAAATTCAAAATTCAATTTTGAAATTATTTGACCGTCATTTCATGTGTTGAGAGTTTTACTTTTTACCCTTCTCGGGAGGCTAATATCTTTAGATTTTGCCTAAACAATTGAAATTCCACCGATATAAAAGTTGGAGTACAAAGTACCCTCTTTACAATGGTGGTAATGTGGATTAATGAAAACTTTGTTTGATTGCTCGAATTCTTGGTCAAATTCGAGTCAAAATGCTGAAAATTCAGTATTCAACTGAAGTCTTAAGTCTGAAAAACATGATTTTTGCCATTTTCTCAGCCCCGTAACTTTCAAACCGCTGCTCAAAAGGAATGACACCCTTTGTAGAATTTGTAGCCTAATGTACCAGCTACAACTTTTGTGTTGGACGATCTCAATGTTTATATGTAAATATTTGAGAAAAATGCCATCGAATTCGGGTCAAAACCAATAGATCCAGCACAAGAAATTTTCAGTTTCGTCAGATTTGACAAATTTTGGCCGGTTTTCACCACAATTTATCTCCCAAACCATTGATCAAATGATGTAACTTCCTTTGTAAAAGTTGTAGCCTGAACTATCATCTACAACTTTCGTATTGGGCGCTCAGGGAGTTTCTACACGAAATTGGGAGAAAAATCGAAGGAAAATCAGCCACGTCGCTCAGCTTTTCAGCGTTGGAACCGGTCCGACCGGTTTTCACAACCGGTGTGACCGGTGTCTTCGGCCAGGGGCCGACCTCGACGCCGTCGACGCCACGCGCCGCGCCTCCAGCTGTCCCGACAAGTGTCTTCACTCCATTGCGCCGCTTGTTCCGGGCCAGGTGCCATGCTTCGGTGTCCAGCCACGTGAACGCGAGGAAAACCGAGCCGCCAGCTCGCATCCTCCCCATTACGAGCCGAGTGAAGGAACCCGACCAAATTCACTGCCCTCGAGTTACCCGGCAGCAATTCATTGCACTTGAAGCTCCGCCACCTCCCCAACTCCGCCCAAGACTAGTCCTCCACGGCCAAGAGTCCCTCCACCACCGGCAATTTCAGTATCACCGGCCGCCCCATCCACCATTGCCATCCTGAGCAAGCTCACCGTGGAGCCCCCACTTCCAACCATCCTCCGCCTCCCCTGACCCTCAAAATGAGTTCGCGGTGAGTCGCTGATGCTCCCCGACCTCTTTCCCCTCGTTCTCTCTTCTCCGTTGAGCCGCTCCACCGCCGTTTTCGCTCGCCGCCGCCACTGCCCCGCGGGCACCCTGCTCTGGGCTGCCCTCGGCTGGTTCTGGGCAGGCCAGGGCCTTGCCCAGGCGCACCCGCTGCCCCCTGGCCGCTTCCCTCCCCTCCCCCTCGCACAGTCAGCAACCAGCCGGCCGGCCCGGTGGCGCGGCCACGGCCGAGCCTGGCTCGGTCTCTGACCGGAGGAGGAAGAAGCCCATTCTCGCGAGCCTTCAGATATGTTAGGGGGTTATGGAGAAATCTGCAGGGGCTCTTTTGCGAGAAATCCAAAGATCAGGGGCCTAGCTGCGAAGATATTTTGAGGTTTTTCTTTTTCCTTGATTAAATCGGCTGGTTACTAATAAATAGGTATAAAATCACAGAAAAATTGTAAAATGACAAATTTGGGCTTTCTGGAATCCTTGTGAAATTATCCTTCTAGTGGTGTATCATATGCATATGTAAACTGTGTAATTTCTAATGTATTGCTGTATGTATGAATGAGTGCTTGAGAGATCGTTTATTGCTTTATAAATCATATGGATGTGCTAAAAATGCAAAACCACCTTTGATGGTTCTGTTGTGTTTAGTAGTGTTGAGTTGAGCATCCGTTGGCCAAAGTTTATTCATGATTTTGGTAGGTGTGGAATTAGTTAAGTTAATGGAGTAGAAAAGGTAATAAATATATAGACTACTCAATAAAATTTGGCAAGTTTTGTTAGAGCTTCTCTGGAGTATAAGAACTCTCACAAAAGGAATCAGCTCTAGAAAGTGTATACTTTTTAAGTTATGGATTAAATTTGGCTCTAGCTAGATAAGTGTAGATACAACACCAAATATTCTGTATATATTAGAAAAATATGAAAAATTCACAGAAAACGTCTCTTGTAGAATATTAGTTGCAGTAAAAATTTCAGCTGCAGAAAGTATTTGTAGAATTTATTATGATTTTCTAACTAGTGGTAAATGTTGGCTGTTAAAAGAATTAGAAAACAAATAGGTAAAATGCTGGAAAATTCCTGAAAAATAGATTTGGCTAGCAAAAACACAGAAACATATTTAGCTTAATAATTGTTGATGAAAATATAATTTCTAGGCTTTAATTTGGTAAGAACTAGCTAGGAGTGCTTAATACCGGTCAGACCGGTTCCAAATCCGGTCAGACCGGTCCTAACCGGTTAGACCGGTGTTACTAACCGATTAAACCGGTTCTTCCCATGAAACAAAACAAATATAATATTCTGCCATAGGAACCCTTTTTACTACTAGTGGTCATTTATAGATGTTTCACTTAAATTATGAAATAGTTTAAGTTGTTTTTAATATGTTAAAAGACTTCATAAAACTTCCTTGTATGTTAATTCAGATCTAAACTAAGTTTAATCAGCAAATAAAAGCAACCCCACCTATCTTTCTTTATGAGTTTCTTAGTTGTTTATACTCCGTAAATGATTGCCCAGTGATGTATTAGTGAGTTGTTGCAGTTATTCCGATGATTGAATTGCTTGCGCATTACTGCATCTCATGCATCTGCATCTCATGTAGATAATCCCATTGTTGATGGAGTGTACGAGATCGAAGTCGAGCCCGAGGCTGATCCCGTTGCTGCTGAGGTGAACTACACTGCTGCTCAAGACCCGGACCAAAGTCCGGAAGGGCCCAAGGCCGGTGATCAGGAAGGCAAGCCTCGGAGCATGACCTACTGTTAAAACTAACACTTGTGCTTTATGCCTTACTTTGTGCATTTAAGTTTTGAGGAGTTGTTTGAAACCTTAGTTGCATGATCCCTAGGTACCTATGTCCTAATACTAGTATGTGTAGGTCGCATAGAATGCCATGCTTAATTAGGACCGATAGAAGTCGAGTGATTGCCTTGTCACTCGCGAGATATAGGCTTTCAATTTATATCAGTCTATGATGTTCGGCAAGCGGGGCTTGTGCGATATTCCTATTTGGTTGAACACCCCGCTTGCACAGAGGAATGTTGGCCAAGGCATTGCTTGTGTGGCGTTGTTGGTCAAGCTTTTGAAGGTACTAATCGTATGCCGAGAAATATGGTAAACTGGTAAACCTAGTACTTGATTCAAACTGACGTCTGACGGGTCTTCCTACTCCATTGGGCGAGGGGGATGATGACGAGTGTAGCTGTGGCCGTGGCACAGGTTTGCCAGGGGCACCTGGGGTTCGTTGGGGCGTGCACTTGGGTGGAGTGGGCCCTGATGACAGATGGCAGGGAGAGATGGGAACGGTTGCCTCGTGAAGTCCTGGGTGTCTCTCACGGGTCGTACGATTAGGTTGTCCCATGCATGGTTAAAATCGACTCGAGTTGTCCGTCCTTTGCGGTTACATGAAGCTGCTTGATCGCTTGTCGCACATCAGTGTTCTTGGGCCAATGGTTAGGAGTGTGGTTAGAGGAGAAATGTTGAGGATTTGTTAATGAATTGTTTTTCGACACTGATTGTTATTGGATAGTTTGGGCAAATCTAGTAATGGTTAGGCTCAATTTAACTTGGCTAAAATTTGAAAATATGATCAACTTGTAGATGTTTTTTGGCAAAACAAACCCCGCAGTCAAAAAGCCTTGCATGTCTAGAATTTAACCTTGTCGGGTAAGTCTTGCTGAGGATTAGTATACTCAGCCTTGCTTGTGGCTTGTTTTCAGATTTGGATGTGGTGAGTTATGATCCAGTTGCTGCATTGTCTTGGCCGTGCGTGTTGCCTGAAGGTTGGGTGGTTGAGCAGGTGCCGCCTGAGTCTGACTCAGGCCGCGGTGATTGAATGTTATGCGTGGGCTCCGCATAATGTTATGTGTATCGACGTTTAGACTTCCGCTGTATTGTACTCTGGTTTGTAATAACTAAAACTTATGCACTGTGTTTGTATAATTATCCATGTGAATCTGGTGATGTAAAATTTGTGATGAGTTGTACTGCCTGAGCCCATTTTCGAGTGGGACTGGTGCTATTTCGTTTTGGTCGAGAGAAATAGTGGTTTAATCGGGAAGGTATCCGATGGATTGCACGATTAGCTCGGTTCAAGGTCATGGAGCACTGCTGTGATAGTGGTCCCATGCTTTTAAACCGGATTAATTGGGGCGGTCTGCCACACATGTGGGCTTTCATAGCCCAACTCATGATCCTAGGTGTCCACATTTAATGAACCTTGGGTATGAGAGACTTAAGCATGAAAGAATTAAAGATTTGGAAAGTTATCCTCGAGATCAAGGCAACCTCAGAGATATTCGGGCAGCCCAGGACAGTATGATCTTTTGTGCAGATTCGGAGATATAAATGGACTCTAATGACAAAATATTGAATACCAAAGTTGTAGCCATCGTCGAGGTCTTCAATTTGGACATATGGAAAGCATAATTTGGAATATGGAGCTAGGAGATATGGCCCCCAAAATACATGCTGCGTAGAGAAGTCCGGAATCAGATAGATTATTTTCCAGTGCTGATTTGGGGATCTTAACTTCATTCCAAGGAAACTCATGAATACCAAAGTTGGAGATAATTTCGTGCTACACAATTTAGAATCTGAGTTTGCCCTATTTGGAGTCCGGACGAGGAAGATATGACGTCAGGATGGCAGGGCTGTGAATTAGGAAAACCTGGACGAGTCAAATCTTATGGAAACCAAGTTTGCTTAACTCCCAAGCATGAATCTCATGGAAGGGAAGGTGGAGCACGCCCCAAGGTTCCCCTAAGGTATAAACACAATCCCCTAGACACCCTCAAGAGGGGGAGATTCAGATCTATCCACAACAAGTCAAAGCGAAGAGGGACACACACCGAAGGAAGCCGACGGCCGCCGCAAGTCCTTGAGGTTGCCTAGGAGATGGCTTAGGCCATGCCCTAGCCGCCATGGTTGGCCTTGTGTGTTGAAGCCATGGCGGAGTTCCGGAGCCATGCCTTGAACTCATCAAGGCGTATGTATACATTCGATGGTGATATCAATCTACTTGTCTTGTTTACTTTGATCTTCTAAGATGCATGCTCTCTCTCTCATATGTCTAGCTAGCATATGTTCTTAGTAGGAATAGATCTAATCATGATGATTAGTCTATGCCCTAAGGATACATCTTAGTAGTGCGTAGGAAGTCGGCATGATTATCCTCGTGTGGTGACAGCATGCGGGAGGGAAAAGGTCGAACGATTACATAATGTTGAGTAAGATCGATGGCGAGTACCATGGGAGTTGTTGCGCGGCCACCAAGGAGGAGGAGCTTCGAGTAAAGAGCACTTGTTTGGGCATTTGAGGTAAAGTTTTGGGAAACCTTAGGCATTGACGCGCACCTTGCAAGGGCGCCCATGGGAAAGTTCTTAGAGATGACTCTTTATCTTTGTACGAGATTAGATTGATTATCGCTTTGGCCAGAGTTGCAACTAGAAGACGGTAGGCTTGTGCTACCTTTGGTCGTGTTACCTCGTGTCGTGGGGTTGTGATCCATTCATTACATTCATCAACTTCACACACATGTTTAACCTCGTATGCAATCTAGGCTTCATGATTGGATTAGATCCGTTTGGCTAGATAGAAAACCCTAGGTAGTTCTTTGTTGATCCACGAATTGATAAACCTTGGGGAATACTCTAAGAGAAAAGCTACCAACGATCCGTGCGCTTGTGGTTCACAATTGGCGGTCATGGTTGTTATTTCCATTTTTAACTATCAGTTTTTTGGTGAATAAACAAGTTATAGATATTGTTTTGTGCATTATCGTCCTTGAACTAATATATACCATGAGTTTGGGTGGTTTGAGTTAATTATAGAGACATGCTCAGAGAATTCATTAATACATAGTATATGAAGTATATGCAACTCCCGTACAAAATACACAAGAAATGGAATCCAAATGTTTCAAAATTACCATCTATCTCAAATGCCAAGATGGAGTGCATCACGTGAAGATTCCCACAAGATGAATAGAATGGACTTTTGGTTC
>CM014278.1:99771581-99806199 GCA_004135705.1 Alloteropsis semialata | reverse complement strand
CCATTTTCCAACTCACACATTTATTCTTTGATAAAACAAGTGTATAGTCATGATTGATTGTACAGTGAGTAACAAATCCTAAGCATTCTAGAATTGATTATCATCTAAACAGAGCATATCATATTTAGCGATAACTAGGTGATCAAGGAATGTCATAGCAATCATGGAGTGGCTATCCAATCGGGTTTTGATAATAAAACAGAATGCAATATCAAAGGCTTAATAGGTTGTGTTTATAAATCATGGGATAAATATGCATCAAAGGATGGGATTGGACTTGCCGTCAACAAAAGCTTCCGGGAGATCCTGCTCGCGGTACGGGTCCTCGGGGTCGGGCTCGCGGTACTCTCCTGCGTACTCCGGCTCGCGGTACTGCTCCTCCTCGTTCACTCCGTCGTCTAGGGCACACACAAACAAACAAACAAGCATACAAAAATAAAATGAGCTCGGATGGAGATGAGAAGGATGGAAATAAATAGAGTATGATTTTAGAAGAATTTAGGAACAAGAATTAAATGAATCAGAGTTTGGATGGTGGAGATATTGGGAGTGCAAGGTGGCTGTGTTGATTAATTCCGAAAAAAAAAAGAATGAGCAACCACGTACGTGATTGACTGGGTGGTTTCCTGGGCTTTGTCAGCTTGTGGTGGGCCTGAGGTTGATTATTTAAGTGTGTGCTGGGCTGGATAAAAATACAAGAGAAGGAAGGAGAGTGGTGCAGAGGGGTACGGGAGCGGAAACAGAACAGCAGAACTCGTGTTCCTCTGCTCGTCCGCCATGGGCAGCGGCAAAAGCTCACTGGAGCTCTGCCCGACGGTGATTCCGGCCACTATTTCCAAATCCGAGGGCACGGGGAGAGAGAGGAGTCGATGGGGAAGCTCAGCCTGGGCTCACCTCGGGCAGGAGTGACTGGGAGAGGGAGATCGAGGCAGCGCCTCGTTCCTGCGTGGAGAGCAACAGAGAGAGGAATTGAGAGGGGTGGAGAGCTGGTGGAGTTGAGCGGCTTGGCGAGCTTGGGATGGTGGAGAAGCTGGGCACGGCCTCGCCTTTTATAGGCCGGCGGTGGTGGATTTGGCCGGCGGGCCGGTGAGCTTCGGGTGGCCGGAGTTATGGCGCGGGGCCGGGTTTGGCGGGCAGCACAGCGGCGGCGGCGACTTCGCGAGCTCCGAGGAGCTGACGCGGGCCCGGCGTGGAGGTCGGCACGGCAGGTAGGCGGGAAGGACGGCCGGCGAGGTCGGCGCAGCGACGTGGGGACGGGTTGTCGCGCGCGTGCATGCGGCGGTGTGTGCGCTGCTGCTGCTGCTGCTTGTGTGCGCGCTGCTGCTGCTTGTGTGCGCGTGTGCTGCTTGGCTTGCTCGTGCGAGCAGAGCAAGGACGAGCGGTCTGGCACGCGAAGCTTGTAGGCGAAGCCCCGGCGTTTGCTCGGTCCGTGCGCGTGCGAGAGCTGTGCGTGGTGCTGTGAATTGTGCTACTTTGCTTTGTACGTGCATGGGATGTATGCTATGTGCGTGTTCATGCTAGGAGATGATAGCTGGTTGATGGCTAGCTTGTGCACGTGAGCACAGAGGAAGTGACTAGCAAGTTAAAGGTGATGGCTTAGGGAGTATAGATATTGATGGAGAGACAAATGAATAAAAGGGAATTAGACTTGAGATAAATTATGGACGAAAAGCATTGAGCTCGAAAACAGATTTTTGAAACACGAGTGATTTAAGTTGATGAATTTTAGGGGTGTTACACCTATTCCTTGCGGGAAAAGTCCTACCCTCCCTATAAATATAAAGGGATTCGGCCGATTGAGGGAGATCCAATCGAATTTATCAAATCTACTATTTTTACCTTTATTTTTCTGTACCTTCTAAACCCTAGCTTTTCCAACCCCCATTGCTGTTCTTCTTTCGTCTCGACGACGTTTGAAGGCGCCCTAGCTGGCCTGACCGAGCCTAGGGCAACCCAAGGTGCGCACATCCTGACGGGGTCCCTCCCGGACGAGCGCTCGTTGGTTTCTCGCCGAGCTCCCAGCTGCCCGGCGAGGACCGGTCTGACCGGTCACCAGGACCGGTCTGACCGGTGAGCTCAGAGAAGCTGCAAAGAGCTTCTCTGCGCTTGCCAGTATTTGACGCGGCACGTTTTCGCGTCAACATACTTTTTGGCGACTCCGCTGGGAAAAAAGAAAAAAGGATCTACTAGCATGTCGAATCTACCGAAGCCTGGCGAAGTTGATCCTGACAATATTCAAAGGCCGACTGCTAATGAGCTATCGGCTGAGGATCGCCATCTATTTGAGCAACTCCTGCTGCAAGAAAAGGAGGAGATGGAACGAGCCAAGAAGAAGCTTGAAGACAAGGCGCAATGGTTCCTCTCGCACTTCTCTAAGGATCGCAAGGGTGCTATCTCCAAGGACAAGGAGGTGGTCGTTCTTTCAGAAGGAGAAGAAGAAAAGGAAAAAGATGAGGTAATACCCACTGTGAGTGCTGCACCGGAGCCTGTTACTCTTGATCAAATTAATAGATTGCTAGTTTCTGGTCAAGAAAAAGTTCTTTCTCTTGTTCAAGGCATGATTGATAAATCTATAGGAAAGCAACCTTCGGCCGTAACTAGTAATGCTATTAGATCTGATATGGCTGGTACTTCACAACAAATTATACCTCATAATTCATCGGCAGCAATTCCACCCAAAGATCCACAATATGGGATGCCGTTGAATTATTCTGCAGGATTGAATCATCCAACACAGTTTGGCCCGGCCATACCGGTCAGACCGGTTCCAGTAACCGGTCCAACCGGTTACGTGCAGCACGGCCAGATACCGGTCAGACCGGTTACGGGCACCGGTCCGACCGGTGTGGGTGATTTGGCTGCGTATCAGACGATGTCTGAGCCTATAACTAGTGCATCACATGTTCAGGCTAATTCTGGCCGAATCAATGGTGTTTCTGGTTATGCTACATGTGCTCCAATGACATATACTACCAATCCTATGTCTTCCCAAGGTTCAGGCTATATACAGCAACCATTACATGGACAGCCGAACCATACGCCTCAATATGTGCCAAATGCTAATGATCAGCAAGGCTCAAATGACCTTTATATTCAAACCTTGCTTGAAGAATACAAAAAGGATTTGGCTATTATGATTAAAGATACTTTTGGCGTGGAGGTTAAAGATAAAACTTTGGCATGTCAAAAACCTTATCCTGCAAATTTTGATGCTATGCCCTATCCTCAAGGTTTTAAAGTGCCAGAGTTTGTTAAATTACCCGGGAAGACAATAGGACTATATGGGAGCATATTAGCCAGTTTAATGCACAATTGGGTATTCATGGTAATATTGATCACTTGAAAATCAGATTATTCCCTTTGTCATTATCTGGTATTGCTTTCTCATGGTTTTCGGCATTATCTCCTAACTCTATTCATACATGGTCTCAATTAGAGCATAAGTTTCATGAGCACTTTTATAGTGGTGATAATGAATTGAGACTATCTCACTTAACATCGGTTAAGCAAAAGAATGATGAATCTGTTGCTGAATATATTAGAAGATTTAGAGATACAAAAAACCGATGTTATAGTTTGAGTATTTCTGAAAAGGATCTTGCCGAATTATCTTTTAATGGTTTGAAGTCTCATATCAAAGAAAAACTGGAAAGTCATGAGTTTCTTACCATTAATCAAGTATTACAAAAAGCTCTGGCTCAAGAAAGCCGAGGTAAAGATGCTCGCTCAAAGTTCGATCGTCCCAACATGCATATGTTAAACAATGATTCATTGGACGATGAGAATGAAGAGATATATGCTGCTGAATTTACATGGCCGAGCAATTCTCAATCATATAGTTGCCCTTCTCTTAGGCCGATTCACAAAAACGGCAAGAAGAAGTGAAATTTACTTTTGATGTTTCCAAGTGCGATAGAATATTTGATGAGTTGCATAAAAATAGATACATCAAGACCACGTATACTATACCATCGCTTGATGAGTTGAAGCGACGTGCGTATTGTAAATTTCACAATTTTTTTTCACATGCAACTAATGATTGTAATGTGTTCCGTAGGCGAATTCAATCGGCCCTTAATGAAGGCCATTTGACTTTGGTTGGAATGCAAGTTGATTCTGATCCTTTTCCTAAGAATTTCTCTGTTAATACCATTGAATTACAGAATCCTAAGGTGTTGAGCAGGCCAAGTCAAGCTGATACAACAAAAGGAAAAAATGTAATCATTGGTGAAGCACGACCAGAAAAGGAAAGGAGTAAGAAGGTGTGGCTGAGAAAAGATTCCCAAGTTGCAAAAAATAATTCGACGCTCGGGGGGCAAGCCAAAAGCAAAGGAGCTGGTCCTGACAGGACCGGTCAGACCGGTGCTAGTAACCGGTCAGACCGGTTAACCCCGGGAGAATTTGATAAATCGAAGAAAAAATCAAGGCCGACTTTTGAGGTACTTCTGGAGAAATATAAGAAACTTGGTACTACTCAGAAGCTTAAAAATCGGCCAAGAAAAATAAAAGCCTCATCAAAGCATCAAGAATCTTTCTCGACTCAAGGCAATAGTAGTACTACATTGTATCCATCTTTTAGACCGACCACGCCATGGTCCTGGTTATATCCTTACTACTATTTGCCTTGGGATTACAGTAGTATGAATATGCAGCCATATTGTGTTCCATATCCTGTTTCATACTACAATTATGATCCATCTCAAAGACCGATTGTTTCTAGTAATAATCTGGTCAAGGAAAGTGTATCCACTGATTCTAAGACATATGAGAAGGACAACAAGCAAGATTCAATATATATGCAACCAAGGTGGTGTCCTCCAGGATTGTCCCGTACTCAAAAGTGGAAATTGCAGCGTATGCGCAAGAAGTCAATGGGACAACAAGTTGAAGAGAAGCCAGCAGCAGCAATGAAGACAAAGATGGTGTGGAGACTGTCGGGGGTAGACCCCCAGGGGTACCCAGAAGGCGGATTGGCCCAACCAGCAAGGGGCGGCCCAATCCGAGTGCAACTGGATCGGTTTGTACAGGAAATAAAGCTAAACCGCTTACCAAGCTCTTACTAATTAATCACTTAATCTAGATAAGCATGCAAGGCTTAATTAATTAAGTGCTAAACATTAATAGCAAAAGGGAACAGATTAATTAACTTCACAATATGCATTGGACAGCTAAAGTGAATTGATACTGATTAACAAGCTCAATAGCTAACAGTAAAGGTTGTAGTGATTAAATGCTATCATTAAATAACAACCACAACGATTAAAAGAATTAAACAATGAATAAATGACTAGCTAATCAAACCTGGGCTTTGCTTTGCTGCGTGCGTGAGCCTGGTCACGTGCAGGCCTGCTGCTGCTCACTCCTTGGGCCTGCTTATCACGGACTGCTGCTGCTCACTCCGACCTGGGCTGAAGCCGGCTGCTGGGCCTGTTCCCTCGCGCGTCGTGGGCCTGCTGGCCTGGTGAACCAGCTGCTCGCCTGCTGCCGCGGGCTGCGCCCCAGTGCCTGCCTCTATGGGCCGTGCGTGGGCCGCTAGCTGCCGCACAGCTGCTGAGGTCGCTGCTCGTCGGCCATGCTCGCCCGAGCTCCCGACGCCTGGACCCTGCACACGAACAGAGAAGGAAACAAGCACGAACAGGAACAAAAACTCCGACCTTCAAAACCAAATTAAATCCTTCACGCGCCGCGGATCGATGAAATACTTGAGCAACGTTATCACAACCTCAAGGGCTAATAGATCTCTAAAGAAGATCCCGAAAAGCTCATGTATTCATCGCGGATTTGGAAAAAACCGAAACCCTAAGCAAGAACTCGGTTTTGGGGAAATCTTCAAAATCAAGCCAAATCCGAGAGGGTTTTGAACGGGAATCACATGGTAAATGCTCACAAGGATCCTAGCAACATATTCCCCCAATAAATCTCACGGGATTTAGGCTCAATCGCGAAGAACAAAAATTCTCCAAAAATACCTCCGAAAATCCGAAAAAGAAAAACGCCGGGAACAAAGGATTTGGCACAAAATTAAGATTAAGAGAAGATTTCACTATGAATCACTTGGCCATATCTGGTTACAAGCCACTCACAAGTATTGCAAAACTTGGATGGCAAAAAGCTCAAGAACAAGAGCCTCTTCTCTCTTCTCTCCTCTCACCCAAAGGCACCCACAAACAAATGAGCAACCCCACCTAACTAGCCCCAACAGATGGCTGAAATTTCAGCCTCTCCCATATATGTAGGCATTTGGCCAAAAGACCAAAATACCCCTATATGAAGCACACAACTCAAATACCCCCCAGAGGTAAAACCGTCCAACTTTTTCTGCAAGCATCGGACGGACCCGGCTCCTTCACGACTTCGCTTCGCCTCGACACAAGCTTCGCGATGGTGCCACACGTCCTCCGACTTGTCACCCCCGGTTTTGAGGCCCAAACCGGCAAACCCGCCACCGCCCGGTTTTGAGGCCCAAACCGGTAAACCTGCCTCTGGCCGGTTTTGAGGACCAAACCGCCAAACCCTCTTGCACACCCCGCAGGCGTGACTCACCCCCAGTTTTGAGGCCAAACTGGTCAAACCCTTCTTGCACGCCGCCGCACGACGTGACTGACCGATGTCGACGCGTGTCCGGCCTCCGCCAAGCCTCCGACGCCTCCAAGTCTTTCGCTCCCGCTCTCGGGCCGCCTACTCGACTCGCCTCCGTCCCGCTTGACTCGACCGACGCTATCTTCATCCCATCATGTACTCTTGCTCTTCCGCGCACCATGTGGACCGCCCATGACTCCGCCCGGACTCCTCGGGTCCCTCAGTCCAAGCCTACTCATTCATCCTTCACCGCCCTCGGTCCATCGGCATGAACCTTTCGCACTTGACCTTCACCGCATGCCGTCGACCGCCATGTCGCATCCTACACCTGCACATCACAAGCTAAGAGATACATCAAACCACACAACGGTTGTCAATCACTCATCATCCAAGAGTGACCACCATTGGTCCACAATAGCTAGGGTGCCATAACTACGACAATGAACCAAACAGATAGCTATACGGTGCGGCGAGTTCTGGCCGTGAACTAAACACGCCCCACATGAAAAATGTTAGATTCACTGAAAGTGAGATGCCCTGATATCCATGTTACCTTGTGTTGCTGTAAATATTTTTGTTGATATTTAGGTCGTGAACAACCTCAATACCTAGATCCCTTGAAAAATGTTAGATTCACTGAAAGTGAGATGCCCTGATATCCATGTTACCTTGTGTTGCTGTAAATATTTTTGTTGATATTTAGGTCGTGAACAACCTCAATACCTAGATCCCTTGGAGACGGGGGAGAAGAGGTAAGGAAGAAAGAAAAAACACAATGGGAGAAAAATAAATCAAGTGTTGGAAGACTGCTCTTTATCTATCTATATTTATCTATACTATAAAGAACGAAAACAATTGAAAACGTTTCTCACCTAATTTGGGCCCACCGTACCCCTCACATGGGACCCGCCTGTCAGGACCGAGGGATATGAAAAAGGACCTAGACCCATAAAAATCGATATTTAGAAAATGATTCTGTCGAAAATCAAAAGTTTTTGTCACCACGGATAAATCAAGTGTTGGAAGACTGCTCTTTATCTATCTTCTATACTATAAAGAACAAAAACAATTAAAAACGTTTCTCACTTAATTTGGACCCACCGTACCCCTCACATGGGACCCGCCTCTCAGGACCGAGGGAAATGAAAAAGGACTGAGACCCATAAAAATCGATATTTAGAAAATGATTCTGTCGAAAATCAAAAGTTTTTGTCACCACGGTCCCCTCTACCCACCAGACATACCCACCGTAACATCCCCTTGTATAGATCATGGCCGATAGCTTCGTAATTTCTTTTTTCGTCGTGGTTTGGCGTTAAAATCGCGCGCGTGTCCTTCCTGGAAACCAAATTGTACAAGATTTGGTCTTCGCCAATCGCCATAACGCTTTTGCCGGCGGTTTACCCAAGACGCGGGCGTTGTGCGAGAGAGCTCGGCCGTCGCTTCATCGCGGATGGCAACTGAGTCACCCTGCAACTGCAAGGGTGGGGGGCTGGGGGCTGACGCTCGACCCGGCCTCCCACGGCGTGTCGCTGCGCGACCCCTTCTCCTCGCACGAGGTGCGCCTCCCGCCGGACCGGGATGGCCACCAGATGCGTGCTGTCGATGCCGCCGGTGCGCCGGCCCACAGATGACTCGGCTAGCTGCGTCGTGCTGGCCCACCGCAAGGCACAAGCACCCAGTGTTATACTAATTACCACTGCCGCCCTGAGGGGCCCGGTGGTTCCAGCACGTACGAGTACCAGGGCACCACGAAGCCCGCCGCGTCGTCGTGAAGGTGGCCAGGCTGACGGCGGCGGATGGGGCAGGTTCTACGGGCACCTCCTTCGAGCCGAGAATGGTGGTGACGGCTGGACCCCGCGCAGCACCGACTACTCGAGAATCAGGGGTTCCTGTTGTTGCCCGGACATCCAGATGCTCGAAGCAACCTCGGCTGCCCGTGTCCACGGGGGCGTCGAGAAGTACGGGAGCGCGCCAACAAGTTCACGCTCCTCATCGACACTGCTGCTTTCTGCAAATGCAATGGCCTAGCCCCACACCTTCTAGATATGGCCGGGTTGTTCGACTCTATCTCCCCGGACATCGACCAGTTCGTGATGTGCTACAAGATGATGAAGCAGTTGAAGAGCAAGTTCTAGCACTCTGGTTGCCCAAGGGATCGTCGCCTGCACAAACTGTGCTCCTGCCGTGGGGCGTCGGCGTCGTTCCCTTTTCTGAGGAAGACTCGGACACCGGCGAGAGACGTGGTGTCCTGGGTGCAGCAGCTATGATGCGGATTGCCGGTGGTCACCGAGGTGATCGGTAAAGTATATCGGAAAAAGAATGAGCACTCATGGCGGGGGTGCCTCTTGGGAAAGGCCTGTCCCTACTCGGCAAAAAAGAGGGCATATTGCTTGCAACCAATTGGAGGCAACAGCTTTAATGAATAGATATAATCAGCGATGCGGTACCATGATCTGGCCAAGGAAGTCCCGGCTTGCTCGTCACTGATGCGATCAAAGGGCCTACAACCTTAGCTCGGGTATGAATGCCATGCCATTTGAGGGGTGTTTGGACCCTTGGGCTAAAGTTTAGTCCATGTCACATCGAATATTGTGATGGTAATTAAGATGAACTAAACATAGTCTAATTATAAAACTAATCACAGAATCTTGGGCTTTATCACGAGACGAATCTATTAAGCCTAATTAATTTATTATTAGCAAATAGTTACTGTAGCACCACATTGTCAAACCATGGACTAATTAGACTTAATAGATCCGTCTCGCCAATTAGCTTGCATCTGTGCAATTAGTTTTGTAATTAGTCTACATTTAATACTTTTAATTAGTAACAAGACATCCGATGTGACAGGACTAAACTTTAGTCTGTAGGATCCAAACGGCATCCGATGTGACAGGACTAAACTTTAGTCCGTAGGATCCAAACGGCCCCTGATTAGTTTAAACTTGTTGCTTATTTCAGATTTAGTGTTGGGTCAATTATAGGACAAGTTATTTAGAGAAAGCTGCGGACCGAACATTCATATCAGATTTGTTGTGTACTAGCATTTTCTCTAAACTGATGGCACATTTGCATTGTCCTACTTCTGTAACAAAACACTACGGCAGAATGCATGCTTTGGTTAGTGAATCGGTTGTTTTATTTATTTACCTGGCTTTCAAAAGAGCTAGGCTTCTGCAAACTTAACCATGGACAAAATGTGGCAAACTTTGGATTAAGTTAGTGCAGTTCCCAATAGTCCAATAGACAATTTACAATCCAGCTATTTACAACTTGTGATAGAGAACCTTGATCAAATCTTCTAGATTTGCTGTTAGGTACATATGACCTTCTTGGATCATATTTTCATATTGAGGTACATCTTTGTTATGAAAAAAGCATTCAACCTTGTAATCATATTTTCATTGAGTGAACATTAATTAATTTTTAACAAGTACAGGTTGATTCTAAATCTCATCTAATTAGATGTATGTTTTACGTTTCTTTGTAGAATTTATCAGCAGGGATTTAGCATGCAAGCAATTATTGTAATCAATATAATTAAAAAAGTGGATCATGATACAGATTAAATAGGTGAATATTTTAGAAAGTAAATGCATTCTGAAAATGGTTGATCACTAATTTTTAATCTATAGAATCTTAAATAGTACTCCTTCTGTTCCAAATTACAGTTCGTTTGACTTTTTTGACTCTAATAAGTTTGACCGCTCGTCTTATTCAAAAAATTGTGCAAAATATCATATCTTTTGTTGTGGCTTTCGTTATTAATAAAAGTTCTTCAAAAATGACCTAAATTTGACTATATTTGCACAATTTTTTTGAATAAGACAAGCAATCAAACTTGGGGTCAAAAAAGTCAAACGAATTGTAATTTGGAATGGATGGAGTACTAAACTTTTCAATAACCACGTGCGTGCCGCACGTGCGTCTATGCTAGTGAGATTCAAAAGATAGAAAAGATTGGTTTGTCAAACTACTTATTGTCCACACGATTTTATTACACAACTTGCTGAAGAATGGTTGAATTGTATTTTAATAATGTTCAAGTAAATCTTCCACTATTTGCAAAATCAAACATACATAAATGAGAAGAAGCCATTTCTGACATGTAGAAAACTGCTCCTTCATTCCACGACTTACTATTACACACAACTAGCACAGGCATAGAAGAATCCTTCGAGTGTATTTGACAAGTAAATTTTCCAATGAAGTTGACAAAATCAAACATAACAGATCGACGTAACATTTCTGAAGGGAAGAGGCTCCACGCGTCACCCTGCCGTGTCTGACGTGAATCTGAATACAATGACTTTTGATAGTTCAACTCCACGAAAAAAGATGAAGAACCAGTTGGCATGGTGCATGCTTACCTCTTCTCCAGAAGTAACTGTTCAAAACGGCCTGCACAACGGCCAGAAAATTATTCAACGCCAGGCGTTCCATTCTCAGCTCAGAAGAAGCGACATCCAGGCTTGCTTCAGGGGTTGAGAACCAACGCCCAGAGCCCTGCACCGGCCGTGGCGGCCGCCATCAGGTACACGACGAAGCCGACGGGCGGCGGCATGAGCGGCGCGACCCTGGAGGCAAACATGGCCGTGAGCAGCGTCGTCAGCACCCACACCGCGGCCTTGGTCCTCCGCCTGTCCCCTTCCCCGCGCTCGATCCTCCCGAGCAAGCAGAAGAGCAGCAGGATGGCGCCGTAGGCGCCGGCCACGAAGGCGGCGGAGCGCGGGTCGTCCCGTGACCGGTAGAGCGCGAGCGCGGTGTTGCACGTCAGTGCGGTGAAGCCGAGCTTCGTCAGGAAATTGTGGCGACCAAGATCCATGGCCGTGTTTCCGGGGCGGGGCGTGCGTCACGGGCTGGACAACTGGAGTATTATTTATAGCGGCGGTCCACGAGGGAGGCCATGGACCATGGTTCTGACGTCATTGATAGCGACATGTCTAATCGTGCTGGGTGTCCACCGTGAGACCAGTCTCAGTGCACAGTTTCATGGCACAGTTACCTAGTCTGTGCTTGATGGGTTTCATGGGGATGAAACTTCGCTCACATATTATGAAACCCTCTCTCTTCTCTCCTCATAAAGTCATTGTCATGTCAGCAAAATTGATAAAGTGGCATGTTATTTAACGCTGATGAAACTTTTACCGAGACTGGCTCACTGCCTGATTCCATTTTTTGCGGGGAAGGCGACGCCAAATTTGCATGTCCATGATCAGGCACTGGTCTATAAGCGGCGAAGCTGGTTATGACCTCTCCCCTGAGCTGTGTCAGTTGTTTAATCTGAATTGCCCCACAATGCGAGCACGAGCTTGTTGAGCTGTGTCAGTTGTTTAATCTGAATTGCCCCACAATGCGAGCACGAGCTTGTTTTTTCCTTTGACAGATACGGAGAGCTACACTTTTTAATGTAGTAGAGAAAGCAAGTTTGAGTTCTCGATCTGTCCCTGTGGGAGCAAACACACACAAAAAGGGGGCACTCTGGTTTGGTCGTTGGATGCGGCGATGCGACGCCGCCCTCCAGCGATTGCAGGCTGCGCCGTGCACCGATGTTAACAAGCTGGTTTTTGTCTTCGCCGCTCGCCGGCATGGATCGTCGCAGCCGGCGGCCTCCTGGTGGTCGCCTAGTTGCAGCAGCTAGAGGAAGCGTGCGATGCATCTGGCCGGCCGCCGGCGGCGCGTCTTGCCGTCTTGTGTTGACTAAAAGGGAGATGGAAGGAACTCGCCGGCCAAGCACCCAAGCCGTGAGACCGACCTTGACTAAAGCTGAAATGGTCAAAGGAAAAAATATCATGCTTTGTTGGCAAAAGAGCGAGTGACCTGGTGCACATGCCTTTATACGAGCGCATGATGTGGCATCAGATGCCTATTGGCGATTCTTTTCTTGCCATGCAAGCACTTGACTTTTGATGCTTTTCCTCCTAAGGTGAGCCGATTGGATAGAAACAAACATAAATGCCTCGACAAGTGCCAAAAAGATACCAACAATCACACAAAAGGTTTATTAGGCCGTCCCCAACCCAAATAGCTTCCATACATGCCATGTTATCTAGACACTAATATAGAAACTATAGTTCCAATGGATGGTTTCCTCAAAATACATTATCATCCAATCCTACCTCTTCTCTCTCCATTCCTCCAATTCTTTTTCTTCTTTTATTGGTTCTCGTGTAGACATGGTTTCTCATGCAAAAAAACCATGTCTATCTCTTTTGTCATTAACTCTCATATCACATTAGATTTTTGCTTAATTAGTATAGGATTTAATGCTTTGGAAACTATCCTAGTCATTGGATCGGGGATGGCCTTAGCTAATAAATAAGAGGCCTAGGGTGTGTTTGATTGGAGGGATGGGACGGGACAGAACCGAACCATCCCTTCACGTGTTTGGTTGGAGGACACCTAGAACGAGACAACAGCAAGACAGAATATTCTCTCAAAACAGGGGACGGATCGATCCCTCCAAATCGGCCGGACCGATCCGTCCCTCGCGGACGCCGTTCGCGCTCCGTCTATCTCCCTCACGCGGTCACGCCCTGCACGCACAGGACCACCCGGAAGCTGGAGCTTGCCGCGTAGCTCGGTGGCAGCCGCATCCATGGCTGCTCGGTGTGCGGCGCCCGGAGTTCGCTAGGAGTGGCTAGACCCCCTCGGCGAGGCACGACGGGCGGCAGGCCCCTCGACGAGGCATGGAGGGCGGCGGCCCCAATTCTCGCACAAGCTCGCAGCGAGCTCGGAGCCCGCCCATGGACCTCCGCCGCCCCGCCTCCTTCCCTGGCCAGAGCTCGGCGTCGCCCCGCCCTCACTCCCTCGCCCGGCGCCCGGTGCTCCGCTTCCTCAGCGTTTCAGCGCGGCGCTCGTAGTGGCTCTTCCCGGCGATGCTCGAAGGGTGCTGTGGCAGACCGCCCCAATTAATCCGGTTTAAAAGTATGGGCCCACTATCACAGCAGTGCTCCACGCCCTTAAACCGAGCTAATCGTGCAATCCGTCGGATACCTTCCCGATTAAACCACCTTGTTCTCTCGACCGAAACGAAATAGCAGCAGTCCCACTCGAAGATGGGCTCAGGCAGTACCACTCATCACAAATTTTACAACACGAGGTTCACATAGATAATTATACGAATACAGTGCATATGTTTTAGTTATTACAAACCAGAGTTATAATACAGCGGAAGTTCTAAACATCGGTACACATAACATCACATGGAGCCCACATATGATATTCAGTTCCCGCAGCCTGAGTCGGACTCAGACGGCCCCCACTCTATGGTCCAACCATCAGGAAGTACACCAGGCCAAGTCAGAGCAGCAACAGGGTCATAACCAGCAACATCATCTGAAAAAGATAGCCACAAGCAAGGCTGAGTACTAATTACTCAGCAAGACTTACCCGACAAGGTTAAATACTAGACATGCAAGGCTTTCTGGCTCTGGGGTTTGTTTTGCCAAAAGCGTCTACAAGTTGATTCCTAATTTCAATATTTTAGCCAAGTTTTAAAGTGAGACTAACCATTTCTAGATTTGCCAAACTATCCAATAACATTCAGTGTCGAAAAACAATTGATTAGTAAATCATCAACATTTCTCAACTAACAACCCTTTCCCCCATTTGGCCCAAGGACATTGATGTATGAAAAGAGATCAAGCAGCTTCATGTAACCGCGAAGGACGGACAACTCGAGTTGATTTTAACCATGCATGGGACAACCTAATCGTACGACCCGTGAGAGACACCCCGGACCTCACGAGGCAACCTTTCCCATCTCTCCCTGCCATCTGCCATCAGGGACCACTCCGCCCGAGTGCACGCCCCAACGGACCCCAGGTGCCCCAGGCAACCTGTGCCGCGGCCACTGCTACACTCGCCACAACCCCTCGCCCAAGGGAGTGATAAAACCCATCAGACGTCAGTTTGAATCAAGTACTAGGTTTACCAGTTTACCATATTTCCCGGCATACGATTAGTACCTTCAAAAGCTTGACCAACATCGCCACACAATCAATGCCTTAGCCACAATTCTCTGTGCAAGCGGGGTGTTCAACCAAACATAAATATCGCACAAGCCCCGCTTGCCGAATCTGATCAACTGATAAATAAAGTAAAACCTATATCTCGCGAGTGACAAGGAAATCACTCGACTTCTACCGATCCTAATTAAACATGGCAGTCTAAACGACTTACACATACTAGTATTAGGACATAGGTCCCTAGGGATCATGCAACTAGGGTTTCATACAACTCTTCAAAACTTAAATGCACAAATAAAGGCATAAAGCAAAGAGAGTTAGAAATAACAGCGGTTATGCTCCGGGGCTTGCCTTCTTGATCACCGCTGGCCTTGGGCCCTTCCGAACTTTGGTTCGGGTCTTGTGCAGCAGCAAAGTTCAATTCAGCAGCAGCGGGGTCGTCCTCGTGCTCGACCTCAATCTCGTACACTCCGTCGGCAAGGGTTTGCTCTACAGGAAAATGCGGATGCATGAGATGCAGCAATGCACGAGAAACAATCACAGAATAACTGCAACAACTCACTAATACATCACGGGGCAATCATTTACGGAATATAAACAATTAAGAAGCTCACAAAGTGTCGCACCCGATTTTGTAAACAAAACCGAATGACTATCATATGTGCGCCAGGATCAAGTTTACACACATATGAGACTTCATCAGTGATATAAAAGACAGTGCAAAACGTAAATAATATTAATCAACATCATTACACTCACGGAAGCGAATAACTAGCAGCGGAATCTTCAAAACTTCTCCACAAGCAGCTGACTGGGGGAACACGTACGCCTAGAAACTTCCAAAATACTCCACTGAAACTTCTGTCTAAGCCTGAGCCGCAGATAAAGCAAGGTTGAGTACACTTATGGTTGGTACTCAGCAAATGTAGAGCAAAGCATAATGACATGCAAAGGCTTATCAAGGAAATAGTTTGGCTACTAATTAAATTGCTTTAAGCACTTTAGTTGGTCAAATTTTATTTAGCAGCATAATTACTAAGATATAAGTTTATACCAACCCAATTAAGCATATGGTAAACCATAAGCATCATCATCAACATAAATAAACCAATTTAATTCTTCTTTCGATATATTAATCATGTGAGGGTCCAGGCCGCTCATGACCGCGAGCACGGCTATTGCAATAGATTTTAAACACTCTGCAGAGGTTGTACAGCTTTTCCCACAATTCGTGTTTCCCATGTTGCCTGAGGTCGCGAGCCTCTTCAACACTTCCTTAGGTGAGGGGCTAGGGCCTCTATGTATGTGTTTGGCCCCTGACCGAACGGGTAATCGGAAGGCGCACCTTCGTTCCCCGCACATCACACACAAACCAAACATCCGCCCAACACACACCTCCAAACACAACATAGAGTTCATCTAGTTACTTAGCCAAGACCAGAGCCATGTAGTATTATGGTTGTACGGGAAATCCTGGGTGGTTCTCCATGTTCCGATTAATCAATGTGGTCTTGGTTTAACATTCTCATCAGATCATATATATCATATACAAAAGATATCACAAAATTATTATCTTCACATTTAGTATAAACCATTCCCAAGTATAGCAACTAAGCAATGCTACCCAACATAAATATAAAACCCAGGTTGACAAGGCATGATTAAAGAAAACTAGTCATCCTAAATATGGGACCCATCATGATTAAGCATGCAAGCATAGCAAACTACAGTGTGTAAGCATGTCATATGGTTATTAGGACAAAAATATGATCAAGAATACACTTGCCTTAAATCCAGCTAATAAATGCTATGGCTCAGGGTCTTCTCAACTGAATCCTCGAATCACACGAACGATCCTTGATTACCACGAATATTGCACCTTCTATTCGTAGCACAGGGTCACATACAAAGAAACATACAACAAATAAGAAACAGTACACCAAACATGGGCAACAGTACAAAGGAACGGTAAAAAGCTAAAGTTCAGGTCCTTACGGTCACGTGAGCGAAAGAATCACCCGAAACGGAGTTGAAACGGTCAAGATACGACGAAAACGGGAATCTGGGGGCTTATCTGCGAAGGATCAAACTTCCAGGGGTTAGATTGGAATAAACCGAGGGCATATACATAATTATGTACATAAACTCAAGGTTTAACTCATAAAAGAGGAGGGCTGGACGGCGGGTTCAATATATTGAAAAGCTAGGGGGTCAAACCGAAGAAATCCGGACCTTTTGGTAAATACTTTCAATAGACCTTGGACTGCGGGTTAATTACCAGATTCCTGGGGGTCTCTTTAGCAAATTTGGCAGAGCTGACCGGTATCTTACCTCCTTGACTTGATCTGATCCGCTGATGGCTGATCGGACGGCTCGGGAAGCTCGGAGACGCCGGAGTCGGGGCGGGCGGCGGCGCACGGCGGAGGGCTCGCCGGAGAAGCTCGATCCGGCGCCACAGTGCACGGATTTCGACGATTCTTGGACCAGGACAAAGAGGGGACCACCGCGAACTCAAACAGGGTACTCTTGACGGCAGTCGAACGACGATGACGGCGGGCGACGTGAAGCGGCGGCTCGGCCTAGGAAGGAAAACTCCGGTGAGCAAATTCGATGACACGAGAGCGAAGCTTCGAGTTTGAGTGACACAGGCAAGTTTGGTACCTCAACGCGCACGTCTTGATGGGGTTTTCATCGGCAATGGGGCGCGGATGACGGAGATCAAGTGCGGCGGCGGAGCTCGGCCTTCGGGCGATGACGGCGCTCAGGGCTTCCAAGGGCTAGGGTTCCCAGGGGTTTGAGGCTCGGGCGGCGTGAGTTTTATAGGCCAAGGTGGTCCTCCGCGTGCGGGCCTAGGAGACCGAGGAGCGACGGCGCGAGCTCGGGTTCGGTTCCGAGTCGGGATCGAGTCCCCGTCGGTCACGGCGAGAGGGAAGGGATGACGAGTGGGGGCCACGCGCCAGAGAGACCAGAGAGGAGGAGGGCGAAGCGGGCCGATTGGAGAACTGGGCCGGCGCGGTATCTGGGTGCGGAGAACTTGGGCCGGAGCGGGGAAACTGGGCCGGTGCGTTGGGCCAAAGGGGAAAAAACAGAGGGGGTAAAAACGAACCGATAGAGAGCTCAAGGGGGTAAACTGAACTTAAACTAAAACAACTCTAAACTAAATCAAACAAATGCAAATCAATTTGAATTTAAACGAATTTAAATTCACCACTGACTTGCAAACAACTCAAAATACAATGCACCAGCATGAATGCAACAAAAACTTTTTGGGAACTAATAATTAATTATTAAATTGAATAAAATCCTAATAAATTCCAATTAAATCCTAGAAATTTATTAAAGCCCTAAATAAATCCTAGAAAATTACAGAAGTGTTTCTACAATTTCTTGTGATGAAAATTAGGGTGTTACAAACCTACCCCCCTTAAAAGAATCTCGTCCTCGAGATTAGGATGAACTTGCGAAGAAATCGGGAAATTCCGCCATTAAATCATCCTCTCTTTCCCAAGTTGCTTCATCTTCTCCATGACGACTCCATTGCACCTTGCACATCTTGATCACTTTACTTCTGGTAATTCTTTCAGCTGTCTCCAATATTTTTACTGGATGCTCCACATAAGTCAGATCATCCTGCACATTCAATTCTTCCATTGGTAGCTGTTCTTCTGGCACTCTGAGGCACTTCTTAAGCTGTGATATATGGAAGACATCATGTACATCTGACAAACTAGCTGGTAACTCCAACTGATAAGCTACTTCACCTTTCCTTTCCAAAATCTTGAATGGCCCAATGAATCTAGGTGACAACTTTCCCTTCACTTTAAATCTGCGCAAACCTCTGATAGGAGAAACTTTCAAATACACATAATCACCAACTGCAAAAGTTAACTCCCTTCTTCTAACATCAGCATAACTCTTCTGTCTAGACTGGGCTGTCCTCAGGTTCTCTCTGATAATCTGAACCTGTCTTTCTGCCTCTTGTAGTATCTCTGGACCGAAAACCTGACTTTCACCTGTTTCACTCCAATACAATGGAGTTCTGCACTTCCTTCCATACAAAGCCTCAAAAGGTGACATCTTTAAGCTTGCCTGATAGCTGTTGTTATAAGAGAACTCTGCATAGGGTAAACTCTTATCCCAACTTCTTCCATGTTTCAAAGCACAAGCTCTCAACATATCTTCCAAAATCTGATTAGTCCTTTCTGTCTGTCCATCTGTCTGAGGATGATAGGCAGAACTGAAATTCAGCTTGGTATCCATAGAGTCATGCAACTTCTGCCAGAATCGTGATGTAAACTGAGTACCTCTATCTGACACTATCTTTTTGGGCACACCATGCTGACAGACAATACGAGACATATACAACTCTGCTAGCTTAGCACTAGTATATGTGGTCTTGACTGGAATAAAATGAGCAACCTTAGTCAAACGATCCACAATAACCCATATCGAATCATAACCATCTCGAGTACGGGGTAAACCCACTATGAAATCCATGCTGATTTCTTCCCACTTCCATTCAGGTACCTTCAATGGTTGAAGCAATCCTGCTGGTCTCTGATGTTCAGCCTTAACTCTCTGGCACACATCACACAAAGCAACATGAGTACCAACATCTCTCTTCAACCCATACCACCAGTACCTTTCTTTCAAATCCTGATACATCTTAGTACTTCCAGGATGAATAGAGTAAGCAGAATCATGAGCTTCTCTTAATATCTTATCTCTGAGCTGTGCCACATCAGGCACACAAATCCTCTTTTTGAACCAAATAGTACCATGCTCATCTTCAGTAAAATCAGGGGCTTTTCCAATTGCCATAAGCTCCTTAATTTCCTTAATTTTCTCATCATTAAGCTGACCTTGACGAATTTCCTGCTCAAGAGTAGACTCAATTTCCATAGTAACTCCTTCTGTATGAGCAACAAACCCAAGGTTCAATCGCGCAAACTCTTCACACAACTTCTCTGGCATCTGATGAGTCAAGAGAGTATTAGCATGACCCTTCCTGCTCAAAGCATCTGCAACCACATTGGCTTTACCAGGATGGTAGTGTATCTCCAGATCATAATCCTTGATCAATTCTAGCCAACGACGTTGCCTCAAATTCAGATCCTTCTGTGTGAAGATATACTTTAGACTCTTGTGGTCAGTGTAGATCTGGCACTTGTTCCCAAGCATATAGTGCCTCCAAATCTTCAATGCATGTACCACTGCTGCTAACTCCAGATCATGAGTAGGATAATTTAACTCATGTTTCCTCAACTGCCTGGATGCATAAGCTATAACATGTCCTTCCTGCATAAGAACACATCCAAGGCCTTGACGAGAAGCATCGCAGTAGATATCAAAACCCTTATGTATATCAGGCATCACTAATACTGGAGCTGTAGTTAGCCTTTTCTTCAATTCTTCGAAACTAGCTTGACATGCATCTGACCACCTAAATTCTTTTCCTTTCTCTAATAATGAAGTGAGGGGCTTCACTATTTTAGAGAATCCTTCTATAAATCTCCTGTAGTAACCCGCCAATCCCAGAAAACTCCTGATCTCAGGCACATTCTTTGGTGGCTCCCACTTCAGAACATCTCTGACTTTGCTTGGATCAACTTTTATTCCACCATCTGTGATGACATGGCCCAGAAAAGATACTTCTTTTAGCCAAAACTCACACTTACTGAACTTGGCATAGAGCTGATTCTCTCTGAGCTTCTGCAATACTAGCCTCAGGTGTTCCTCATGTTCCTCCTCATTCTTGGAGTAAATCAAGATATCATCGATAAATACCACCACGAACTTATCCAAGTACTCCATAAACACCTTGTTCATCAAATACATAAAGTAGGCAGGTGCATTAGTCAAACCAAAAGACATAACTGTATACTCATACAAACCATATCTGGTAGTGAAAGCTGTCTTCTGGATATCGGATGGCCTGATCTTCAACTGATGATAGCCTGAACGCAAATCAATCTTGGAGAATACCTTGGCTCCTTTCAACTGATCAAACAGATCCTCAATCCTGGGCAGAGGGTACTTATTCTTGATAGTAACTTCATTCAATGATCTGTAATCAACACACATCCTCTGTGTACCATCCTTCTTCTCAACAAAGATAACTGGTGCTCCCCAAGGCGATGAACTAGGTCGTATGAAACCCTTATCCAATAACTCTCTCAGTTGTTTCTTAAGTTCTCCTAGTTCATCAACTGACATTCTGTATGGCCTCTTAGAAATAGGCGCTGTACCAGGTAGAAGTTCAATGAGGAACTCGATGTCCCTATCCGGTGGCAAACCTGGCAAATCATCTGGGAACACATCTGGAAACTCACATACTATTCTGATCTCAGCCACTGTAATACTCTTCACTTGATTCGCATTTGCCTGTAGTGAGTTCAATTGCTTCTGGCTGACCTGAGCAGGGCTTTCAGCTTGAGGCTGCACTATGGCTTGCCTTTGGTTGTTCCCACCAAACAGACGTGGATATTTCTTTGGACATTTACTAATGATATGCCCCTTTTGCTTACAACAGGAACACACCTTGGTACTTAGAGCACTTACACGACTGGGATTACTCTGTGAAGGCTCTAAAGCTTGCTGAACTGATGCTTGACAGTTACCAAGTTGTGGCCGATAGCTGATTTCCGGGACTTGAGCTTGGTTAGAATGGCCAAACTGGTGGACTGGGTGACTCTGCACCTCATTCTGCTGAGCAAGACGGAAGCGAGTGTTGCGATCAGACTGCATCTGTCTCTGAGAATTCATCTTCCTCTTCTTCTCCTTTATCTCCTCTCTCAAATTTTCTATCAAGAGAGCCTTATCCACTAGCTGATCAAAACTATGAAATGAATGTGCTGCCAGCTGGTAACGAATAGGTATAATCAATCCTTCCAAGAACAGGTCTTGCTTTCTCTCATCCGTAGCTACCTGTTTTGGGGCATAACGAGACAACTGAATGAACTTGTCACGGTACTCAATCACTGACATCCTTCCTTGTTTTAGATTGAGGAACTCTTCCTTCTTCTGCTTAATCACACTCACAGGGATATGATATGAGCGAAATTCATCCTTGAATTCCTGCCAAGTGATGCTACCTGAATCTTCATGAGCATCGCAATATGCATCCCACCAATCTGAAGCTGCACCTTCTTCCAGCAGCANACCATCTCTCTGTCAGTGCACTGAGTAATCAACAATTTCCAATTTCTTCTCCACTGTCTTAATCCAATCATCAGCATCGAGAGGATCTATAGAGTGAGAATATGTAGGCGGGTCGTGACTCATGAAATCCCTGTGTTTGTCTCTCGGGGGCGGTGGAGGAGCTATATTCTGATTCAGCTGAACAATGGAGTTGGCCATATTTGTCATCAGCTGAGTCTGGGCAGCTATAAACTGTTCCAATGCTGAATTCGACATCTGGTTCTGACTTGAGTTAGGCTCTGGATTATTTTCATTGCTTCCAGCACCAGACCTAGTGTTCACCATCTGATTGTATAGAAAACAAGAACTTAGATATAGGTATAGAAAGATATGGTACTAGTGCAGATGAAACTAAATAATTCAGGGAAGAACCAAGATAGGAATTTCAACATTAGCACTTGCATGGTCAAATCTCTTTATCCAAATTAACATGACCAATAAAAGAATAGCGTCCATTAAGAACTACTCCACGTTAAGGACAGATTATGGCTATCTCGGAAAAATAGATGCATCTTCTATACAGAATATCCAAAAATCACGAAACTTTTTACAGAACGTAGATAATGAAGTTATGAATCCAATGCAACTGGAATTAACTCATTTGGAGTTCGGAAATTAAAGATATAAAGAAAACACTCTAGCTGCGTCAGGTGCTCTGAACAGATTCTGTATTCTCTAATAAAACGTAGGTATCTCTTTCTCAGAAAATCCAAAAAGGTAAGATTTTACCAGAAAATAGGTTATCAAATTCTGGAACTAACCCAACTGGTTTCAAATCAATCGGAGTTCGGAAACTTGAGATATGTAATAAACAAGTCGACTGTGTCAAATTACCAAAAACAGATTCTCTTTATCCAACAAAAGTCATGTATCTCTCTGTCCAATAATCCAAAAATCGTGAAACTTTGCCAGAAAATAACTTATGAAGTTATGGAAATAATCCAACTGGATTTGCATCAATCGGAGTCGGGTAGCTCGAGATATGAATTAAACAGTACTGCACTGTCAGGGGTGACGGGAATAGGTTTATGCATGAAGGGATTCATGATAAGATATGGTAAAGATGGATTTGGAACTCACCTAGGTACTAAAACCACGAACAAAGACAAAACCCAACCATCTAATCGTTTAGTTGATTTATTAAGATGTAATTGTGGTCATCACTCCACAAAACATCACACTCATTACAAAGAGCCAAATCAAACATTTGCATACAACAAACACAAAGCAAACAATCCTACACAAAAACTAATCATCGACCTCAACGACGACTCTTCTAACGGTGACATATATTTAGAGGGGATTATTTCCTAATCCTTGTGTTGAGATAAAGCACGACTGATGGTGTTTCCAAAATATCCATGATTCTCTTGTTTCCAATAATTCATGCTTAGGGAGAAAAACTCGCTGTGGCATCCAATATAACTCTTGCGGGTTCTTTTAACTTTTAGAGAGATGTTAACTAGGAGCTGGAGAAAGAACAGAACAAGTGTACAATTGGATGATGATTAAGAATCAAGGAGAAGGTAAGGCAAGGTTGACGGAAAACAACGAGTTTAGACCAAGATTGCAGCAGACAAGATAGGGCAAGTATAAGAAGACATTTAGGACCCTAAAAACGACCATTGCTACTCTAGGCTTGCGTCCTACAGTCAACACAGCTCTGATACCACTTCTGTCACACCCGATTTTGTAAACAAAACCGAATGACTATCATATGTGCGCCAAGGATCAAGTTTACACACATATGAGACTTCATCAGTGATATAAAAGACAGTGCAAAATATAAATAATATTAAATACCATTATTATACTCACGGAAGCGAATAACTAGCAGCGAAACTTCAAAACTTCTCCACAGGCAGCTGACTGGGGGAACACGTACGCCTAGAAACTTCCAAAATACTCCACTGAAACTTCTGTCTAAGCCTGAGCCGCAGATAAAGCAAGGTTGAGTACACTTATGGTTGGTACTCAGCAAATGTAGAGCAAAGCATAATGACATGCAAAGGCTTATCAAGGAAAAGCTGGCTAATTAAACTGCTTAAGCACTTTAGTTGGTCATATTTTATTTAGTAGCATAATTACTAAAGTATAAGTATATACCAACCCAATTAAGCATATGGTAACCCACAAGCATCATCATCAACATAAATAAATCAATTTAATTCTTCTTTCGATATATTAATCATGTGAGGGTCCAGGCCGCTCATGACCGCGAGCACGGCTATTGCAATAGATTTTAGACACTCTGCAGAGGTTGTACAGCTTTCCCCACAATTCGTGTTTCCCATGTTGCCTGAGGTCGCGAGCCTCTTCAACACTTCCTTAGGTGAGGGGCTAGGGATTCACTACGAGGCCTTTCCAAAGACTCCCTCTATGTATGTGTTTGGCCCCTGACCGAACGGGTAATCGGAAGGCGCACCTTCGTTCCCCGCACATCACACACAAACCAAACATCCGCCCAACACACACCTCCAAACACAACATAGAGTTCATCTAGTTACTTAGCCAAGACCAGAGCCATGTAGTATTATGGTTGTACGGGAAATCCTGGGTGGTTCTCCATGTTCCGATTAATCAATGTGGTCTTGGTTTAACATTCTCATCAGATCATATATATCATATATAAAAGATATCATAATATTATTATCTTCATATTTAGTATAAACCATTCCCAAGTATAGCAACTAAGCAATGCTACCCAACATAAATATAAAACCCAGGTTGACAAGGCATGATTAAAGAAAACTAGTCATCCTAAATATGGGACCCATCATGATTAAGCATGCAAGCATAGCAAACTACAGTGTATAAACATGTCATATGGTTATTAGGACTGAAATCATGATCAAGAATACACTTGCCTTAAAACCAGCTAATAAATGCTATGGCTCAGGGTCTTCTCAACTGAATCCTCGAATCACACGAACGTTGCACCTTCTATTCGTAGCACAGGGTCACATACAAAGAAACATACAACAAATAAGAAACAGTACACCAAACATGGGTAATAGTACAAAGGAACGGTAAAAAGCTAAAGTTCAGGTCCTTACGGTCACGTGAGCGAAAGAATCACCCGAAACGGAGTTGAAACGGTCAAGATACGACGAAAACGGGAACCTGGGGGCTTATCTGCGAAGGATCAAACTTCCAGGGGTTAGATTGGAATAAACCGAGGGCATATACATAATTATGTTCATAAACTTGGGGTCTAACTCGTAAAAGGACCAGGCTGGACGGCGGGTTCAAAATATTGAAAAGACAGGGGGCAAAACAGAAGAACTGAGGGCATCATTATAAATACTTTACATAGGGAATGGACCGCGGGTTGATTATCCAAAATCTCAGGGTCTCTTAAACAAAATTACCTCGGCTGACCGGTAACTGGCTCGATTGACTTGGATCTGGGCCCTTGATCGCAGATCGGACGGTTGAAGGCGCTCGGGGTCGCCGGACCTGAGGGCGACGGCGGTTGGCGGCGGCGCCGCGGCGGAAGCTCGCCGGAGCCGAGCGATTCCGGGGCTCCGGTGCACCAAATCGAGCGGCACTCGGACCAAAACGCAGAGTGGATCACAACGAACTCAACCACGCTGACAGGGGCGACGGCCAGAGGACGATGGAGGCGACCGAGGGAGTGGAGCGGCTCGGCCTGCAATGACAGCTCCGGTGACCAATTCTGGAGCACCGCGGGAAGGACGACGGGTTCAAGCGGACCGGGAAGTTTTACCACCTCGAAGTGAAGCTCCTGGAAGTGTTCTCGTCGCCGCTGGGGCCGCAAGGGGAAAGATCAGTGGCGGCGGCTGTCTTCTAGGGCTGTAGGCGATGGCGGCTGCAGTAACTTCGGCGCAAGGGGAGGCTAGGGTTTTGCGGGGACGCGAAGCCGGGCCGCAGCGCTAGCTTTATAGGCAGGGTCCTTGTCGTGGGTGCCAAGGGAGCAGGGCGCGGTGCGGCTCAAGCTCGATGTCCGGCTCGGAACCGAGTCCTTGCTGAAGACGACTCGAGGAAGGGGATGACGGGTGGGGTCGTGTCGACAGTGAGAGAGAGAGGGGGCGCAGGGATGGACTGGGCCGCGGCGGGGAGCTGGGCCGAAAGAGCGGGAGAAATGGGCCTGGCAAAAAGAGAACGACGGGAGAGATGGAGGGCGACAACCGGACTATTCAAAAGGTTAGGGAGGAAAACTAGACTTACTGAAACAACAAAACTCACTCAAACAAACGCTATTCAAATTCGAGTTTAAAAGAGTTTAAACTCAAATTTGAAAAGCAACCAAACAAAAACAAATGCAACACCACAAAAGCCACAATACACTTATTGAGTCTATTAATTAATTATTTAATTGAAATAAAACCTACATACTTCCAATTAAATCCTAGAAATTTATTTCAACCTTTAATAAATTCTAGAAAATTATGAAAATGTTGCTACAATTTCTTGTGATGAAAAATTAGGGTGTTACAGCCATTAATCCACGCCAAGGTGCTCCGGTGGCCATACATCCATTGCCGGTCCATCTGCAATAAATTTATCCATAATAAAAGACATAAAGTACAGAATGTATTCAAAGAAACATAAATTTCTCCCTAGCCTTTTCTTTTAAAAAAATGGCATAATAATATACACACATATCATAAAGAAATAATTCAAAATTAATGTATAAATCAAAAAATCATGCTCAGTCTTCCTAATATTTTCTTTTAAACAAATGGCATAATAATACACACACATGTCACAATGAATTAGTTGGAAATTAATGTATAATTAAAAAATCATGCTCATTCTCCCTAACATTTTCTTTTAAAAAATCACTCTATATGTGTGATAGGCAAAATATCTAGTAAACCTTCTCTAAAAAGCAAGAAAGCAATTCTACATAGTTCAAATTAATGTAAAAATCTCTGGCTTAATTACTATACTAGCAATGATGTACATGCGACACACACATATCTAACACATTGAAAAGAAAAAAAGATGACAAAGATTTGAACAAAGAAAATCAGATGATGCAAGATGAAAAGATTGCAAAACAGATGAAGTGTGTAGGAAATGCAGGAATTAATCATCAATTCACCTTTTTCATACATGGAAAAGAAAAAGATGACAAAGATTGGAACAAAGAAATATAGTACATTTTAAGGCACAGGGTGTATGCAAAATCCGCTATGTTAGTATCAAACCAAAAGTATGTCATCCATATATTTCTCAATTTATTTTTCACAAATTAAGATCATTGTGGAAAAGGAATACACAAAGCTCTACAAAAAATTCTTTGATTTGAGCTACTCTCACAGAATGAGATCAACAGGAGGAGCAACTAGATTTTCAGTCCGGACAATAGATTTTCGCTCTTGACAATAATCGGATATGGTCTTGATGTTGAGCCTATGTTAGCTTACTCTCTCCCATAAAGTCTTTATTTTACAAATCTCTACAATCCGCAAGAAAGGCATGCACACAAAAGACTATAATCAACAAAATTAATATCCCTAGTTTCCTATAAAATAAGAAATGCTGAGAGGTGGATGGGGCAACGGGAGCATGGCCGCACGGGGCAAGTCGTCAGCGTGTGCGCCTGGAGTAGCAGCAGCTTTGTTCTATGGGCCATGGGTCGTTGGTCTGCGGCGTTTACAGATAAATAGGCCCAACGTAGTATGCAGATGCATGTATACTTGATTTTTCTTGGAAAAGTTGGGTATTCCTGGGAATACCTTTGCATCAACGTGGCTCCGCTGCGGCACCTGCCATGGGAGAGAGGAGAAGCCCGATCGATCGATGTCTTTAGTCAGGCTCGGGGAAGAAGAAGGTGGCCTATTTATTGTCGGACGACTTAGTGCCGGCTGGTAGCTTCAGCCGGCACTAACATGCATCATTTAGTGCCAGCTGATGCTGCAAGCCGGCACAAAACTCGCCCAGCCAAGTTTGTGCCGGTTGATAAGTTCAGCCGGCACTAACTGGGCATTTGACCGCTGTTCGGTCGGTGCTGACCGTTGCGGGAGCGCGCGTTAGTGCCGGTTCGGCATTCTAGCCGGCACTAACATGGCTCCCGCGGCACTGTTTCCTGGAGCCGGCACTAAATGATGACATTAGTGCCGGCTCAACGACGACCGGCACTAACGTGCGCGCACCAATATGAAGTTCTCTAGCAGTGATATATAGCTTCCACCAAACAATTCATCTTACTAGTAAATGTACCTGAAGTATAATTAGTTGTAAAAATACTTAATGGCTCCTGAATCACATTTACTTGGCAGTTTATTAAAGTTAAGCATTTGGTCATTCAATAGAAGCCATGAACTTCGAAGTTTTATATATAAAGATAACTGAGAGGTTAGGATTTTCTGTGCTGGATTCAAAGCCTTTGTTTGTGTGTTGTTCATGGAGCAAATGATGGCTACTTTTGACAAAATTTGATGTTACAAGTCCCATTTTGAAGAGAGCACCATACCAATTTTCATTTAATTTCCACAAGGAATCATTTTCTAACTGTATGCGTTGTTGTTACCATCAGCAACACCTGTATCAATATAGTATTGCGGCGCGACTGGGGTGGGTCGGCCATAGCTGGGGTCATGCCCCACTGCGGCGTAGGGGCAGACTGCCTTGGTGAGTGGCGGCAACATAGAGGTGGTTGGCCGAGGAGATCCAGGGTGGCACCGGTGAGGGCCGCACGTGGAGGCCCCAGATGCGGATGCTCTTGACCGAGCTCCTCCGACCTGAGGATGAAGATAACACAAGGGGAAAAAAAGGAAAATAAAGAGGATGACAAGCAGGTCCCAATAATGACACATGGGTCCCCTTGGTGATTGTTGATAATGGTGTCAAAATGTCATCGAACCAAATCCTTTCAACTACTCCAACAAAAAAAAAATGGAAAGAACGCAACCTACCAACCAAACATGAGATGGATTCATGCGGACCCAAAAAACTGGGTCGGAGCCAACCCAAACCCACTTAGCTCTAGGTCCAAAAACATGTTAAGATATCCCCTTCTCCCTCTTTGGATACATGAGAAATCAAATGTATTCAATAAACAAAAGGAGAGAGAGGGATTGGAACCGCCGATATGTCCAAGAACTATACCAGTTTTCAAGACCGGGGTTATCAACAACGCAGCCATCTCTCCACAGCCCAATCCCTATTTTATTCCTACAAATAGAATATAGCTATATGAAATGATCTACTAACTCCTATAAATGTCTCAGATGTAAGTCCACTTTCGATATATCTCTGTATATTGTATACACAAATATAGAATCCGCTAGCTATATCTGCTTGTGAAATAAACGCTAAATCCCCTCAACTCCTTATCCAAATAAAAGTGGTATGGAAAACGTTTTAAAGACAAGAATCAATGGATCCATTATTAAACCCCTCCTACTTCTTGTATTTTTGTACAATTTTGATTAAGTGAGGGATCAAATAGAAACATGTAGTCAACTTTGTTTGAAGTTAGTGTGGAGGATTAGAAATATGAATATTGAAGTTTGCTCTTCCACTTTCCCCTTATCAAATCGATTCATACCAACAATAACAATAGCTATGTCTGACAATGTTTTAACTTAGACAAGTGCGTCCCAAGATGCAGGGCCTCCGCTGCCTGCATGGCTGTGAACAATATCGAGTATGAATAATATTATTGTACACCGTCACCCAGCAAGCACCATATATAAGTAACTGTCTCAAAACGGTTCTGTTGCCTTGCTAATGGCATTATGTCCATCGTTGCTGGCAATAGTACTATGGATGTTCCCATCCACAAAAAAGGGTTCACCAGTGTAACTTGCCAGCAGTGGCCGGAGACTTGCTGACAGTTCCCATTCTTAGCTATAGCTAGTAGATAAAAAATTCTGGTTGCTTCCATTTCCTTTTGCAACGAGAACATGTGAACAAGGGAATGTGGGAGCACACGCTATTTATTGCAAAAAATAGAAAAAAATTATTAGAAGATCATTTGAAATTAGTGTAGATTAATCATGTATTTGGATTGTGGGTTCGACTAGGATGGTGTGGGTTCAACCCATGTTTGGTTTAAAAATGGAGTGGGTTGGGTTGGACCTACTAGGGAATATACAAGCGGCACCCGGGGCAGGTGAGCTCGGGATAGCGGCAACCGCGGCAGACCAGGACGTGGTAGGCGAGCTCGAAGGGAGGGCGCAGCTTGCTGGCGACCTGGAGACAACGAACCAGGCCCGGGGCTAGCAGTTGGCGATGCAGCCCGAGGACAAGGCCTGGGCATAATGGTGCGGGCCTGAGGCTTGCAGCGCGACTGGGGTGGGTGGCCGGCCGTAGCTAGGGTCATGCCCCACGGCGGCATAGGGGCAGACAGCCTTGGTGAGTGGCGGCGGCGTAGATGTGGTCGGCCGAGGAGGTCCAGGTTGGCGCTGGTGAGGGCCGCGCCTGGAGGCCCCAGACAGGGATGCTCCTGACGAAGCTTCTACGGCCCGAGGATGAAGATTAGACAAGGGGAAAAAAGGGAAATAGAGAGGATGACAAACAGGTCCCACTAATGACATGTGGGTCCCCTTGATGATTATTGGTAATGGTGTCAAAATGTCATCCAACCAAATCCTTTCAACTACTCCAACAAAAAAAACTGGAACGAACACAACCTACCAACCAAACTTGAGATGGGTTCATGCCGACCCAAAAAGCTGGGTCAGAGCCAACCCAATCCACTTAGCTCTAGGTCCAAAAACATGCTAAGATATCCCCTTCTCCCTCTTTGGATACATGAGAAATCAAATGTATTCAATAAACAACAGAGAGAGGGATTTGAACCCTCGATAATTCCTAGAACTATACCGGTTTTCAAGACCGGGGCTATCAACCATTCATCCATGTCTTCACATCCCAATCCCTAATTTATTCCTACAAATACAACATAGGTATATGAAATGATCTACTAACTCGTAGAAACGTCTTAGATGCAAGTCCACTTTTGATATATCTTTGTATAATGTATACACATATATAGAATCCGCTATATTCGTTACTCAAATAAACGCTAAATCCCCTCAACCCCTTATCCAAATAAAAACGGTATGAAAAGATTTAAAGACAAGAATCAATGGATCTATTATTAAACCCCTCCTACTTCCTGTATTTTGGTACAATTTTGATTAAGTGAGGGATCAAATAGAAACATGTAGTCAACTTTATTTGAAGTTAGTTTGGAGGATTAGAAATATGACCATTGAAGTTTGCTCTCGCAATTTCCCCTTATCAAATTGATTATATTCATACCAACAACAACAGTAGCTATTTTTGACAATGTTTTTACTTAGACAAGTGCGTCCCAAGAGGCAGGACCTCCGCGGCCTGCACGACTGTTATTAACAATATCGAGTATGAACAATATTATTGTACACCGTCACCCAGCAAGCACCATGTATAAGTAATTGTCTCAGAACGGTTCTGTTCCCTTGCTAATGGTAATATGTCCATCGTTGCAGGCAATAGTACTATGGATGTTCCCATCCACAAAAAAGGGTCCACAAATCGTCGAGTACCAGTGTGTAACTTGCCAGCAGTGGCCGGACACTTGCTGACACTTCCCATTCTTAGCTTGCTAGTAGATAAAAAAATTCTGGTTGCTTCCATTTCCTTTTGCAACGAGTACGTATGAGTAATGGAGTGTGGGAGCAGACGCTATTTATATTGCAACATAGGGTAATAAAAATTTGTTCTGAAGAAACTGAAGTATAATATTTGCTCAAGGCAATAATGCAGTGGCTGAGTTTGTAGTTGCTTACCAAAGGGAAACAGAATCCTATATGTATAAGGGGCCAGAAGCGAAGGACAATTGTGGGTGGTTGGGTGGGCGTGCACCAACAACTGTGATCACTACTTTGGGGGTGTGATTTACAGACTCCATTCACATGTACACGATGCTTATTAAGTTCAAAAATAATAATGATGTTTATATAGGACAAGCTGATTTGTTTTCAACTAATTTGCTTTTCCCAAAAGTTATATATTTAGCCAAACAAGGAGTATATACGCTAATTCAGCACATTGTGTATTTATAATGCTCATACTGTGCCATGTGGCGTTGTCCATGTGTGTCTGGTGATCCACATGCTGGTGCCAGTGTGCCACTGTCATGCACCGTACCACTGATTGGGGGTGGGTGGGTGGGCGTGCAGCAATTATATGATGTGATCACCATGCTGGTGTGATTAATCTCCATTCACATGTACACGATGCTTATTAAGTTCAAAAAATATATGATGTTTAGGACAAGCTGATTTGTTTTCAACTACTTAGCATATACGCTAATTCTGCACATTGTGTATTTATAGTGCTCAGACTTTGCCATGTAATCCAGGGTGTTGTCCATGTGTCTGGTGATTTACATGCTGGTGCCAATGTGCCACTCATTTCATGCACCACTGATTGCGTGAAATAGACAGAAATTCAGGTTGTCAGGTTTCTAGTCTCTGTAAACCAAAATCAAATTTATTTTCATTAATATATAATCTGTAGGGGACTCCCTCCCTCCAGTTTCATAAAAGAAGATAAAATTTCATCAAATTTATTTTTACACAGGGTGCGTGCCAATAGTACGAGGGACACGTCTAGACATTCAAACAAGGGTGTTTCCATAATATTTCTAAACCAATCACTAGTTTGCTCGTGTGAAGAGTTCAACACTTGGATTTCACAACAGTAGCCAGGATCTAATACACGTGTAAAGATAATTCATTCAGTACATTTCTTTTCTCTCTCTTGCTGTGCACAGCTAGCTGATGGATATGTTCCATTTTATTTGGTTTCTGGTACTAAAATGTTTGTGTTGGGAGCTTGGATCCTGTGAAAAACTTGTGCTTCCTAATAAGCTCGAGTTCACATCTAAGGTACGCTATCAAATTGTCTGTGAATGACCATCTTGTTGTTTCTCGCTTATCCAAAACTGCAGCCTAAAGCGTGCACATGCTTCCTGCACCGTGATCTTGAACATTCCGATACTTCCCATTCGTAGCTAGCTATAGCTGGGTACCTGATAGAGAAGCTTGTAGGACAGGAGGACTTACTTATTATGGATGGGGGGATAAGAGTGAAATCAACTCACGTAGCTCGGATCGGCACCTAAGGGCTGAAACTGAGCCATGTCACATCACGCTCAGGTGACGTGGTTTAATCTTAGCCATGCATTGGGTATCAAGCGGTAATGTTCTTTTTGTAGACAATAGAAGAATATTTTGGCTTCAACCAAGTGGAATCAGTCCACAATTGAGCAAGTGTAATCAATTGGTTGAAGCCGAAATATCGATGAGTCCACACTTATTACAAATGTAGCCATACACTATATAACTTTGGACAATTAATACTGGTGAAGACAAAGCAAGCTTAAACACCATTAAGGCTACATTTAATTTTGTATGGTCTAGGATCCATCGAGTAGTGCAGGGCTAGGTCTATTATTATCTTCAATACGCTTCGTACACAGTTCATTTCCACTTTTTGTCTCGTTCTTTACTGCTGCGTAATTAAAGCAGAATGCAGTTGGATGAGGCCATGGATTTTTGTTACATCACAAAGTGTAAACAGAATTGATATGTGGTTTTATTGCTTGTTGATTATTAGAATTTTCAACTTTAATTCACCACCTTGAATTCAGTCTAGCTAGTTTTTGTTCAATTCATTCATCATAACAGAGGATCCAAGTCTTGTTTTACTAACAAAATAGAAATAAAAATATTATAAGATCATTAGAATTTAAGATATCCCCTTTTCCCTATATGAATGTTATTGTAAATTGTCACCCAACAAGCACCATATATAAGGCAATGTCTCTCAAAGGATCTGCTCCCACTTCTCAGCTTCTGCTATTTTTCTGTCCTTTGCTGGCAGTGGAATTATGGCCACATGACTGCACTCTGGCCCTGTTGGCTAAAATGGCTGCAACACCCGCAGCACACACACACAGTGGAGAAGATGGGGCTGCTTCTCAAATTATTTCTATAGCACAAGCAACTCGATTTACATAGGAGGGGTACATGTCCTTTTATAGGACTTTTAGGTACACCCCAGTTTCTTTTTTCTTGGGGTATCATGCGTAAACCAGGTGCGGCACGGGCGGCGACGAAACCCTAGCGCCGCCACCCTCCTATCGTCGTTCCCCTCCGTCTTGCCGCCACCGGAGCAAGCTGCCGGAAGTCCGTGCGGGTGCTATGAAGGTGGCGGCGGGGCTTCATCCCCTAGATCGAGGCAGCTCGGCTGGATCTCGGCGGCAAGGCCTGACCGGGCGCTGCAGCGGCGGTGGCGGCCTTCGCGGCGCGGAGGGAGCACGGCTTCTGCAGTGCGCATTCCTGCACGGCGGCGGCGGCTTCCGACGACCCATGGCTGGATCCACCCGCGGGGGACCAGATCCTCCATCCCACTGGATCTGCTCCCTCGAGTCCTCTGCACGGCGGGTCCTTGCGGCGGCAGTGGTTCTTCGGATGGTGGCGGCTGGACCCGGCTTCGGTGGCCCTTGGAGGCGGCCATGGCGCCTGGCACGTCCGACGAGGCGGCGCCGTGGAGGTCCTTGTCTGCGAGCCCGCGCGAGGCTGCGGTGCAGCTTGGGCCTAGGCTCTGGCGCGAGGAGGAACGCTGCGGCGACCGACGTGACGGCGCGGCGGCGGGCCGGCGGCCGCCCGGCGGCCGGATCCGTCTTCCCCTGGGATGGATCCGCTGCCCCCGGGGCTGGATCTGCTGCGTTGGCGGCGGGCCCGGTGGGGAGTGGTGCCGGCGGTGGTGGCGTGCGACATGGCACTCCTCTTCCTGTACTGCTCGTTCCCCAGTTCGTCATGGAGGCCTGTGGCCAGAGCAGGCGCGCACGGCCGGGGAGCGACGACAAGATTTGTATGTCTCATTTCCTACTC
>CM014278.1:99748796-99770581 GCA_004135705.1 Alloteropsis semialata | reverse complement strand
CGTGGCACACGGCAAAGATCCACTCTTTGCCGTGTGCCTCGCCGTCAGGCACACGGCAAAGGGCCCTTACACCGTCACATGTCCGTCACGTTCAAATTCTTTGCCGTGGGCCAAATGTGACACACGGCAAACCTTTGCCGTGTGCCCGAAGGAAGGCCCACGGCAAAGGCCCCTTTGCCGGCCAAACTTTGCCGTGTGCCCTTTGCCGTGGGCGGCACACGGCAAAGCCTTTGCCGTGGGCAAAAAGACCTTTGCCGTGTGCCCCTGGCACACGGCAAAAAGGACGATTCCAGTAGTGTATGATAATCATCAGGCCCCTGAATATTGTCTCTCTAGTGACGTATGACTTGGTTCAGCAGAGTCCAGTATGCCTGAATCGCATTTGATCAGTCCAGTCCGGTGTAACTACTTCTTGCTTTGGTTTTGCTAATGACATGCTACTAATACTGTTTCTGCTAATGACACTCTACTAATATTGGTTTTGCTGCAAAGGGGTTCACGGTGCAGTGGCAAAGGCCATTGGCTGGGGAGCTCCCACCCATCTGGGTGCTGCACAATTTGTGGAAAAATAAAAAAAATTCCCCTCGCCGGTCCCGTGTGCCAAAGCACTGGTCAAGAAACGGCCCAGGTCGGCTTGAGGACCGCGTGTGCAAATCCCCTCGCCGGTCCCGTGTACCAAAGCACTGGTCAAGAGACGGCCCAGGTCGGCCTGAGGACCGTGTGTGGCCCAGGCAAGAGTCTCGCGGGTTACGTTTCCCAGTGTCAGGGCGGGGCCGGGGTTCGGGATTTTCTTGGCCTGCGTGAGAAGGCTCTTCTTCTTACATGAAATGCCCGGGGGGCGGCTTGCCCCTCGCAGGTCAAGTTTTTTTTTAATATTGGTTTTGCTAATGACACGCCACTAATATCGGTTTTGCTATTGACATGCAACTAAATATTCCGTCGGTTAAACCAGTCTATTCTGATTTCTGATGGCTTAGCCCAATCCATAGCTGTTAACCCTGATACTCGACGGGGACAATATAACTGTGTGTGGTAGCCGCGGGCCTTTCTGGCCGTGTCCATGTCAATGGCAGAGCTTACCCTTCCTTCCAGGCGAACGCAAAGCAACCGGGGTAGGACTGTAGGAGACGACATGGCAACGACCTCCGCCGCGGCGCCCCTGCTGCCGTGCATGCAACGAGCCAACAGGAAAGGTCGCAGCAGACGTGTCTCGGGCGGACGGCGACGCGGGGCTAACGGCGAAAGGGCCTGCACGAAGTGACGAGCCGTTATGCGTGCGCGCACGGCACGGCACGGCGCGGCGCGGCAGGGGCGTGGTGGGGACGACCCGTCGCCGTCAGCCGCGTCGGCGCCGCACACCAAAGCATCGAGAAGAGAAGCTTTGTTGGGCACTGGGAAGGTACGGGAGAGAACGGCAGGCGCCGCGCCGCGAGCTGTATCCGCGTCTGGAGCTCGTGCTGCCGGATCGCGGAGGTCACTCCGAGAGTCAAACATGCAGTGAATGCAGAGAGTCAAACGTGAAATGGATGGCCGTGGTGGCATGGTATGGGACGGACGGCTGATCGTTGGATGCCTGGCGTCAACGCACCTTAAAGGTCTGACCGAGTCGGCCAAGTCAACGGCGCTCCGGTGACCGGTGGCAACTGCAACTACGGCGATGAGTGACGAGCATGGAGCAGCACAGCAGCGGAAGTAAATGAGGGTTCGTTACTCGTTGCTCGTTACGCGTTAACGGCTAGTGGTTGCCACTTGGGCCACCATCTTGTGCGACGACATGTACGTTAGGCCTTAGCAAGCGCAGACCAGAGTCGGAGTTACCAGGCGCCGACAACTAAAAGTTTTGCGACAAGTTCTAGGGCGTGATGATGAAACAGAGTCCATCAGTAAAACGAGTTGGTACTTGCTACGAACGATTTGAGCCCCGAAGGAGGCCCAAAACGACGTGGCACGTCCGTCCAGAACCCAATCATGGTGGGACGCTACTACGGTCCGGATTTGGTCACTTTCGCAATAAGATTTGGAGAGGGACGGCCCGGGCCATGATGATGGGGTCAAGCATGATTGGGAGAGCACAGATTATACCATCCGCAGGCCTGTACTGTAGGGCCACTACTGGCCTGCCGCGATCGCCATGATGATAACCGATAAAACAGCAACACATGGCATCACGGCCTAACTCGTGGTCGATCTCCTCCATGGATGGATGGGGGTTTTATGCAAAAGCAAAATGATCCGTCAACGCCCTACAGCCATAGCGACCTCGTCAGCACCCAAAATCCTCGCAAGAACACATATACACTTCGGTCTTCGAGCAGTCTTCTGGACGTGTGAGTAATCCTGTTTGCATGATTCTCCCTAGTGTGCTCTCTGGGCTCTCGAGCTGAAAGGGACGCCGGGAAGCATGTGCCAAGTGGCAGGAAGCCAGGAACGGCCCTTCCAAAAACCAGGAGAAACAATGAGAAGCCCTCCGGGCTGAAAGTAGAGGGTATCCGGAACAGCCCTCCCAGTTCGGTACGCTCATGCCTTTCACGGCGTGGCCTACCGCCGCAGTTCTGATGGAATTAATGAAACGGAAAGTTCTGATTGAACTTGAACACATCCCATGCACGCCCGCAAGATAAGATGGTGGTTATCCGGAACGGCCGACGTCCGGCACCCGGCGAGGCGTCCGACGTGTCGTGATCAGGAGTCAGGACCGGCGGGCGTGGTGGACTTGGTTACTGGCATGGCCAAAAAAACGAGGCGCTAGCCACTGGAAAAGGGGGCCCTGAAGGAGACCGTAGTAATCCCCGTGCTGTGAACCATGCGGCGCACGGCGGCGCGCGCGCTCGCCCTCGCACAAGGAGAAGGGAAAGGAAGCAGTGGACGGTGGTGGCCCGTTGTACTACGCGATAAGCCTTGACGCCCTGTCCCCTTTGCTCGCTTCCCTTCTCGTAATCCTCGGCCACGTCGGCCACACCAGTTCTTATCCCCTCGAATCAAATCAAATCCCACTCCTCTCCTGCCTGCCTTTCCTTTGTCTCTCGCCCTCGAACCCCTTAATTCCAGCTCCCATCGCTGGAGGAAGTAATATACATGCGGCTGTCAGGCGTTCAATCATTGGCATAAAATCACCGTGGAATCGAAGGCGAAAAATCCACGTGCTGGCAGTAATCATGCGGCAAACAGATTACTGCCAGCACCAGGTTACTACCGACGTCCACGTGCCAGGCTGCCTCAAACGGTATGTGCCAGCCTTTTATCCGACGCCTCGCTGACGCGGCCCGCGCCCAAGGCACGCGTGTCCCCGGGGGTCGGTGGCCGCCGCCCCCGTCCTCACCGTCCTGCCCTGTCCCGTACTCCCGTTGTCCCCAACCACCTCTATATCCGTCCTCCCACGGCGCCGGGCTTCGCTCCCAACCGCGTCCCGTGTCCAAAACATTCTGCGGTTTGTTGGAGCGCAGCACCAAGTATCATCGTCTCTCAAGTCTATACTAGTCTAGCTCCTACTACAGAATAGCAGGCACCAGCTCAGCTAGCTTCTGAACTGCGGCCAGAAACCAGCGAGCATCAAACCTTGCGGCGCCCGCGTTGAGGATAAAGCCGGCGCTCGTGGCAATCCAATCCAATCCAATCCAGTCCAGTCCCCTGTTCTGTTCTGTTTCTTCAAAGCAAACGACGAATTCAACTCTTTTTCGACCTCGAGCTCGGTCCATGGCGGTCGTCGCGAGGAGCGCCAGGTCCCTGTCACTCGTCTTGCTCCTAGTCTTCCTCGCGGTCCCGTCGCCGGCGCGCGGCTGCGACCGCTGCGTGCGCCGGTCCAAGGCGACCTACCAGGCCTCCTCGCTCGTCCTCAACGGTACCCAGGCGCCGCGCCCGCCGGCTCCCCGTTTCTGTTGTTGATTCGTTCGATCGTGGCTTGCGATTGATCTCTTTGGTTGCTGAATTGTGCAGCCGGTTCGTGCGGGTACGGCTCCCTGGCCGCGTCCTTCAACGGCGGCTTCCTCGCCGCGGCCAGCCCCGCGCTCTACAGGGGCGGCGTCGGCTGCGGCGCCTGCTTCCAGGTAGGTTCTCTCTCCCCAGCGTCCCCGCTCGGAGCTGTCGGCGACAGGTCCCCCAATTTCCTCTGTGCAATTTGGTCGGCGAGTCTGTGGATTAATTAATTACTTTAGCGAGGATCGCCAATCGTCATTGCAGGTGCGGTGCAGGGACAGCGAGCTGTGCAGCGCCGCGGGCGCCAGGGTGGTGGTGACGGACCAGGCGCGGACCTCGGACCGCACGGGCCTGGTGCTGAGCCCCGCGGCGTACGTGGCCATGGCCCGCGCCGGCGAAGGCAGGGCCGCGCGCCTCAGGGCGCTGCGCGTCGTCGACGTCGAGTACAAGAGGTACCTGCCCTGCAGCCCCTGCTCCTTGTGACCTTGTCCTTGTCGCCGCGCGCGTGCGGTGCCGTGCGCGAGGACGGCGTCGGTCGTGTGCGTCGCGTCAGCTTCGCTCGCACGTGCCGCTGCTGCAGAGAACAGCTGAGTTTTTTTTTTAACATCTGAATTTTTGTGGGGGCCGTGCAGGATCCCGTGCGAGTACGCGAGCCGCAACCTGTCGATCCGCGTGGAGGAGAAGAGCCGGCCGCCGAGCGAGCTGTCGATCAGGTTCCTGTACCAGGGCGGCCAGACCGACATCGTCGCCGTCGACGTCGCCACGGTAAGCAAAAAATTTCTCCCCGCTCCACACCAAACAGAGACATTCCTGCACCGTAACGGGTTTGAAAGCTGAGGTCAGCAGCGTAACGTTCGAACGGCGCGGCTGCTTGTGGTTTTGGTTGGCAGGCCGGGTCGTCCAACTGGCGGTTCATGACGCGGGAGCACGGGCCGGCGTGGAGCACGGCGCAGGCGCCGGCGGGGCCGCTGCAGTTCCGACTGGTGGTGACGGGCGGGTACGACGGCAAGTGGGTGTGGGCGGAGTCGGAGGTGCTGCCGCGCCGGTGGGAGGCCGGTCGCGTGTACGACACGGGCGTGCAGGTCACCGACGTCGCGCAGGAAGGGTGCTACCCCTGCGACACGCACGAGTGGCAGTGACCGGCCGGCGGCGTCGCACGGGCTGAGCTGAGATGGGTTTGTAAAATTGTACAGTTCTTTTTGCCCCCTTCTTTCCTCTGTTTCTCTCTTGCTTTCCGTCCATTGTTTTGGATGGATGTGCGGATGGAGATATGAAATGATGACCGAATCGGAGAGGGTATTGAGTCAAACGTGCCGTTGCGATTCGGTTTGGCCTCGCTGTTGCCCTCCACTTCGGTGCGCGGCGGAGTTGGAGCGCACGATGTGCTGCGTGCGTAGTGTCTGTGTGCTGCGTGCATTCGTCAACGACGAGCGCTTCCACTTGAGCTCCGCTCCGGCCCACTCGGTCGAACGGCATGGGCAGATGCCGTTGCCACGACGGCGAGATGATGTCACGCGAGCGTAGCTGAACCGGAAAGAAATGGTCGGCAGGTTCAGTGAGCGCGCGCAACAACTTTCTACACCGAGCAACGGCTCCCTTGTGTAAGCAGACATCTCTGATGCCGTCCAGCCGGTGGCATCATACGGTTGTCGAACCGAGCCTCTGACGTAGGATCGGCGCCGGCATTTGGGAATTTCCCGTTGCACAGCATGTATGTCGATCGGATTAGGTGGACGCGCGTTCAGTGGCTCCAAAGATCCAGCCGATGATCCAACCGGCGTTTGGGAATTTCGACATGATGGTTTATAAACTTTTAAGGCTCGCGATGCACATTCTTTTTGTTTTCTTTCTGCCGCAATGTTATGCTCAGAAGATAAACACGGAGCGCGCAACAAATTTCTGCACCGAGCAACGGCTCCCCTTTTTTTTTTTTGAGACTTGAGCAACGGCTCCCTTGTGTAAGCAGACATCCGTGATGCTGTCCGGCCGGTGGCATCATGCGGTTGTTCCGTTGTTGAGTGGAGTTCTCTTGACGTATATCACTATTGTATTATTGTATGAGTTGTTGTCATGCAACTCACAAATAATTTATAAATAATTATTTTTATATCCATAAATTAAGAAATTATTAATTATTATGAGACAACTTATAAGACAACCTATTATACATGTTGTCTGTTAAGCCGTTTCAAACTTACGTCTCACCGCATGAGACCGTCTATTAGACGACAAACTTGCTCTTAGGTGGGCGCATTTTCGGTGGCTCCAAACGATCCAGCAGGCAGCCGATAATTCTTAATTTGGACACGAGGGTTTCAACTTTTAAGGATCGCGATGCACATTTTTTGCTCTCTTTCTGCTGGAATGTAATGCTCAGAGAAACACTGACTGTGCAACGGTGCAAGTGCAAGGCACCTTTCGGAAAATTCATGAAATTTTTTCTAGTAATAGAGCAAATGGAGATAAACCAACTTTGCTCGAAAAAATGCATGCACATTTACATAGCAAATTCTGATTTTTCTTCCCAAATTTCCTAGTCTTCACAGCTCTATATGTAACTTACAAGGGAAAATCATTTCATAAATTACTACATCCCATGTGAGTAACAATAATCATCTTTCATAATTTTTGGAGTCTGTTTTGGTGCCATAAAATTCAGATAATTTTTAGAAGTCGCATAATTTGGTGAATCTTAATTTTAGAACTATAATGGTGCTTGTCCATTTTTTTATCAAAATGGATTCATCTCTATTTGTTTTATCACTAGATGATGTTTCATGAATTTTGGAGGTGATTCGAACATTGTTGTTGACGGTTTGTTGACGCTCGTTATACGTACACTTTTAGTGCTATTTAGGTGGTGGTTTTGGACTAATTCATATACTAACCCGCCACTTGGCACTTGAAATAACCCCGTTTTCATATATGTGTTGTGTTTTGGAGCATGTTGTGTTTTTGCAAGAAAATTGCCCACTTTGGGATATTTATATTCAAAGCCCAAAACCAACTACGAGCCCAAAAGAATCGAGCCTAGCGGAGCCCAACCAATGGACCATATGGGCTTTCATAGCCCAACTCATGGTCCTAGGTGTTCACATTCAGTGAACCTTGGGTATGAGAGACTTAAGTATGAAGGAATTGAAGATTTAAGGCGTGTTTGGATCAGATTCACGCAGCTCCACTCCACCAACTCCACCATAGAGCAGATCCACCGTGGAGTTGCAAAACGTGGAGCACCTCTTGAGGAGCTCCACAAAAAACGTGGAGTTGGCCTCCAGATTCATGTTTTTGGTGGAGCTGCAAAACGTGGAGCTGGTGGTGTTTGGCTTGAAATTGTTGGAGCAGAGCTAAAAAATGTGGAGCGGAGTGGATCCAAACACGCCCTTAGAAAGTTATCCTCGAGATCAAGGCAACCTCAGAGATATTCACGCAGCCCAGGACAGCATGATCTTTTGTGCAGATTTGGAGATTTGAATAGACTCTAATGACAAAATATTGAATACCAAAGTTGTAGCCATCGTCGAGGTCTTCAATTTGGACATATCGAAAGCATAATTTGGAATATGGAGTTAGGAGATATGGCCCCCGAAATACATGCTGCGTAGAGAAGTCCAGAATCAGATATATTATCTTCCAGCGCTGTTTTGGGGATCTTAACTTCATTTTCAAGGAAACTCATGAATATCAAAGTTGGAGATAATTTCGTGCTACATAATTTAGAATCTGAGTTTGCCCTATTTGGAGTCCGAACGAGGAAGATATGATGTCGGGAAGGCAGGGCTGCGAATTAGAAAAATCTGGGCGAGTCAAATCTTATGTAAACCAAGTTTGCTTAACTCTCAAGCATGGATCTCGTGAAAGGAAGGTGGGGCACACCCCAAGGCTCCCCTAGGATATAAATACAACCCCCTAGGCACCCTCAAGAGGGGGAGATTCAGATCTATCCACCACAAGTCGACACGAAGAGGGACACACACCGAAGGAAGCCGACGGCCGCCGCAAGTCCTCGAGGTTGCCTAGGAGATGGCTTAGGCCATGCCCTAGCCGCCATGGTTGGCCCTGCGTGGTGAAGCCATGGCGGAGTTCCGAAGCCATGCCTTGAACTCATCAAGGCATATGTACATTGATGGTGATATCAATCTACTTGTCTTGTTTACTTTGATCTTCTAAGATGCATGCTCTCTCTCTCACATATGTCTAGCTTGCATATGTTCTTAGTAGGAATAGATCTAATCGTGATGATTAGTCTATGCCCTACGAATACATCTTAGTAGTGCGTAGGAAGTCGGCATGATTATCCTCGTGTAGTGACAGCATGCGGGAGGGAAAAGGTCAAACGATTACGTAATATTGAGTAAGATTGATGGCCGGTACCATGGAGTTGTTGCGCGGCCACCAAGGAGGAGGAACTTCGAGTAAAGAGCACTTGGTGGGCATTTGAGGTAAAGCTTTGGGAAACCTTAGGCGTTGACGCGCACCTCGCAAGGGCGCCCATGAATAGTTCTTAGAGATGACTCTTTATCTTTGTACGAGATTAGATTGATTATCGCTTTGGCTGGAGTTGCAACTAGAAGACGGTAGGCTTGTGCTATCTTTGGTCGTGTTACCTCGTGTCGTGGGGTTGTGATCCATTCATCAACTTCACACACATGTTTAACCTCGTATGCAATCTATGCTTCATGATTGGATTAGATCCGTTTGGCTAGATAGAAAACCCTAGGTAGTTCTTTGTCGATCCACGAATTGATAAACCTTGGGGGAATACTCTAAGGAAAAAGCTACCAACGATCCGTGCGCTTGCGGTTCACAATTGGCGGGTCTAAGGACCGTCAACAAGCTTTTCTGGCGCCGTTGCCGGGGATCTGCAACTCGAACCCTAGGGTGATCTATCTAATTTTTCGGATTAACCCTAATTTTATTACTGCATATATCCTGTGTTTCTTGTTTGTGTCCAATAAATGTAGGTAAAACCCTAGACACAAGACGATTGAGAAATTTTCAACATCCGTACTTTGACAAGTCCAAATCTCGCTCAAACAACTTGATGGCTACGATAAGATCCGCTCTTTAGTGGTATGTGCTAACTTTTATTAGTGGCCCATCATCCACTATCGAGTCCACACCCAAAACAAGTGAAGGTGAACAAGGTATGCCGCCGTGTCAATTAATTTTTAAAGACTAATGTTTCTTGGAGAATTGTTTGTCCAAGTTATAAGTGATGAATCATGCCCTAAAGAAGTCGTGAGATCAGGTCATCAACATCTCCAAAAGGTTGCTGTTGAGACCAATTTTTCCCCATGGTCAGAGAAGTACCATGGAGAAAAATTAGAAAATATAAAGCTCTATCAAGTCTTCTTTCCAACGTATTAAGAATCGTAAATTTTGGAGATCGGTGCAATGAGTTATGGTAAAATCTTTCAACACTACGCGTTCTGAAATCACTCGGGACAGAACGTAGTACCGGAGTAAAACAAGCATAACTCTTTCATCCGGAGTCCGTTTGAAGTGAATGAGCACACTCGTTGGAAAGGGAATTTGGTGCACATTACAATGGAGTAGAAGTTTGGTACATGTTCTGCACTGGACGAAGAGAAATTCAACGAAGAAAAGGCAGCAGCAAGCAACGAGGAAGATGATGATGATGTCAAAGGATGATTGGAGGGTTTTATGCACAAAGAAGATGATTTGAAGTTGATCAAGACTAGAGGCAATAAGATTAGAAGCACCATGACACCATCAATCTTCTCTAGTAGGATGCTCAAGAAGCTTCTAATTGAGTGATGCTACCGACGAAGGAAACCACTCAGATCATCGACACAAAGCACAAGAGCCACCCATGATCCCGGCACCTTGGGCAAAGCAAGAACTATGGAGAAGACACATCATTGGAGTGCCAATCGCTGGTGAATCAATGGTGATGACCTTGAATCCTAAGGATGCACAACACGACGCTCCAAAGACCACAAGATCAAGATCATCAATATCTCATGATCAATTCGCAAGAAGGTACTGTTTGCATAAAAAGTCTGTGCAACCTCTAAAGAAAGCAGTAGAATATTTTTGGATATTTAAAAGTCCCATGAAGTTCCGGTTCCAAAGAATCAAGAATCAAGTCAATCGGAGATTTCTACAAGCGGTTATGATCAAAATATTGAAGGTCGTGCATTCTGAAATTTTCTGGGCAGCACGCAGCACTAAAGTAAAATGGGCATAACCCTCTCGTTTGAACTCCGTTTAAGATGAATGACCACTCGTTGGAAAGGTAATTTCATAAAATTTTCGATAGAGCTATACTTTGGTATATGTTCTGTTCTGGACATAGGGAAAAATCCATGAAGAATAGGCAGGTGCAGTGTGATGAGAACAAGGTAGAGGAGATAATGATGACAACAATGAAGAGGAGCTTGGGCAATGCTTTCATCGAGCGTACAAGATCAAATTTAGAAGCTTAGAACAAAAGAAATACCTTCGGAACATTGGCATATGAAGACACAAGCCAGCGACATTCAATACATGAAGATGTTTAAAGCAAACCACGATGGATTACAAAAGGCAACATCAAGCTGCATGGATACTTTGGATTCTCGCACAAAGGACGATGGCTTCACAACAATGAGAAGGTACGTGAGAAAGTCTAGCTCTATGAATTTAAATGAAGCGCTTTGCGGGAGGTAACCTGATCTTTTTGTTTATTATCTATATAATATGACGGTCTATATTGTGCTCTTTAATCGAATCATCAAGTAACATTGTACCATTGCTCTAGTTAATGCCACAACTTTATGTTGTATGATCTAAATGTTATTGAGAGAGCACTTTATTATTTGATCTTGAAAAACTTGTAGTCCCTTTTTGTGTGCCTATTGCTACTAGTGTTTAGAGTCTTTTTCTTTGAGTCTTTTTAGAGAGAAATATGAAGTATGGTATCACCCTTTGATTCTAAACTTGTGGCTAGTTAATCTAGACTGATTTTTGTTTTGTTTTTAGACCACCATTCATGTCATGTCATTTTGTTCATTCACCTCTTGTTGCAATTCATGCCATGTTGTTCTCACCCTTGCATTGTATTGCATATTTTGTTTTGATCTAACATTTTATTAAAACCACCTAAGCCTTCCTATCACCCCGCCAAAAACCGAAGCCAAAAAGGGTAGGATTGGCTTGTGTTGATTTGCTTGCCGTCACCATTCATATTGGCCAAGTCTATCTCTACTCCTTGTCCTAACTGAAAACTTTGACTAGCCTCCCTACGAGATCCTAAACATTTAGGAAAACCTCTCATACCTAAAGCCATCCTAAAACCATAGTTTTTGTTTTCCGTCCCATGAAAAAAAAACCTTTGTTTTTCTTTTTCTTTTAAACACCTTAGGTAGATTTTCTAAGCTTGACTTCTCCCTTAAAAATTCTTGTTTTAAGCCAAAAATATAGGATACCCATGAACCTTCCCCTAAACCTTGTTAGCTAGGTTGTTTGGTTCTTTTCGATGAATGACAACATTGAAAGACCTTTTAAACCTTGCTAATCCTTATTTTTGCTAACTCTTTGCTTTTGCATTTTGCATCCATTCCATCATACCATCATGCATTTATTAGCTTGGCTCTTTCATGAAACTTCATGATGAATGCTTTCATATCCATGATAATGTTTTACTAGTGGTATTTTCTATTTGCAATCTTGTGTAAACATGGTGTTTAGACATGATTACGGACCATCATCATTTAGTTTTGAGAGCCTTGTTAGCATTTACATTACATTGGTTGGTTTATAAGCTTTGCGATGCGCCTTATTTTTCTTGTGCTATAAGGAAATATTGACCTTGGGATAGACATGGTGTATTAACCTTGGTTAATAGATCTTTATGACTATGGAGAAATTCAACAATCTAGTTGTAAACATGGTGTTTAGAACTAGGTATAAACATTGTCTTTGTTTATATACTTTCCTCTCATTTGCATACTCACTTTGCACACCCGCACACCCATTAGTTTTTTTCTCTTTTACTTGGTTAATTATGCCACAAGTTAAGGTTTTAGGGATGTCATTGGTTGTTGGCATTTGCCATTACTCCCGGGGGTAGTTTGTGCGTTTTAATTGTTTTACAGGCATGATGAAGGAATCCCATGAATTCGTGATCAAAGTTACAACCAAGATCGTCATCATCTCCGAAGATTTAAAGGGACACTGCTGTTTTCATCAAAAATTTTGCATATGTTCAGAGATGTACAAGGAATAAAAAGTTGATATTCAGAGGCTCCATCAAATTTTCGTTTCAACTCATCCGAGATCAATGTATTTGAAGACTCATACAAGGAGATACGACAAAAATATTTGGCGCTGCGCGTTCTGAAATCAGCTCGGGACAGATTGTAGTGCTGGAATAAAATAGGCATAACTCTTTTGTTTGGAATCCATTTTAGACAAATAATGACTCGTTAGAAAAAACAATTTGTGCACTTTGCAATGGAGCAATGGTTCAGTACATGTTCTGTTCTGGAAATAAAGAAAAAATTCATGGAAGATGAAGCAGCAATGAAGACAACAAGCAAGGAGGTGATAACGATACGAAGAATGATTGGGACCATGGCTTGATGACAAGAAGAGGTTGAAGCAAGTTAAGGCAACAAAGGTGAAGAAGCATAAAGATAATCTCCAAAACACGTGGCGAAAGGACTTCAAGAATTACAAGATGGTTCACCATCTTTTTCCACGCTTAGCAACATGCTAAGCTTGGGGGAGGAATTGTTGGACGAAAAGAAAAAAAAAGGCTTAGGAAGTGTTTTTCTAGAAGATGAAGATGGACTTTGTGTACTTACTTCAGCAATTGTCAGCCCTCACTTCTATGCTCGAGGACGAGCAATCGTTTAAGCATGGGGGATGATGCTGAGTAAGTACTATGTTGCCAAAGGTTCTAAGGTGCAAAAAGAAAGAAAAATATGGAAAAAGAAAAAAGAGAAAGAAAAAAACAAAGATGAAAGAAAAAAATGAAAGAAAGAAAGAAAAAAGAGAGAAATAATGCTCCGTAGTCCTTTTAGCATCATCAAATTCCAAGTGCTTTGAAGACAATTCCATACTCGATTTTCTAACCATGTGCAATCCAATAACGAGGACTTCATTTGTGCCTCGGGATCATCCACTTGCCATTTGCACATGTCCACCTATCTCAATGTGTGTGTTCCATCCCTCTCTGTTTTCAACATTTATTCTCCATGGACTTTTTGACTAGTCTCGGTAATTTCAATAGATCTCTCTCTTGGTTTGACAATATTTGAGATATAATGTTTTGCTAGGATTGTTTTTACCTACCAAGCTCTATATAAGCCTTCCACTTTCAAATATGAGTAGAATAGGTTGAAAATAATCTAGTATAGGCTTGACGACTTGATGAGATGAGTGTTTCCATGAGCTTTTGCAAGAGAATCTCACTTATGTTGGATATGCATCTTTTTGAAAACTCTTCATGATGGAACAAGGTAAAGGTCTAAAGTTCGCTTAAGTTCAAGAGCATTGCATTTATTATTATTGTGGCTTGTTCTTTATTGCTAGTCTATCTTCCATAATGAAAAGTAGCCGGTCATAACTTGAACTTTAAATGCTAAACACTTGAGAGCAATATGTCTTGTTGTGTATAACTAAGTGCAGGGAAGACATTGAAGGGCAATGCTGATTTTCTAGCTAAGCAAAGATCCTGGACTTACTCGAGAACGAGCAAGGTTTAAGCATGGGGGGATTGTTGACGCTCGTTATACGTACACTTTTAGTGCTATTTAGGTAGTGGTTTTGGGCTAATTCATGTACTAACCCGCCACTTTGCACTTGAAATAACCCCGTTTTCATATATGTGTTGTGTTTTGGAGCATGTTGTGTTTTTGCAGGAAAATTGCCCAATTTGGGACATTTATATTCAAAGCCCAAAACCAACTACGAGTCCGAAGGAATCGAGCCTAGCAGAGCCCAACCAATGGACCATATTGTGACACCCCTGGTGTCACTAGTGTAATTAGGATCCTAAATAAACTTAATTAAACCAATAATGACATGCATCATTTCATAATCATATTGTTTGTGTATTTGTGTGTATATGTTGACTTAGTCAACCAAAATAATCAAAATAGTAAAAATACAAAAATTATACCAAAATGTCACAAATAATGTCAACTACATGTTTATGAACTCAAATGAGTATGGAAGTTCAAACAAAAATTCGAAATTCAATTTAAATCGTTTGACCGTCATTTCATGTGTTGAGAGTTTTACTTTTTACCCTTCTCGGGAGGCTAATATCTTTAGATTTTGCCTAAACAATTGAAATTCCACCAATATAAAAGTTGGAGTACAAAGTACCCTCTTTACAATGGTGGTGATGTGGATCAATGAAAAATTTGTTTGATTGCTCGAATTCTTGGTCAAATTCGAGTCAAAATGCTGAAAATTCAGTATTCAACTGAAGTCGTCTAAAAAAACGTGATTTTTGCCATTTTCTCAGCCCCGTAACTTTCAAACCGCTGCTCAAAAGGAGTGACACCCTTTGTAGAAGTTGTAGCCTAATGTACCAGCTACAACTTTTGTGTTGGACGATCTCAATGTTTATATGTAAATATCTGAGAAAAAGGCCATCGAATTGGGTCAAAACCAATCGATCCAGCACTTAGAAATTTTCAGTTTCGTCAGATTTGACAGATTTTGGCCAGTTTTCACCACAATTTATCTCCAAACCATTGATCAAATGATATAACTTCCTTTGTAAGAGTTGTAGCCTGAACTATCATCTACAACTTTTGTATTGGGCGCTCAGGGAGTTTCTACACGAAATTGGGAGAAAAATCGAAGGAAAATCAGTCACGTCGCTCAGCTTTTCAGCGTCGGAACAGGTCCGACCAGTTTTCACAACCGGTGTGACCGGTGTCTTCAGCCAGGGGCCGACCTCGACGCCGTCGACGCCACGCGCCGCGCCTCCAGCTGTCCCGACAAGTGTCTTCACTCCATTGCGCCGCTTGTTCCGGGCCAGGTGCCATGCTTCGGTGTCCAGCCACGTGAACGCGAGGAAAACCGAGCCGCCAGCTCGCATCCTCCCCATTACGAGCCGAGTGAAGGAACCCGACCAAATTCACTGCCCTCGAGTTACCCGGCAGCAATTCATTGCACTTGAAGCTCCGCCACCTCCCCAACTCCACCCAAGACTAGTCCTCCACGGCCAAGAGTCCCTCCACCACCGGCAATTTCAGTATCACCGGCCGCCCCATCCACCATTGCCATCCTGAGCAAGCTCACCGTGGAGCCACCACTTCCAACCATCCTCCGCCTCCCCTGACCCTCAAAATGAGTTCGCGGTGAGTCGCTGATGCTCCCCGACCTCTTTCCCCTCGTTCTCTCTTCTCCGTTGAGCCGCTCCACCGCCGTTTTCGCTCGCCGCCGCCACTGCCCCGCGGGCACCCTGCTCTGGGCTGCCCTCGGCTGGTTCTGGGCAGGCCAGGGCCTTGCCCAGGCGCACCCGCTGCCCCCTGGCCGCTTCCCCCCTCCCTCGCACGGTCAGCAACTGGCCGGCCGGCCCGGTGGCGCGGCCACGGCCGAGCCTGGCTCGGTCTCTGACCGGAGGAGGAAGAAGCCCATTCTCGCGAGCCTTCAGATATGTTAGGGGGTTATGGAGAAATCTGCAGGGGCTCTTTTGCGAGAAATCCAAAGATCAGGGGCCTAGCTGCGAAGATATTTTGAGGTTTTTCTTTTTCCTTGATTAAATCGGCTGGTTACTAATAAATAGGTATAAAATCATAGAAAAATCGTAAAATCACAAATTTAGACTTTCTGGAATCCTTGTGAAATTATCCTTCCGGTGGTGTATCATATGCATATGTAAACTGTGTAATTTCTAATGTATTGCTGTATGTATGAATGAGTGCTTGAGAGATCGTTTATTGCTTTATAAATCATATGGATGTGCTAAAAATGCAAAACCACCTTTGATGGTTCTATTGTGTTTAGTAGTGTTGAGTTGAGCATCCGTTGGCCAAAGTTTATTCATGATTTTGGTAGGTGTGGAATTAGTTAAGTTAATGGAGTAGAAAAGGTAATAAATATATAGACTACTCAATAAAATTTGGCAAGTTTTGTTAGAGCTTCTCTGGAGTATAAGAACTCTCACAAAAGGAATCAGCTCTAGAAAGTGTATACTTTTTAAGTTATGGATTAAATTTGGCTCTAGCTAGATAAGTGCAGATAAAACACCAAATATTTTGTATATATTAGAAAAATATAAAAAAATTCACAAAAAACGTCTCTGGTAGAATATTAGTTGCAGTAAAAATTTCAGCTACAGAAAGTATTTGTAGAATTTATTATGATTTTCTAACTAGTGGTAAATGTTGGCTATTAAAAGAATTAAAAAACAAATAGGTAAAATGCTGGAAAATTCCTGAAAAATAGATTTGGCTAGCAAAAACATAGAAACATGTTTAGCTTAATAATTGTTGATGAAAATATAATTTCTAGGCTTTAATTTGGTAAGAACTAGCTAGGAGTGCTTAATACCGGTCAGACCGGTTCCAAATCTGGTCAGACCGGTCCAAACCGGTTAGACCGATGTTACTAACCGATTAAACCGGTTCTTCCCCTGAAACAAAACGAATATAAAATTCTGCCATAGGAACCCTTTTTACTACTAGTGGTCATTTATAGATGTTTCACTTAAATTATGAAATAGTTTAAGTTGTTTTTAATATGTTAAAAGACTTCATAAAACTTCCTTGTATGTTAATTCAGATCTAAACTAAGTTTAATCAGCAAATAAAAGCAACCCCACCTATCTTTCTTTATGAGTTTCTTAGTTGTTTATACTCCGTAAATGATTGCCCAGTGATGTATTAGTGAGTTGTTGCAGTTATTCTGATGATTGAATTGCTTGCGCATTACTGCATCTCATGCATCTGCACCTCATGTAGATAATCCCATTGTTGACAGAGTGTACGAGATCGAGGTCGAGCCCGAGGGTGATCCCGTTGCTGCTGAGGTGAACTACACTGCTGCTCAAGACCCGGACCAAAGTTCGGAAGGGCCCAAGGCCGGTGATCAAGAAGGCAAGCCTCGGAGCATGACCTACTGTTAAAACTAACACTTGTACTTTATGCCTTACTTTGTGCATTTAAGTTTTGAGGAGTTGTCTGAAACCTTAGTTGCATGATCCCTAGGTACCTATGTCCTAATACTAGTAAGTGTAGGTCACATAGAATGCCATGCTTAATTAGGACCGATAGAAGTCGAGTGATTGCCTTGTCACTCGCGAGATATAGGCTTTCAATTTATATCAGTCTATGATGTTCGGTAAGCGGGGCTTGTGCGATATTCCTGTTTGGTTAAACACCCCACTTGCACAGAGGAATGTTGGCCAAGGCATTGCTTGTGTGGCGTTGTTGGTCAAGCTTTTGAAGGTACTAATCGTATGCCGGGAAATATGGTAAACTGGTAAACCTAGTACTTGATTCAAACTGACGTCTGACGGGTCTTCCTACTCCATTGGGCGAGGGGGATGATGACGAGTGTAGCTGTGGCCACGGCACAGGTTTGCCTAGGGGCACCTGGGGTCCGTTGGGGCGTGCACTTGGGTGGAGTGGGCCCTGATGGCAGATGGTAGGGAGAGATGGGAACGGTTGCCTCGTGAGGTCCTGGGTGTCTCTCACGGGTCGTACGATTAGGTTGTCCCATGCATGGTTAAAATCGACTCGAGTTGTCCGTCCTTTGCGGTTACATGAAGCTGCTTGATCGCTTGTCGCACATCAGTGTTCTTGGGCCAATGGTTAGGAGTGTGGTTAGAGGAGAAATGTTGAGGATTTGTTAATCAATTGTTTTTCGACACTGATTGTTACTGGATAGTTTGGGAAAATCTAGTAATGGTTAGGCTCAATTTAACTTGGCTAAAATTTGAAAATATGATCAACTTGTAGATGTTTTTTGGCAAAACAAACCCCGCAGTCAAAAAGCCTTGCATGTCTAGAATTTAACCTTGTCGGGTAAGTCTTGCTGAGGATTAGTATACTCAGTCTTGCTTGTGGCTTATTTTCAGATTTGAATGTGGTGAGTTATGATCCAGTTGTTGCGTTGTCTTGGCCGTGCGTGTTGCCTGAAGGTTGGGTGGTTGAGCAGGTGCCGCCTGAGTCTGACTCAGGCCGCGGTGATTGAATGTTATGCGTGGGCTCCGCATAATGTTATGTGTATCGACGTTTAGACTTCCGCTGTATTGTACTCTGGTTTGTAATAACTAAAACTTATGCACTGTGTTTGTATAATTATCCATGTGATGGTGATGTAAAATTTGTGATGAGTTGTACTGCCTGAGCCCATCTTCGAGTGGGACTGCTGCTATTTCGTTTCGGTCGAGAGAAATGGTGGTTTAATCGGGAAGATATCCGACGGATTGCACGATTAGCTCGGTTTAAGGGCGTGGAGCACTGCTGTGATAGTGGTCCCATGCTTTTAAACCGGATTAATTGGGGCGGTCTGCCACACATATGGGCTTTCATAGCCCAACTCATGATCCTAGGTGTCCATATTTAATGAACCTTGGGTATGAGAGACTTAAGCATGAAGGAATTGAAGATTTGGAAAGTTATCCTCGAGATCAAGGCAACCTCAGAGATATTCGGGCAGCCCAGGACAGTATGATCTTTTGTGCAGATTCGAAGATATAAATGGACTCTAATGACAAAATATTGAATACCAAAGTTGTAGCCATCGTCGATGTCTTCAATTTTGACATATGGAAAGCATAATTTGGAATATGGAGCTAGGAGATATGGCCCCCGAAATACATCCTACGAGAGAACTAGGGATTCTATGTACTTCTTACAAATGGGTTACATTCATTACAAGTGTATCCTATACAAGCTTAGCAAGCGACACATGTTAGAGGACAAATCGAGGAGTCGTGAGATCCCCTCATCCAAGGGTACTGTCACGATGTTTATCACTAAGGCCTGCAAACGCCCAAACCCGAACGGCGAGGATTACAAAGGACGGACAGGGCTGTCACAACCTGCCGCCTACCTCTGAATACGTGGAGTAGGGTATCCCCAACGGTATTCCATAACCCAAACACCATGTTTGTAATATGAAATACATCTTTACCAATTGTACGGAAAGGTAAAGAACAATCATAGAGATTCATTGGGCCATTGCCATAACATGCACCATCCAAACTAAGGTGTAAGACATACAGCTCATATGATGAACACACAAGACTATAAGTCAAGTAACAAAGGTAAGAAAGTAATTCCATTAAGGCTCTAAGTCTTACAAATAAGCAAAGGATACAAGATAACTGAGCTCTAGGCTTACCAAGACTCCTTCGGAAACCCGTAGAAGCTCAACTCCTAGAACTACTTCTCTACTAACTAAGACTATGACTTGTAGCAAATGGAGCTCTTTCTTCTGGTGTGTGTTGTGCAGGAGGCGTTGGCACCTATTTATAGCACTTGGAGACGGTTCAGGGCTGGTACAAGGCGGTTGAGGGCGAGTGGGCCCACCCCCGAGTCGGCCGATCCGTGGACGTCGTCCGACCGTCAGATGAACCGACTGAAGTCATACACGGTGTAGATTTGCTGCTGACGACGGTGTGGATACACCAGAGAAGGGAGGACCGCAACGGCCGCAAGACTGGGTCGGCCGACCTGGTCCAGGCACGTTTTGCCTTGATCTTCTTCTGAGTCGCTGGAATGTGGACCTTGGTACTCGTGGAAGATGGGTATGGATCCTCGGAGTAACTGTTGATTCTCATGTGGGCCCATCAATCCTTGTGATCCTCCTTATCCTTCTTGTCATCCCTTGGATATAACCGTCATTGATTCAACGTTCTGGATGACACTAACTTGTGCTTCTTCTGCATGGCCAAAGTTGGGCTCTGGATGGACATTAGGCCAGGTCGGCCGACCTGATGTGGTCGGGCGACCTGGGCCTGGCTCTGTTTTACTTCATCTTTTGGCCCATATCTCCTGCAATCAAATAATCTCCATGTACAAGTGGAACTACGTTATTTAAAATAAAATACTACTGATTATTGCTAGTTTATGTTATTTAATCGCGTTGGCGTTACAATATATTCATGACTTAACAAACGCCAACAAACTCCCCCAAGCTAAGACCTTTGCTCGTCACGAGCAAAACTTGGAGAGTTAAGAACTTAGGATCAGAATTGCTTACTTCCCATAAAAGAAATTTTTCAATAAGAAATCAATTCATGACTTGATTAAGTTGGCAAAGATTAAATTATTCCTTTTTACCTTATCACTCATGGGGCTTTTTAGCTTTTTCTTCATCTTGAGCGGTTGAAAGCCAGAACAACTTAGCGAGAGCGCTTTTCCCTAAACCTTTGTTCCACCATCACACCGGAGGTTTTTAAAAAGACTTTTGCAAAGACAAACACAAGACTCCTCAAGTGACTCTCAAGTCGCTCATTTGTGTTTATACCTCTACCATCACTCCTCTCAATTTCCCTCAAAAGAATAAACAAATGGGGTTCATAAACGGGAAACTATTGTTTCACATATGCATTGCTTATCTTGTTGAGTCAAATCCAGGATCAAATGAAGAATTAAATCATACACTTAAATCGGAGTGTGCAAGTGTGGATATGTGGCACTGGAAGAATGAACTCCTTTTAGAGAATTTCTCTTCTTTAGAAATTTTGCTACAAAGCTTGGCTCCCTTTTTTTTCATGGGCTATACAGTGCCCATAATCTCTCTTTTTTTTCATGGACTAGACTTATGTCCATTTTTTTTATTTGGCTTTCATAGGGAGCCTAAGCCTTATTCCTAGAAATATTTTTGGAGAAGAGTCTCTTTGGAGTACTTTATTCTAGCGAACAAGTGATAAGTATGTTGCTTACTCCCAGGATAGAAGTATTGCAAAAGTGGTGACGTGTATGTGACTCCAATTTTTAAGAGTATGAAGTAAATCTTACAATGATCACAATGAACTTGACAGAACTCAAAACAAATACACATGCTCTTTGCACGTGGTTGGAAAATGGGGCTCTGGTAGGATTTTCACTCTTCACTGAGGAGTCTAGACTTTTGTTCTTTTTGAAATAAAAACTCCAGGATCAGGTTTCACTGTGGTAAAGATAAAGTAACTCTAGCTTATTGTCTCATAGCCCCCAACAACCTAGAATTAGATCTAGCATTTGCTACCCACAAGTTTTAAGTTTCCAAGGAAGTCATTAATTTGAGCCAACAAATTCAAGACACAAATGACTGCCTTATTGAGACTTGCATAAATTGGGAAGGTCATAGCAAATGTTCATCACTTCCAAATAGAGCTTCATCTTTCATTTGTTTCCATTTTCATCATATTTTTTCTTTTTTTTTAACAAGATAAAAGAAAAACAAGGAGAATGGTCCAGACAACTTACCTGTACAGGGGGTCCTCCCCCAAGCTGGACTTTTCACTGCTGGCGGTAACGAGGGTCGTTCGGGTCGAAGCCTTGGGACCGAAGGTAGGCAGTTAGGTTCTGGTTGCCCGCCTGGATGCTGTTCTGGAGGGTGTTGAAGTTCTGTGCTGACTGGTCCCACCAAGCTTGCGACTGCTGCACATGCTGGGTTAACGTATCATCAATACGGTGAGTGGTTACCTCTAGGGTTCCCATGCGGTTGGATAACCCATCAATGCTGCTGCGACAGTCCCTTGCCGAAAAGGAACATCGGGCGTCGAACGGAGGAGGGCCGCCACTTGAGCTAGATGACTGATGATAGCGCGGGTCTTGAGGATTCCATTGTGCGTGCGGCGCTTCCTGCCATCCCCAACCTCCTGCCATGTATGGTGGAGGCGGCTGCGGCTGCTCCCAGTTCGATCCTGTTGGTATGTACAGCGGAGTTGGAGGTTCCCATGCTGA
>CM014278.1:99728946-99748535 GCA_004135705.1 Alloteropsis semialata | reverse complement strand
ATCAAAAGCGTGACCCAGAAGAATTTGATACGCTTCCATTTCGTAGCCTTCTTCGAAGTCAAGTTGATCGTCGGAGATGAACGCTGGGCGAGGATCATCGTCGTTTGGGTTGCTGCTGGAGCTGTCCCCGTTGCCATCTCCGTTGCCATCTCCGTTGCCATCTCCATTGCCACCGCTGCCACCGCCTCCTGTAGCGCCAGCACCGGTGTAGTAGTACTGGTCTTCGGAGATCTCCATGGAGTGTTGGCTGTCCATCCTCTCTTCGGAGCCACCAGCTGATTCCATGATCTCCGTGCTGGAGGAGATCACCTCAGTGCTCCCTGAGTGTCGGCTCCTCCTTGAACTTGACCCCTTCAATTTCTTTGCTTTCTTCACGACTCCTCTGACGATGTTCATGATTTCTGCACAGAGAACAACAAGCAACAAGAACGACACTTGGAAGACAAAAGGATTAGCGTTAGCAAGTTAGTAGTCCAAGAGTTAGTCGTTCTTGCGGGGCGTGAACGCCTCCACAAAAGTCGTTCTTGTGGGTTATGACACACCACAAATAAGTGTTCTTGTGGGATTTTGGATACCTCCACAACACGTTCAAGAGTTTAAGCATGAAAATAACAGCACCGTTATGCAGAAATGAAGTCCATTTTTAATTGGTTTTTTTTAAACTTAGGAGCTAAACACTTAAGAATCTAACAGAGGGAGAGAAGAAACTCTGAGGGCGAGACGCAGCTCGGGTTGGGGTGAAGTGAGCAAGCTTCTGGCCAAGGCTTTTTATAGCCGGAGATCACCACCGATCGGCCGACCAGGTGGGGTCGGCCGACCCTCCCGCAGTGGCAAAATGGCCAGCATTTGATCACGATCGCGTTGGATACCTGGTGGCTGCAGAACCGGTTGAAAACTTTGCAAAAGAGGGGAGGGTGAGTCGGGCGACATGATCTGGTCGGCCGACCGTCTTTGGAGATGATTGAATGCCCCCTTTGAATGTTATGATCCGTGATTATGGTAGTGCATCATGGCAATTGAGTGCTCAGCAATGGCCAAAACTTTGAGTCGGCCGACATGGCCTGGTCGGCCGACCGAGCTTTAGCTAGGTTCAGGCTTAGCCTTTGTAGGATGGCACATGGTTCAATGGTGTGATGAGTTCTGAGTGCGTGGGCAGAAGTGGCCAGGTATCCAAGGAGGATTTAAGTAAATGGCTCCAAAGTTTAAATTTTAAATGTGAAAATTTTGTAAAAATTTAAACATGCTTAGGAAATAAATATGCATTGTGACCCAAACATGAGATACATACCGATGTACCTACCGGTGAGGACTCGATGTTTTTCGTCCATCGAGTGCAGACGTCTCCAAGTCATGATTTAGCTTGATGATCTGGCCTCCGCATTTGAAGATAATGCAGATGCTTTTCGACGCCACTCCGGTTCTGTTGTCTTCATACAAGGTGTTGCTGATGTTATTGCCTTCAGAGCCTTAACACTTTGTGTGAATTCCTTGGGCAGGGGCAGGAGTGGCTCGCTGTTGGTGACTGGTGGTTTCTGTGGCTTCCATCCATAAATCACCTTGATTTCGGGTCCGTCATGCTTTTTGTTTAATTCTTTCTTGTTTCCTGCATGGTTAGCCAAAATCTCCCGACTGGTCTCTTGTACCACTGCAGCTAACTCGGCTGACTGGGTTTCTAGAATTTTGCTTAAGCGCAGCTGGTTTTTCACAGCAACTGACAAGGCATGGAATCTAGAACTTAAATCATTCACCTTTCTCTTGGCAGGTATAGTGTATACGCTTCCTCCTTGCTGGGATGGGCCCCAGTTATGTGCTAGAAATAAATCCCTGCACTGCTGCCAAGACTCCATCTTTGCCTGGTGGTTGTAGTACCACTGCAGTGCTCTACCTGTTAATGAGAATGGGAATAACCATTGCTTTGCCCTTCCTGCTAGTCGACTGCATATTACTGAGAAATGTCGGAGATGTTCTGCTGCATCTGTTATGGCCTTTCCGTTAAAGGGCTTGGCTTGCACCATGGTGATGTACGTTGAATCGATCATGAGAGTTTCAGTTGCCATCTTGGTGCAAAGGTACTTCGATTTCAATCGACAGTAATTGTGGAATCACTTTGAGTTCTTTCGCGAATCGATGATGTACCTTCTGTTCCACACAAAGAGAAACAAGACAAGGGTAAACCTGTCTAGAGATGGTAATTAATTGTGACATAAGTTAATACAGAGGTTAACATATTCTTTGACCAATGCTTTCCCCGGCAACGGCGCCAGAAATGCTTGTTGGCATTTCTTAGCATCACCACTACTGGAGTGATGGTACTAGAGATGCCTTAATATAGATCTTAGCGTTATACAAGTTCTACAAGCGCACAGAAGTACATTGTAGCATTTCACCCGGGAGTATTCCAGAGTATCGTATTTATTTCCTCAGGGAAAGCGTATGGCAAAGTAATATATTTTCCAATGTATCAACTATATCATAATTAATATACCAGGACTAGGCCAGGGGATAATAGGATATGAAAGATTGAGTATGTTGACACACAGAAGATTTCACTGCTCATTATATAAGTCTAGTTAGTATGAAGATCCTACGAGAGAACTAGGGATTCTATGTACTTCTTACAAATGGGTTACATTCATTACAAGTGTATCCTATACAAGCTTAGCAGGCGATACATGTTAGAGGACAAATCGAGGAGTCGTGAGATCCCCTCATCCAAGGGTACTGTCACGATGTTTATCACTAAGGCCTGCAAACGCCCAAACCCGAACGGCGAGGATTACAAAGGACGGACAGGGCTGTCACCACCTGCCGCCTACCTCTGAATACGTGGAGTAGGGTATCCCCAACGGTATTCATAACCCAAACACCATGTTTATAATATGAAATACATCATTACCAATTGTACGGAAAGGTAAAGAACAATCATAGAGATTCATTGGGCCATTGCCATAACATGCACCATCCAAACTAAGGTGTAAGACATACAGCTCATATGATGAACACACAAGACTATAAGTCAAGTAACAAAGGTAAGAAAGTAATTCCATTAAGGCTCTAAGTCTTACAAATAAGCAAAGGATACAAGATAACTGAGCTCTAGGCTTACCAAGACTCCTTCGGAAACCCGTAGAAGCTCAACTCCTAGAACTACTTCTCTACTAACTAAGACTATGACTTGTAGCAAATGGAGCTCTTTCTTCTGGTGTGTGTTGTGCAGGAGGCGTTGGCACCTATTTATAGCACTTGGAGACGGTTCAGGGCTGGTACAAGGCGGTTGAGGGCGAGTGGGCCCACCCCCGAGTCGGCCGATCCGTGGACGTCGTCCGACCGTCAGATGAACCGACTGAAGTCATACACGGTGTAGATTTGCTGCTGACGACGGTGTGGATACACCAGAGAAGGGAGGACCGCAACGGCCGCAAGACTGGGTCGGCCGACCTGGTCCAGGCACGTTTTGCCTTGATCTTCTTCTGAGTCGCTGGAATGTGGACCTTGGTACTCGTGGAAGATGGGTATGGATCCTCGGAGTAACTGTTGATTCTCATGTGGGCCCATCAATCCTTGTGATCCTCCTTATCCTTCTTGTCATCCCTTGGATATAACCGTCATTGATTCAACGTTCTGGATGACACTAACTTGTGCTTCTTCTGCATGGCCAAAGTTGGGCTTGGATGGACATTAGGCCAGGTCGGCCGACCTGATGTGGTCGGCCGACCTGGGCCTGGCTCTGTTTTACTTCATCTTTTAGTCCATATCTCCTGCAATCAAATAATCTCCATGTACAAGTGGAACTACATTATTTAAAATAAAATACTACTGATTATTGCTAGTTTATGTTATTTAATCGCGTTGGCGTTACAATATATTCATGACTTAACAAACGCCAACAACAAAGAACTTTATAAAACTCACATGGATCTATGGGTCCACCAAAGAAGCACAATTCAACAAATTTACCTGTCAAATACCATGGAGCAGACATCCCTAATTTAAACTTCACAAATGTGATGCATCAGAGGACTGTGGAGGAGGATGCATCAGAGGACTATGGAGGCAGGAGATGGCGTCGGCCGATCTAGGTCCACCTCCAAACCGTCTAACCTTTCTCCTACAAGTACCCCTTGCCTCATTGGACACTATAAATAGGTGTATGCCTGCTAGAGTTGCACACACACCACCATGGAGTTAATCTCCACTACTCTTTCAAGATGTAGGTTTAGGATAGTTTAGTTGGGACTTAGAGTCAGGTGAGTCTTCGCCTCAGGGTTTCGGAATTGCTTTAGGAGTTCAGGTAAATATTTTGTATCTTTTCATTTTCTCATATAAGACCTTGAGTCATTAATATGATTTATCTTGTGTGTTTATTTTTAGTTAATTATGTTCACATTTATTTCACAAGTATTTGCAGAGTGTCTAGTTTACATTAAAGTAGTTATAGATTAGGCTTTTGACGATTTATCCAAGGATCTCTTTTAGCAGGTTTCTTGCCCTCCTTTCGGACGACGGGCGGACCATCAAGATCTAGTAGAGTTGTTCATTGATCAGTTATAGGCGTGGTGCGTGGAACTAGTCTTTGGCCTTATTTGTATCCAGTTCAACGTATAGTTTTCGTAGCCACAGTGGTGATAACCTTGTTTGGTCGGAACCGAGGCCCACAGTTGTGAAATGGAGGACGAAAGGGGCGACCACCTTTCACCTGCTCCCATGTTAACCAAGGACGCATGTGCATGTCGTATCAGCAACCTCCTGACTGCAAGCGGACAGACGTGACCTAATCACATGATACATACATGTCCCGTCGGACCCTATGTGGCAACTTTTCTTGTTGCTTGGACGGAGCCCACATAGCCCAGTGTTGTGCCCCCACAATACATCAATGGTCTATACCAAAGGCAAGTAGGTTACAGATCGTGACTTTGCCCACGTTTGAGACAACAGTTCAAACTTCAGTGCCCTGGAATTATGTCGGTATATTGGTCCTCATATACCGTCATGCGATCAGTATATTCAAATCTTGATCCTAGGAGAACATCGAGTCACATCCTTATTTTTTAAGCTAGACTTTGGAGCTTACCATAAATCACTATCTATTTCTACTATTAATTTATTAAATAATATTTAAATGAACTCGACTTTCACTTACCTTTTGGCTTTATTTGAGTCATTTTGCTCAACTTTTAATTGGTCTACCCTTTTAGTGTGTTTAATGACCACAGTATCCTTAAGTCCTTTTCTTAACATTTTATTTGGAGATTTGTAGATGTTATGATTGGATCTCATTTCTACCTCCACCGACATCATCATGGCCAACATCATCGAGTCTAAAGAACACTAATTACTTGCAAAGTGGGCATTATTACATGTACACAGATGTAATGTTATAGTTTCTTTCAGTTCTGCATGGACTTGATGGATCATTTAATCGAGCTAACTGATGAGTGAGAAATTGAAGGATTTTTTAAACATTTATGTTGTTCTCTATTTGTTTATCTCCAAATATGAATTCTCAAAAGTTATTTAAATTGTTCTATATGTATTCTGATCTAGATTTTGATCAGGTTTGTTAATTTATCCATTATTTTGTTTTATTTTGTTTTAGTTTGTATATTTAGAAACATATTTCTCGTTGGGTCATTGTGTAGATATACCGCTTGCTGATGTGCTTGAGCTACTAGACTAGTTGTTTAGAATTTATTTATTTAGAAATAAGTCACTATGATGTAGTGGAAGTAACCCCGTTGTACATCTTGCATTATTAGGTGTACCTGCATTCCATTGTGTGTCCTGAATGATTACACAAACATAAGCATAATGGCAAATTTGTTCTATATACTACTAGTTTGTGTGATTATGGCACTTATTTCTCTTCGTTGTCTCAGTGATGGATCGATGCTGCAATAGTGTTCACAATCTATTTGTCCTTGGCGCTTATTTATCACATCAATGGTGAGTGAATTTGAAGGAAATGGAAGTGAAAGTTGCATAATTGCAATCTTTAAAATATGCCCCCCTAGTCAAACCTCACATTATCGTTTGGAAAATATGGTATGTAAGTTATGATCTTCGCTAAATGCAGTTTGCAAAAAATGCAATTCATGATCTTCATGAATATAGTTTGCAAAGAAAATGAAGTTTACAATATTCAATGAAATCCTAAAAAATTGCAATCTATATTCTGGACTTATCTCTATTTTACTTTAACTTATTTCGAGAGTCTATGTTGTGATGCTGCAACACGGCATGATCACGCCCTAGTACCACTAAAACATTCGCATGACGCTACGATGCTGGCACGCGGCGTGATTGAGGTCACCTGTGCTAGGGGCATAGCATCGCTTTATGCCTACTAGAACATTTCACGCGCTTTGCGCGCGCTATCAGGACCACGAGAAGTGTCCAAAACATCAGCATACCCTCGTTCCCATATGTCTGTTAGGCACACAATACATTAGAACATTCTAAATAAATTCATATAGGTTTACTCATGCTGTTACAATAAATCATGACTGAAATAAACACAAAGACATATACAAGTGCAGCAACTTCTACCAAGAGATAGGATAAAACACACCAGATACCGAGCGCCAGTGATCCCGAACACAATTTCAGATGTTAGGGGCGCCCAATCATCAATTGTGGCACAAAACTTATGAGTTATGAAGGGACGATTGGTAGCCATTATGGCCGTTTACTTTATCCCTTGTGAAATTTATGCAACATAGGCCTTATTTAGTTCGGAAAGTGGAAACTTGCCGAATCGTAAAAATGGGATGTCGGAAGGGGTATTCGAATACTAATAAAAAAACTAATTACACAACTCGCCTGAAATTGGATTTTGAATCTATTAAGCCTAATCAATCTGTCATTAGAGATTGTTTACTATAGAACGATGTTGTCTAATCATGGCCTAATTAGACTCAATAGATTTGTCTCGCGAATTTACCCGGGGTTATAGAATGAGTTTTGTCATTAATCCACATTTAATACTTCTTATTAGTGTCCAAACATTTGATGTGACAGATGAATAGTAAAAACTTGCCAGAAACTTACCGATCTAATAAACAAAATTATGAAGCCTCACCTTCCTAGGATGTACTCTAGCCTTTGTATATTCTTGTCCTGACAAAAGATATGACTTGCTTGTGCCAGTTGTTCCCAGCAATGTTCTATGCTTGCACCAAAGATCCACCAGCTAAAACCTAAATCAGGACCTCATTAACCATGATGTGCAAAATAATTTTTAAAAAATTATCGATGGAGTAACCCTCATGATCATACCAGGCATTAGAAGTATTTGACTATAGAAGTATTTGACTATAGATAAGGCCCTATTTGGACTCACGCCAATGACTAAAACTTTTATTTAGGATTCGAGTTCCCAACTCGACACGGTTGTTGCATTTTTTTGGATTTATTCCAAGGTTTAATCGGCACTATCTTTTTAGTGGTAAGTGATGTGCCCATCGTTACCGAGGCGTCTTTGGTGACTTCGTCAAATAAAGATTGGTACAGTCAGCCCAGTCTCTCGACGAAGGTGCTCATAGGGATAGGTTTTACGCGCATGTATTCATAAGGGTGGGTGTGCATCTGTGTCTGTGCTAGTATTTCGCAAAAAAAAATTTAGCAGGGGTGTTTGGATTCACCCGCTAATTAATTAGTTGGACTATCCTACCCTTCATTAACCATATAGCTATGTTTAGCTAAGTTTTTGGCATGCTACTAAAGTTTAGCTAAGTTCTACCTGCCCCTATTTGAATCTCTAGCGCAACTAAACTTTAGCTGGTGGATTCAAACGAGCTTAAGTAAAATTTTCATCTACTCTGTTTTGAAGCACAGTTACTGAACACATGCAATGAAGGGTCCGTACAATATTACTTCCGCAATTCAGTGTTATTTATCATTTTTTTCTTAACCAAATAGCTCCACTCAGTTGCATCTATTTTGAAACATTAACCAATTTAATTACAGCAGGAGCATAGGGGGAAAAAAATCTATTTTGCAACCTGGGACCCCACCATGTGATACAACCAGCAGCCTTGCTTCGTGAGGCCTGAGGCTTGATGCCACGCGTCTACTGTGGAAGGCAGCCGGGTGCCGCGGCAAACCCGGTGGGAGCTGGGCCCCGATGCGGCCGCTATGCCCTTGACCATCGTTGACCGGCAGTTGAGCGGTTGAGCCGGTGATTTAAATGGGAAAAAATTGACGGCCCACGTTCGGCACTCGGTTTTGCAGCGCCACGTGGTCAGGCAAACACGGAGCGCGCATGGCCGTATGGCCTGGACCCGGCTGTCCCTGTCCGGCCTGGCCTGGACTCGGCAGCCAACTGGCCCACGGTCCGAACAAATAGCGGCCTGTTTATCTTCAGTCCTTCGGCCCAACAAGCCGTTACCAATCTAATAGAAAAGATCGAAATGGACCTCTTTCCTCTTTGTGAGACATGCATGGCTTTAGGCCCGCCCAGGTTTGGATCAGAGATTCACGTGAGTTGCTGAGTTTTCCCTGCCTGGCTTGTCAGCACCGTGGTCTTTCGACGTGGGACCTCCCCGGCGTCGATCGCCGTCCGCGCCCGCGCGTGGAAGTAGGGGTGGATATCGAGCCAGCTCGGCTCGGCTCGGCTTAGCTCGAGCTGGCTCGTTATCCTAACGAGCTGGCTCGGCTCGGCTCGTTATCTAAACGAGCTAGAGATCCGGCTCAGCTCGGCTCGTTTTTCGGCTCGAGCTGGCTCATTTAGCTCGTGAGCCAGCTCAGTATGAACACACATGAATATACGGACTCCAGCCAGACTAAGCACCAACAAAACTAAAACAGAAACTTTTACAGTAGTACAGTTTGTCGATAGTCGACTCAAACAACAACGATTTTTACAAAAAGAAAATCAAATTAGAATAGTTCGTTAATCCCCAATCTGGACAAATTCCAACACATATACAAGTCTAGTTCGTTGGATCCAGTCATCCACCTTCGAATTCCTCTCCTCGGTGGCTGAACTTTGCCAACGCAAAAGCACTGAGAGAAAGAAAGAGAGTGTGGAGGAAAACGAGAGAAAAATCAGAGGCAAATCTCAATCGCAAGCTCACAACAAACAACGACCTGCAGCTTGCCTATCACAATTTGCGAGATGTGGGACCGCGGAAGGACGCACGAGCGCCGGGCCACGGCTTGTGCTGATGACATCGCCGCTCGACTGCTCTGGGGGCGAGGTCGCCGCTCGACTGCCCCTGGGGCGAGGTCGTCGCATGCGGGCGAGATCTCGGCCGCGCAGCTGCTGTTTCCATTGCGGCGGCGCAACGGGAGTCTAGGGAAAGGGAGAGCGAGCAAGTGGATAGGGTTTGGTGGGAGCAGGAGCACCGAAGTCATTGTGGGGTATTGGGCTGACGGTGGGCTTCAAACTCTCGTGGGGCTCTCGTGGGCTGCTCTCTGTTAGACGCTGGCCTTTGCACTGATTGGCTCGTTTGGCTCGCGAGCCAGCTCGAGCTGGCTCGCGAGCTGGCTCGTTAGCGTGACGAGCTAAATTGCTGGCTCGGCTCGTAACAAAATACTAACGAGCCGAGCTGAGCCGAGCCACTAATGAGCCGAGCCGAGCGAGCTATCGAGCCACGAGCTTTTCGTCCAGCCCTACGTGGAAGCTTTGCTGCTTTGGTACAGTGCTGAAAGGGCAGCAGTGGCAGACCTCGATCGAGCTGGAACGTCGTGGTTGACTTGGTAGCGACCTGCTAGCTACTGTTCTACCTTGGTTGACTTGGAACGTCGTGGTTGACTTGTCCTCTTCGTCCCACCGCTGAATCTCTATTCTCTGATGAGCTTCGTCCCACAGTACCGTTGCTGTCTCGACTGGCAGAAAGGCAGCAAGCTTGGGTCTCGCGATGCACAGCACAGCACAGACGAGGAGGGTTGACTTCATGACTTGCGCTTGCCCGCCAGCTTGCCCGCCGATATACAGGACAAATGACATGCAAGTGGGCGCGCCGTATATGGCCGTGTTTGGTTCAGGGGGCAAAAATTTTGCCCCAAGGATCCGCAGCCGTCGTCGATCGTCGTCCTGGTCCCGTTGACATTTCCACGTACCGGAGTGGAAGTCGAGTATGGAGTATGGACAGGATCACGGCAGCTTGGCAGTTGGCACTCGCGTGGCGTCAACTCGCATACGTCCAAGTTCCAACGCCCACGAGCGGGCACCGTGCCCTTCCTGCACGAGTACGACAAAGTCCACGCTACGCCCGTTCGTGCGCCCGTGACCTGCCTGCTGACCGTAGAGGACGATCGACCTGAAGTCTGAAGACGTATGTGCATGCATCTCGTCGGTCTCAGCATCTGCTTCTGTCCTCTCCGCTTGCTTGTGTCCTCTGTTTACTTTCGATGACGCACCTGCTGATGTATCTCTACTCTATCATGGCGGCGGCGCAGGAACGCCTGAACTAACCCGTGACATCAATATGCTTTTTACAGGCAGGCGGCCGCGGCTTCAGAAATCAGAACTGGACTGGGCGAATAATAAGCGACTGAATCTTTCAAAAAGAACAAAAAAAGAATAAGGGAATGAGGTACTGACGTCGTCATGTGGACATTAAGATCTGGCCAATTTGGACTGGAGACTGCCCTTGGGTTCACATCCACTCCTCAGTCCGTACGTGCAGTTGCTAATGGTTCTGGGGTTAACAAGTTTGCCGAAATAATTAGCCATTTATTTCTATATTGTCAGCTGCCAACTCTGACCTTTCTGAGAGGGCGCGTCGGTGTCCAAGCTCCTCGTCATATAGGGCCTGTTTAAATTCGATGAAAAATTTTACGAAATTTACTGTAACAATTTTAAACTGAGGATTAGGAGAACTAAACATGATTTAAATATAAAACTAATTACACAGATGGATGGAAAATCGTGAGACGAATCTATTAAGCCTAATTAATTCATCGTTAGAGATTATTTACTGTAGCACAATATTGTCTAATTATGGCCTAATTAAACTTAATAGATTCGTCTCACAATTTCACCTGACGGTTGTGAAATGGGTTTTGTCAGTTATCCACATTTAATACTCCTAATTAGTATCCAAACATTCGAATGTATTCTAGCGATAAAAAAAATTGGCAAACTAAACAGAGCTACAGTAATAAATCGAAAAGGTTTGACTCTTGCTAGCTTTGCTCCATGCGCTAGCTAGCAATGGCGAGGAGCACCGATATCTGTTGATGGGAAGGTTCCGAAGTCTGCAGATTTTCTGCCGCCGTTGACTCCCCCATACTGAACGTCTGAAACCGGGAATAAGGTGGCCAACTCGGCGCCCTGGCAACAGGCATGAATGTAAACATGTAATACCAGGCAGTAGTGTAGCTGTATCTTTATCTACGACGAGAAAGAGAAGTCTCCGCATCGTGCGCCCGTGAGACTTGCCTGGAGCTGGAGGGGACGGGGGATGTGGACGTGGACGTGTGTTATCGTCTGGGACATTTTCGACGCATTGCTTTCAGAATTCAGCGATGTCGCTCTCTGACTCTGATCCACTAATCGATCGATAACGTACGTGCTGATCTGTATTTATATCAGGGCAACGCTGGAGCCTGGAGAGGTCCGGGCCCGGAACGAACATCTCCTGAACTAATCCATGACATCACAGCATGTTTCACCGACCTCAGGACCGGTGATTCTGGACTAGCGTATTGACTGGGTGATCGATGATGGATGGTGATGTTGTTGTTGTTGTCCAGTTTAATTGGCCGATTTGGACTTCAGCCTAGCTGGGAATCTGGGATGGACGTCTATTTGCCCGAACTAGGTTTAATTACCTGACTTGCTGCCTACTCCTCTTTGGTTATACTAGTATGTATCAGCTCTGACGTCCCGAAGTCTTCCTTGATCGCCACATGTCTACGTCGAGCAGGAAATGATTAAAAAGTTTAAAACCATAGCCGGGAGCGGCCGTCGCGCGTCACTGCAAACGACGAGACGGCACGGGAAGACGCAGAGGCACCTGCGTCTGCGTTTAACGAAGCTCTCGCGCGCGGCTGAAAAGGTCCGGTCGGTCAATTAATTGAGAATTGTATGTACTGCACCATTAGAACGTTACGCACCTGCTGACGCGAGCCAGTGAATGAACGGGATAGATCTGACCGGTAATGATGTTCACTGCTCTGTTGGCCGTTAGGCGACAGCGACACTATGGCGCTATACTACGTGCTACCGTGGTTGAACCGGTCTCGCACAGTGCTCTCGCAATCCGTCTCGGCAGACGGGAGAGGGGAGACCGGTTCTTACGCTCTTGTGTTTGTTTATCACTGGTCAGTGAACGCGTGCGTGCACTCTCAGACGCAGCGCATCTGAGACCACCCGACACCCGACCCGACCGATCGATCGATCACGCAGTCCGTTAAATTTAAAAACATCCTATGTAACATAACATGGTGCATGCACCCAACTCAAGCGGCCCGTGCATGGATCCGTACGACCGACGCCGTCGACCCCTGGGCCAGGCGCCCACCCAGATGGTCGCTGCCGCCTCAGATGCACGACGAACATAACCATTAACTAATCACCAAATGCACGCACACTGAAAACACGTGGTGGATCCATCGCCGGGCGCCTAACAACGGTGTCAAGCCTAAGCAAAGCGGCCCGGCCGGCCGCGCACTCGCGTCGCCATCGCTCGCCGGAGTTGCGGGGCCCACTCCCATCCCATCTCCCATGGACCATGGGCCCCATCCATCGGCTCCATCATCCATCGATCTGAGGGGAAAACCCGAGCGGATCAATCATTTGTTTTGTTGGGTGCAGCGCACCCGTCGGCCGTCGCCCCGGTGGTGGCCGAACCGGGACGAGAGCGAGCTATCAAGCCGCGGCCCACCACCAGCCAAAGGCGATCGATCGGGACGGGGAGCATCGCGCCGCGCATTCAAGGCGCGCAGCCCTGCGCACAGATCACACCCATCGATCGGTTCGGTCCGGACCGAACTGGGGCGCCAATCAGGGCAGCGGCCGCGGCACGGACACGGCGGGTGGGCGGGGCGGGCGCGCCGGGGCCCGGCGACCGGACGTGCCCATGTGACGGAGATCGCCTCCGACGCCGGGCACCGGCGCCGGCGCCGGTACCGTGCATCCCCTGATCCCTGAGCCACGTGTCCGCGCCAGGAATGGAGGGGGCACTAAATGCTGTGTGGGGAAGCAGTTTGGTGGACACACTTGCATGCCAAGCTGGCTTATTTACGATTTCAGGATTTGAGGGAACACGTATAGAGCGCCCGGCTATATTATCCAACTTAGGGCATTCACGGTGAAACTTTTGAAACTTTAAAACTTCACTGTTCATCAAAGGGAATCTTACATGTATGAAGTATTAAACGTGTGTTAATGATAAAACCCATTCCATAACCCCCCGGTAACTTTGCGAGACGAATCTAATGAGCCTAATTAGGCCATGATTAGACAATGTTGTGCTACAGTAAACAATCTCTAATGACAGATTAATTAGGCTTAATAGATTCGTCTCGCGATTTCCCGTCCATCCGTGTATTTAGTTTTATAATTAGATCATGTTTAGTCCTCCTAATCTTCAATTTAGAATTGGAAACTTTCTTTCGCAAACTTTCTTTCCAATCTAAACATGCCCTTATACCCTTTCCTCTCTCCTGCTACGATGCCTCCCCTTCAAGGTTCGAACCAACATTCTTTTCGTCGACGAACTCTAGTGTAAGGGGGTATTTAGATGCAGCGTTTTGCATAATGTTTTTGCATTGGGTCGCGTGCCATAGAGAGGAAAAGTGTATTGGGAGGCGTGCATTTTGCAAAATTTTGCAAAATAGGGTGAACTAAACACCCCCTAAATTCGCCATTTGCATCCTCCCATCCCCGATGGCCAATGGTTTCACTGTCCCTATATGTTCAAACAACACCCAAGTCCATTATCCACCATTCCATTTATCAAAGGTTGCACTTCGTTAAAAAGTGGTTGCCCGATGGAGAAGCCACACACACTTTTGCACTTGCAACAATCTGTTGGGCAATATGGAAGTGCAGATACGACGAGGCGTGCTTTGACAAGAAATTAGTCAAACATCCTGCTGAAACAGTTTTTTCCGTGCCTGGTTTACTTATTGGGCAGCTTTACACAGCTTGGATTTTCATGAAAGGCTGGTGGAGGGTCTGAGGGAGTCCATGCGCTGCTCGCTAGTGCTCATCACAGAGTCACGAGGTGCTGATGCAACAAGGGAGGCCACGGATTGCAAGACCGCTGCCGGCGGCTCGAGACGGTCATCAAGATGAAGGGAAGACTGGCTAATGAAGGCTTTCTACTTATGTTGAAAGATGTTTTGGAAGGCAGTTAACAATCGCCGTTGCCTGATTCTATCTCCTTTTGTGGTGTAATGCTAGTTCTTACTAGTTCTTATTGTTTCTGTACTCAAGCCCTGTCCTAAACTCTTTCTAGAGTAGTCTATCTAGTTTGAATAAGTGCAGATAGCTGATTGGCATCGTCCTGTTCCTTTCGATCTATATATGTGACAAACTTCCGTATTTTCATCTTGTCTTACTATTACTAATTGGAGACTCTTTTTGAGGTCTCCACATTAATCCTCACGAGACGCGTTAGAAAAAAGATAAATCCTAAAAATTATCACAAAAATCAGAAACATCTGACCATCGAACCATCAATTCTGATCATCATAGCCATTGGATCTATCTATTTTCTAAAGAATTACCACTTTGCCATTATGAAAGTACCATAAAGTAACCCCCTAAATCTATAACTTAATTACCCACATCTGCCATTATAAAAATAACATAGTGTCTCCCTAATATTCATCTAAATTACCCCTATGCCATTATAAAAATAATTCAAAATAACCCTCTAAATTTACATCTAAATTGCCTATATCATTAAAAGCAACCTACATATGTCATTATACCATTCCAAAGTACATTCGTATATGATTTCTAAATTATTATTTCTAAATTAATTGTTAATATAGAAAATATAAACTTAAGATGTTATCCACGTTGGGTCTCACAATGTTGATCATATATAAACGACGAAGCAAGAGATGATAACAAGATCCGTTATTATTAAAAATGACAAACATGTCATTATAAAAAAATGTTAAGTTACACCCAATATATGATTATAAATTACCTAACTTTGACATTAATTGCTAAAGAAAATATTAACTCAAACTACGTATGCATGATGCGTGTCATTATGTAGGTTTTGTACATATGTATGAAAAAAGCAATGAGAGCATAGATTTTCAATGTTAATTAGACATGTAGCTCAAACTCTAAACTTGCATGCATCGGTATATAATTATAAATAACCTAAATCGGTCATTGTGAATATAGAAAATACTAACTTATTAAGGTATATATGCACGATGTGTAGCACCATGAAGACTATATGTACATGTATGGATGAAACAATGAGAATATAGATTTATATATTCGTGCGATAACTTAAATTTAAGGTCCAATTAAACATGTTATAGAGGGCGATGCAAAATGAAAAAAAAATACTTATTGAATAAGAGAGTGGAAGGTAAATAATTTTGATCATCAATTATCGCTTCTAATTTCTTTATGATTTTTAATACTCATATCTCCCATATTATTAGCCCGTGCGGGAGTATGAGGTGATAGACTAATTTACTTAATGGAAATGGGGCGTTGTCTCCTGAGAAAATAAAAAAAAAGGTAGCACCGTTCCTCTTGCCAATTGTTGTGCATCATCTGCATGTTCTTATGATTGTATATTTGTATATGTGGTCCTATCAATGAGCCTTAACAACACCAAAGGTGTCCTAGGTCCCTTTTTCGCAAGAGGCCAAGAGGTCGATTGTCTTGTTATGGGATGCTTCAACATTAGGCAATGCTAGTTTTATTTATTTATTTTTTAATGCTAGTTCAAAGTCCTTCATGAGTCGGGACATCAGGCCCTTAATTCGTCACCAGATGGCCATCTTCTCTCCCAGTGGCTCTGCGTGAAGGGTTTGGGCAAACACTTCATAATTGTGGTATCAAGAATGTGGAACGAATGGATGTGTTTTCCAAGGGCGCTCAGTGCCGGCCCTAGGGGTAGGCAGGTCTGTGCGCCGGCCGAGGGCCCAAGCAAGGAAGGGGCCCAGTCCATGTATGTATACGTTATACATACAGGCCAATCAGGCCAAGAGCCCAAGCCGCCAAAGGCCTGAACTGAAGGCCATCACGAGCGTCGAGCGGATGAGCCCAGCAGAAAAACCAGAGGAACGAACCGTCGGATGTCTTTTCGTTTCCCGCAGTCGCAGTGCCGGCCCTAGCAATCGCATCAGGCGGAACAAGAAGTCGGACGTCGGGGACTCAGGGCGTCAGCTAGCGGCACAGTGCAGAGGCCGGCAGAGCGCTCGCGCACGGCGGCTCGCAGTCACATCGCGTCGGCGGCCGGCGGCGTCACCACTGATCTCCATTTTCTAGCAGTCCAGCTCCACGAAGCACCGATCAGTCTCTCAGGTTCAATACACTAACCAATTTAATTATTTGTAAATTGTAATTTTGTATTGTATATAGTATTCTAGACTTCTATTCTAAGTACTCATGTGATCGTGTTTTTCTTCTAATTTAATTAGGTGCTAGAATTTAAGAATGTTACCTAAGAAACATTTATCAGGGGCTGAGAAAAGAAAAAGAAAAAGACTAGAAGAACAATTTATTGATTCACAAAAAGGTGCTTTACATAAGTTTTTTTCAACATCAAGTAGTGCTGCGCCTGATGATAATGTAGTAGATGCACCTGATATTGAAGAAGAAGGGCAGCAACAAGTTCCTCGATCTCGATAATTATCTATATCAATATATTTTGTTTTCGCTTTGCAAAAAACATATATATTATAATATTTTTTACAAAGTCTAAACTGTAGAGGCTTAGAGGGGCCATCGCGACGAGTTCGCCAGAGGGCCCTCAAAATGCTAGGACCGGCACTGAGGGCGCTGCACACAAAAAAAAATGATGATCAGATGGATCAAAGAAGAGGGTAGGTGTCAGGTCACGGCTAATAATAATTTGTTATGGTCGTTCCTTTCTTTGGATGGCTAGTTAGTTTCTTTTTCCTGTTGCTAGTTGTCATCTAGTTGTGTGGAACTCCAGGCCTTTAAGCAGCATAAAAAAGGAGCAGATTTTTGAATGCTCGTCATGCAATTTTTTAGGACTGGTATTACATGAAACTTTTTAGCACTAATATTATAGCGTATGACTTTACTTGACCAACAATCCACTACGACACTGTTCTCTGCACATGACATAGATTCCCCTTGTTTGTATCCAACGTGAGATCCTGGAACAGTACACTGGACAGCGTGGCCTAGATCGGTAGGTTCAGCTTACAAGTAATCACACTGTCCCAGCCGCAGAAAAGTAATCACACTGGACACTCGATCTTGCTTAAGGTCTTGTTTAGTGCCTGCAAGTCTCTGCAATTCAACTAAAAATAATATATTGAAAAACGTGTCCTTTTCTTTGCAACACGTTTTTCAATACACTTTTTTTACAGAAAATTCAACCAACTTTCACGAACTAAACAAGGCCTAAGCCTGCTGTCTTTTCCAGTTCCAGCACTCCAAGCTCTAGACTCCAGAGTAGGGAGTATCAGTATCTTGTCCAATAAGATAGCTGGCTTCGCAAGCATCTTTCTTCGTCCTCAAGCCACCGAGCTCCAAGCCCCGGTCAAACGTGTTCCGCTCACCCAGTCACCAACTCGCACAGCCAACACCCACCCGTGCGGGCTCCGCTCTCTCTCTCGTTTCCTACAAGTCTACCGCGCCCGCGCGCTCGGGGAGGGGATCCATCCATCGTCCACGTCACATCACGGGCACCATACGCATATGCCCCTTATAAAACACCGCGCGCCACCCCCCGCTCACCACCACACCCAAGTCACCACCGCATCCGAGCCAACCGGCCCGGCCTCTTCTTCTCCAAGAGACCAAGACCAGAGCAGAGCAAGAGGAAGAGCACAGAGACGCGCGCGATGGCAGTGGGGTTCCGTCGGACGCTCACCACGCTGGCGTCGCCCAAGTCGGTGGCGTCGTCGTTCCTGCTGGACTGCGCGCGGCCCAAGAAGCTGTCGTACGCGCGGGTGCGGTCCACCAGCCTCCCCGTGCGCCTGCACCCGCTGGCGGCGGCGCTGCACGACTCGGCGCGCGCGCTGCTGGCGTGGGCCGACGCGCCCGCGCAGACGGGCCCCGCCTGGGTCGCCGACGGCGCCGCCCGCGCCGGCCGCGTCCTGGCGGGGCTCGCCGACCTGCTCCACCACCCGCAGGCGCGCGACGCGCTCCGCAGGCACCCCTGGACCGAGCGCCTCCTGGACGACCTCCTCCTCCTCGCCGACGCGCACGGCTGCTTCCGCGAGGCGCTCCTGGCGCTCAAGCAGCTCCTCGCCGAGGCGCACGTCGCGCTCCGCCGCCGCGACGCGCCCGCCTCGCCGCCGCGCTGCGGGCGCAGCGCCGCTCCGCCAGGGAGGTGTCCCGCCTCGCCTCCTCTGCGCGGGACCTCTCCCACCGCGCCGCGCCCGACGACGAGTCCGACGAGGCCACGCTCGCCGACGCCTTCGCCGCCGCCACGGCCGCCGTGTCCGCCGCCTCGTCCGCGGTCTTCGCCGGCGTGTCCACCGCCTCCGCCGAGTCCGCCGCCAGCGCCGCGCCGTCCCCGAGGACCCCGACGCCCTACTCCCCGGCCCGCGCGCCCGCCAGCCCCATGTGGCTGGTCACCGACCTGCTCCGGCGGCGGCGCACCGTCTCGTTCGAGGACTCGTGCAACGAGGAGGAGGAGGAGCGGAAGGCGGCCATGGGCAGGGTGCGCGGGCTCCAGGAGTGCGTCGACGCCGCCGAGTCCGGCTGCGAGGAGGTGTACCGCGCTCTCGTCAGCGCCAGAGTCTCCCTGCTCAACCTGCTCACGCCCACATTCTGACGCTTCTTCCTCGTCAAATTTCTTCAGAGAGACCATCAAGCGTTTTGCTGCGGGATCAGTGCCCAGGATCCCATTTTGGTTGGATTTCCGTGTGTAAATGCTGTAAATAGTCGTCCTCCGGATTGTAAAGCGAAACGAGTTCCAGTTTTAGCTGAAAACGCTCTGGCTTTTTGTTCTTGCCATCTCGCCTTCCTCTGCTGCTTCTGGTCCGGTGTTCTGCACGTCTGCTTGCCCAAACAGACACGAAATTTTCAATCTTTCAGCATGTGAGCAATACACCATTGTTTCAACTCGACATTGTATTCTTGGTTTCTGAATACGAAGTACTAAGAACAATGAAATGTGAAACCACTTGTACAAGGACCGTTGATGCTGTCCTGACCAATCTCTCTGTCGCTCTTTCAATTTCTTACACACACGGACGCAGCATGCAACGCAAGCAGATCGGAATGGGAAGCTCGCCGAGTATTGGAACATCGCCATGCGGAGGCATTGATTCGGCGGAAGATCTTCGGGTCCCGTGGTCTTTCCGGTCGGTTCGGCGTCACATGGACTTGTATCTGCAGAGTTTAATGTGCCACGCTGTGGCGATGAGTGGCCAAACCCCTTTTTCCAGCGCTGCAGCCGCCCACCTCCCCTGTAGCGAGAGAGGTTGACGTCTATCCAGCCCACACC
>CM014278.1:99707353-99727833 GCA_004135705.1 Alloteropsis semialata | reverse complement strand
CTTCCAAATAGCGATCCAGCTCATTCTTACTCCTAACAAAACTAGTAGTCTTCTTATTTGCTGAAAGGGTTTTGAAAATAGACAAAACAGCTGCTGCACCAACTGAAGAAGAAGCACCACTAGATGATGTACCCACAAAGTCTTGCTCTTTAATATGGTAGTGTTTCATCAAATCAGTTATCAAATCGTGGGCCTCTTTCACATAGTGTCCAGCATGTTCTTCACCAAAAAGGGCAATGTAGCAAGCATGCAGCATTGTCATTTTAAGACGAGGATCAAGAATGACAGCAACAGCCATAAGACCATGTATATCAGTCCAATACTTGTCATACTTTTCTATCATGGCAGCAGACATTTTCCTAATAATTTCATGTTCATCATGCTCCCAAGATGTAATTTTAAGTCTAATCTCACATACTTTAGGGAAGAAAAGGTTGGCTGTCACATATTTAGTCCCAGAAAACACCTCAGTGAGCTGATAGAATAGTTCTAATTTCTCACAAACCGTACTAGCAAATATCCAATCAGCTGGTGGTGGACAAACATACTTTTTATCAAGCTGATCCAAACGCTCAAAGACTTTTCTATAGGGTATAGCAATTCTAAGCATGATATAAGTAGAGTTCCATCTAGTTTTACAATCTAGCTGCAACTTCTTACTCAATTCAACACTCTCATCTAGAGCTGTTTTCTCAAACTTTTCATACCTCTTTGGTGTAGCAACCCAATGAGCAATACTCTCACGGATGTTGGAAATAGCACTTGAAATGACTTCCAACCCATCTTTGACAATAAGATTGAGAATGTGAGCACAGCACCGCATATGCAGCCATTTCCCTTTCAATAGCATATTAGCAGCACCAAGCCTTGTCTCCATTAAGCCCATCATGCTATCATTAGTGCTGCAGTTGTCAAGGGTGACAGTTGATACCCTCCGATCAATATCCCAGCTTTGTAGACACTTGTGCAATGCATCACAAATGACCTCTGCAGTATGTGGGCATGGCACATACATAAACCTGCACACAATCATGCAATAAATTAGTTGCACAGTTCACAATTTAAAAACAAACAGATCTGAACAGCAAGCAAGAATTCAAGGAAAATTAGATAATCACCTCAAAATGCAGCTTTTAAGTTCCCATGAGTCATCAATGAAATGTCCAGTCACTGCCATATACCCTCTCTTTTGATTATCAGCTGTCCAAAGGTCAGTTGTGATAGCAACCCGGCAACTAGTCCTTTGCAAAAATATTCTAGCTTTCCTTTTCTCACCCTCATAGAAGTGCATGATGTCCCTTCTAACAGTATTTCTTGTTCCCATCTTAAACAAAGGCTGGAGTGCACTAACAAACTTACGAAAGCCATGATGATCAACAATGGACAGCGGGTACTCATGCAGCATGATCATTGAGTTAAGAGCTTTTCTAGCTACTTCTTGATCAAATACATAGTTTTCTACTGTCAAATACATACTTCTTGGTCAAATACATAGTTTTCTACAACAGCACCAGATGCTTCGGAAGCCGGGACTTGGGAGCTACTAGCCATTACAACTGCAAAATAAAATTAACAAGTGTATGAAGCAACTAACAAGTCATGAAGCAACTAACAAGATTCATCTGTGCAGTAACAGAATCTCCTAGTAACTCAGTGCTCAGTGAGTCAGTGACTCAGTACTTAACAAGCATATGAAACATCAGTAATTAGCCTATTACTACAGCATAAGAAACATCAGCGACTCAGTGCTTAACAGGCAATGGGATCCCAATGGCAAAGACACACACATTCATGCACAGATCTAAAAAATAAGGGCTTAAACCTACAGGATCGGACGGGGGAGACATACCTGTGGGGACGAGCTCCTGGCGGCGTGGAGACGGTGGCTGAGGACTGAGGGGCGGCGGCTCGGTGCCCGTTCTGGCGTTCTCCTTCTTCGCCCTGGCCCCGGTGTCCGTGCTCCTTCTTCGAGATCTAGGTTCTAGGAGGTGGAGGGGAGGCAGGGAGGGGAGGGGAGGCCGGGAGGGGAGGGAGGCGCCGAGGCGGGCTCGGAGGCTCGGTGCCTCGGTGCAGCGGTGCCGGACTCGCGTCGCGGTCGCGGCTCGCGGTGGGGATCTGGGGGATGCGTCGGTCCACTCGGTCGCCCGCCCTCGCGTAGTCGCTCGCGTCGCGGTGGGGGATGCAAGCGGCGGCCGGGGGGGGTGGGAAATGGAAAGAGGGGGTATCTGAGAAGGAAACCCTAATTTTGCCATATATGTATAGTATGAATGTTAAGGTCCCACCTGTCAGACTAATTGGAGCGGGTTTCGCGGATTTGCGGGCGCGGATACTATTTTTTTGTGCCCGCGAACAGATATCCTCTGGGTTTAGGATTGTGCCCACGCCCGTGCCCGCGGGCACAACTCTAGACCCATACCCGCGCCCACCGGGTTTACTATCCGCAGGTACGCGGATATTTCATGCCCGTTGCCATCCCTAGCGACCACCCAAGGCCAGGGGCATTTGTGTGTTTCAAGTAAATGATAATTTCAGCGAATCAGACATACTCTCTCCAGTCGTTTAGGACATTGACACAATCTCAAAAACATAACTTTACTACTATCTTTTGTTATAAATTATTTATAAAATATATTTAAATAGTACTTTTATGAAGGACTTGACCAGATGGAGAGGCCTCTCTCGTTAAGCTTTTCTTCCACCTTTTTTTTCACCTTTTGTTACTTTTTTGCTTGGACAGTTGGGTTTGGTGTGCCGCACCTGCCCCCCGCCGCGCCGCTCCGCCCTCCACCCACCCCCACCGTGCCACCCCGCCCTTCCTAACCACTGGGGTTGCTCGCCCCCGCCGCCGGCACCGCCCAACCGGCCTCTCCCACTGCCCGGCGGGCGGCGCCCCCGCCGCCCCGCCTCGCCGCCGTCTCGCCCACCACCACCGCCGGTCAACCGGCCTCCCCGGCGATCCCTCTAGACCCAGAGAGCACAAACACCCCAAACCCCAAACCCCAAACCCAACCCTCAAACCCTAACCACTAACCTTACCGTTCACCATGGCTTGATCTTGCTCTGAGTTGCGGGAGTTCGTCGGCCGATTTGAAGGAGAATGTGCTCGCCCCTCGCCTTCCTGCCCCGCCCTCGGCTCCGGCGGCGAGCCGCCGCCTCCGCCGCCGCCCTCCACCACGGCCAACACTAATCTCGACAAGTCGTAAGCTATCAAGCCGTGAGACACGAGAGAGAGAAAGCGAGAAGGTTTGCGGGAGGAAGAAGACGGAGACTGGAGGAGCGGATGGGGAAAGGATAAGGCTGAGGCTATCCGCAGTCATCATACTCTATTTTCATACTCTAAAAGGAATATTCTGTCCTGCTCATCGAGATTCCATACTCTAAACCAATTTCTCCCGCACTCATCATACTCTATACCAACTACCACATATTTTATTTAACCATCCCAACAACCATCTCCTCACTCCTCACCTTTTCTTTTCCTTTTCTTTTTTTCTATCTCCTTCATTTTTTTCTTTCTTCCTTAATTGTAACGTCCCGACCCCCCGGATCCGGACCCGCTTACGCCTGGCAGCTTTCGAGGACCTCGAGAATGCCCTCACAGACAAACACGAGTCTTTTCTATGCACTTTGTCCTCACTCATGCGCACCCGGGAAGGACTTCCCGGTCGGTCACCCATCCCGAAATTGCTCCAGGCCAAGCACGCTTAACCTCAGAGTTCTTTCGAGATGAGCTCCCGGAAAAGAAGTTGCAACTTGTTGGTATGAGTATTCTATCAATCCTATTAAGCCTTGGGCCAGGATATCAACTTTTCTTTTTTCCTTCCTTTTCCTTTTCCTTTTTCTTTTTTCCTTTTCTTTTTTTCCTTCTCTTTTTTTCTTTCTTTTTCCTCTCTATTTTTCCACCGCCGGCCCTATGGATCCTTCTCTCCCTCTCTAGTCTCTCCCCTCCGCCTCGCCCTCTCTCTCTCTCTCCGCTCCAGCCGGCAGAGGGGCTCCGCTCCCCACCCCCCTCTCTCTCCAGCGCGAGGAGCTGCGGCGGCGGCCGGATCCGGCGCCGGCGAGCCCCCGGCCGCCGCCTCTGCCTCCCAGCGCAGCACCCGGGCCTCCGTTACCGGCTCCCCTATCTCTCCGCACCCGCACCGCCCCCTCCGCGTCACCCGCATGATGGATCCCCATCCGAGGCGGAGCGAGCCGGCCTCCGGCGGGAGGCGGTGGCGGAGCAGCTCGCGGAGCCGTGGAGGCCAAGAGTGCGACGGGGCCCGACAACCTCGAGGTCCACCGCCGGCCCCTTCCTCCCCTCCCCTTCCTCGAGGTGGAGGCGAGGAGGTGGAGGCGAGGAGGGGGCGTCTCCCTCCACTCCCCCGCACCGGCGTCTCCACGCCCGAGCTCCGCGCCGGCGGGAAAGGTGCGGCCGGCCCCTTCCTCCCCTGCTCGCGCGTGCATCCTTGCTGGATCTGGCGAGCGGAGGGGTCGAGGCCGAAGGAGCGGCACCAGGGCTGCCGCGGCGGCGGTGCTCCCTCCCCTGCTCCGTCCTCGGCACCTCTCCTCCCCCCGCTCGGCCGTGAGGCACTCCGGCGCTGGCGCGAGGAGCTCCTCCCGCCCGAGCTAGGCCTCGTCGGGCGATGGGCCTCGAGCTCCGACGCGCGGCAATGGGGACGGCTTCCAGCGGCGGCGGTGGAGGCCTCCAGCAGCGGCGGTGCCGGCCTCGCGCGGGCGGAGGAGGCGGGGAGCAACGGCCGGAGGTGGGCCCGCGCCACGTCCACGGTGTAGCGGACGCGCGCTAGTCTGCTCAGAATAGCGGAAGCGCTTCGTTCCGCTCCGCTATTTTAGCGTACTCGTTTAGCGTACCCGCTGCAGGAGGATTTATGCTATGTGCGTACTGCAGGAGAGCGTACCGCACAGGGTAGCGCTCCCGCTGCGGGTAGCCTGAGGGGCTCGGCCGCTGGCATCTAATGTCATGGGGCCCACCCACGTGAGAGGCTGAGGGGCTCGGCCGCTGGGGCTCGCCACGCGCATGCTAGCTGTCTCCATGTTTTTTTTGAAATGGCCAAGAGTTCTCGAGTTAAGGTAGAAAAGAGAGGCCTCTTCCCATAGATTAAGGGTTTTATGAAACAATATTTCAATACGAATCTACCCGTACCATTTTCACATTTCTAAACTTAACACATAGAAAATATTTGCGGTCAAAATTAAAAAAGTTTGACTCAGGACAATCTCAAAACGACTTCCTTTACAATATGGAGGGAGTACGAGTTTAAATAAGGCAATAATCAAAGAGTTAATTTGGTTTGTGCCATCATTATTTTGCAATTTTTGAGATTTATCATTAAACTTCATCTATTTGGAACTGTGTCATAACAATTTCTTTTGTACCTGAATTGTGCTATTTTGCACCTCTCTGCTCCTCTTGGGCCCATATGCAGACTCTAGTAGTTATGTATAGACATAAATGCCCCTGCTATATTTCTTATCTCCATTCACCAATTAGTGGGCCCCACGTGTCAGCTCCTTCTTCAATATTTCGTTTATTTCTCAAATAAGGGCAAAAAGTACATGTGGCCAAAGGCCATGAAGTAACACAAACGGGTTTCGTCACCCTCGGTGACGAAATCAAGTAGCGAAGGAGGCAGGAGATCTGATACAACAAGAGGGGCCGAACTGCGAACGTCGCAGTCCTTCTTGTAGCATCTCCCCGCCCGCCGACGCCACGAGGGAAACCCGGCAGAGGGTCCCGCCGCGGGGCCGCGACAATGGAGTGTCACCACCGACTCTCTCCGTCATCCTGGGGCCGATGGTCGCCGGTATCGGCATCGCATCGGCGCAAGGGAAAGGAGAGGAAGCGCGCAGGTGGCTGTACACGACCACTGCAACTGCCCTGGCGAGGCAAGTCGAGGAGTGGCTTCAGCCCGCTACGGCACACGATGCGTCCGGGTGCCTAACGGACATGGCGCTCCCGCTCATGCACTCCCCCTCGAGCCCGTTCCGCCGCCACCGAGGCAGCACCAACGGACGGGAGGAGTCGTCGGAGTCGGAGCTGTCCTTCACTGGCGACGCCGAGCAGCACTCCTCCACGCCGGAACTCCCCGAGGTCGCAGTCATTCTTGTGGCATCAGGCGACTAATCTCCCGGTCCCCGGACCAGGGGGACGCCCTCGAGGCGGTTCACCGACTAAAAATCCCATGCTAACAAGAGAAAAAGAGGAAGCAGGATAGTTGCGTGCCCAGGAAAACGCCCCGGCCGACCCTATTTATAGCCCGGAGATACCTGAGTCAGCACTCAAGCCGGGCACGGGAACGCGCCGCGTGGCCCTCCATGCAGAGCGACAGAGCCTCACCAGCAAACAGTGAGCTCAGAAAGGACGACGCGACGGCTCAGAAGGGAGGCAATGCCTCTGAAAAAAGCGGATCATGCTCCGGTCCATCGGACAACGCACGGCGTCATCCTGTAGGGACCGCACAAAGATGGCAGACCCGACTTCAGCCTATAGGCGAACCACTGTTCCCCTATAGGCTCGGGGGCTACACCCACCGGGTGCGCTCGCGCGCCCCGGCGGGAAAAAGACAAACTTTACTCCAGCCCATAGGCGAACCAACCGTTCCCCTACGGGCTCGGGGGCTACACCCGGTGGGTGCGCTCGCGCGCACCCCCGAGTGACATCCGGCCAGGCATCACGAAAGAGCCTACACGGAGAACTGCCTGTCCTCCGAGCAGGCTCGGGGGCTACTGTCGGATATCAATATCCGACCCTCTCACCGACGGGTGGGACCACGCAATTTTAGGAAGAAGATGGGCATAAGAAAACCCGAAGAGCATCGGATTAAGGGAGGATCGAGTTTCCCCTGATTCAGCCCTCGTCCGCCTCGGCCGACCCTCGTCCGCCTCGGCCGACTCCTGTCCGCCTCGGCCGAACCACTCCTGTCACTATCTCGCCCGACCTCTTTTCGTCTCGCCCGAGTCGGCGTGGGCCCGAGACGAAGTGGAGCGTCCGGAAGACCCGGCGTAAGGATGTGTCACCATACGCCCAAGCCATTTCCCATCGGAGGCCGCCCGACGAGTCTCCGGTTCGCCCGAGGGGTTCTCCGCTCCCGAGTGGTCTCCAGCTCCTCGGGTAAACTACCCGGCCACGCCCCGTCCCGTCCGGCGCCGTACCCACTTGGTACCTGCCGCGTCAGAACATCATGGGCGTCTGTCCTACGCCACAGCAGCCACAGTGGCACCCGTCTCGTCCCAACAGGAGCGCTACAGTCTGGAGAGGAATGCATGCGCTACACCCGGCGTCCAAGTACGACCCCAGGCGTCCACCGACGACACCTGGAGCCCAGGCAGGACACCTGGTGCGTCCGAAGACCTCGAGCAAGTCAACCACGACCCAGGAACCACCCGGGAGCTTACCCGGGAAGACATCGACTCCGACTCCGGCGGGGCGTCCCCTTCGTCAACACCTGCTCCCGGTACGGCTCGGCAGACGGCGCTGGATGAAACTCTCGGGGGCAGTAACTCCCCTTGTAATTTCCCCTTTCTTACCCCCCGCTCCCTCCTCCCCTTGAGGCTATAAAAGGGGACGAGGGGACATCAGTGAGGGGGCTCTCTCCTTCGGACACTAGTAGAACACGCTCACCCACACCGCTCAGGGACTTGGGATCTTCTCCCTCTCCCGACTAGTTTGTACACCCCCACTGCAGACTAGGACGACGAAGAAGAACACACGACACACCCGCACCTGAACACCCACGCTTAGACGCATTCAGAGACTTGGGAGCCCTCCCTCTCTCGACCGCTTGTAACCCCTACTACGAGCAACGCGAGTAACACGAGCAGCCCCGAACTGGACGTAGGGCGTTCGTGCCCGAACCAGTATAATCCCTTGTGTCCTCTCGCGAACCATCCGGAGCCTAAACGCGCAATACACTAATTTACTCGTTGGTTATTTCGCACACCGACATGCTTGTTTAAGTATAGTTTAAAAATGTATTGGGCCGACCTATGTGGCCCGTTGAGCCATCGAAGCCATAGTTAAACATTAAATTGGGTCGACCTGTGGCCCTTAAATTGACCTTGAGGCCATAGGGACCGGGTCCAAGGCCGGGGCCGGGCCGACCCATTCCCATCCCTAGTTATTAGCTCGTCATCCGAATTCGTATTGCTTGGAGACGTACTAAGTAGGAGCAACCCCGACAGACACGAACGATACCGGCGGCCAGTTGAATGAGGCCTTGTTTAGTTCCCCTCAACTTTTCAAACTTTAGGCATTGGGAAGCGTAAGCGTGTGCCAAAGTTTGCAAAGTAAGTTGAAGGAGATGTTTAGTTGAAAGTTGCATTGAGAAGCGTAAAAGTAGAGAGGGGGCACGTTTTCCAATGCGTTACTTTTGTAATTTTTCAAACTAGTTGAAGGAGATGTTTAGTTCAAAAGTTACCACTTTTCAAACTAATTGAAGAAGTTGAAGGAACTAAACAAGGCCTGAATGGTTTGGAACAATGCAATGCTGCTGCTGGTGCTACCACTCAGCCAGCATCGATCAATATCGGAAGGGAATGATGCATGCATTTCTTTGATCATATCTTTCCCCGGCTCCCCGCACGAACACGATGGAATCCGGCCGAAACTTGGTAGCGCAATTTGAATCTCGTCGTTACTACTCCGCTTTCTCTTTTGGCACCGTTCACGATACATCCCTTTTGGCTCGAGCGCGGCAGGCGGCAGGCTTTTCCCTCCGCTCCGCTCTACCAACGCAATGCGCGCGGCAGCTGCCTACCCCTGCGCCCGCGACGCCCAGAGCATCTCCAGCAGCTTACCTAAACCCGTTTGTTATACCTAAAAACTACTAAAAGTCTAAAAAAAACAACTCCAGCAGATTTGCTATATAAATTGCTATCCCTAAATTTTTAGGCTATGACCTAAATTTCTCTCTCCAGTATGCAAATATACCAATCCAACACAAGGATTGCTATATTGTGTTTTGCTTGGCCATGTCAGCCAACTGCCTCCCGCTAGATTTTTCCGCACCACGCCATAGTCGCAAAACTGAATGCCATACCCGCGCAAGTGCCTAGCGCCGCTGTTGGGGCATGAAGAGTGAGTGTCGCCGTTGGGACGTCTTCTCCTCCGACTCCGGCAGCCGCCATAGCTGAGGCGCAGTGGATCCTGCCCCTTCATTGACTCCGGCAGCCTTGCTCCTCGGTGCAGACACGGTAGAGGGGCGACCACACCAAGCTAGCTCTAATCCGACGCGAGAGCGCGGGTGAGCTCGAGCCCGCCGAGCACTGCCGGCCACACCCTGCGCAGGAGCTCAAGCCCTCCGAGCTTCGCCGGCCGCGCCCGTGGAACCCTGTCGGTTGCGCCCGTCAAGCTCTACCGGTCGCACCCTGATGCGGGATCCCGAGCGAGCAGGAGCCCGACGAGCTCCGGTGGCCGCGCCCTAATGCGGAAGGTCGGGCGAGCTCGAGCCTGCCAAGCTCCGTCGACCCTACCCTAACACGCGAGCGCAAGAAGAGGATCTCGATGGCACAACGAGGAAGAAGATAAGGTGCCATGAGATTTTACAGGAAAGCCCTCGTAGAAACATGTAATTATCAATAATTATTTTTGTGTCTTGGTCTTTTTATATAGAACCCCTGCACCTTAAGAGTATTGCCAGAAAGCTTTATAGGTATCCGATTTTAGGTATGCTGCTGGAGAAGAGCAAAAAATGATTCTGCAAATCTTCTCTCTCCTAGACCTATAACTCATTTTAGGTATTCGGTTTTAAGAGCATCTCCAACAGCATATCTAAAATTGGAGACCTAAAATTTGCTTTAGGTACAGGAGAGAGAAAAATTTAGGTACATAAAACTTGCTCTCTCCAACAGCATACCTAAAACTGGAGACCTATTTTCTAGATACAAGACACTGACGAATGGGACCCGCCTGTCAGTGCCCCTCTCCTTCCTTGTCCATTCTCCTCTCAGGAGAGAAATAGGTATCCACCCTTTGGATTGCTATATTTTGGTTCAGGAGAGAGAAATTTAGGTTGAGACCTAAAAATTTTAGGTATAGGTATCCATATAGGTATGCTGTTAGAGCAAATTTTTGTTGGTTTTTAGATATTCTGTCAGTTTTTAGATATAGGTATCCTGTTGGAGCAACGCTGGTGGAGATGCTCTGAGCCCGGGCGCCTGCGACGCCCCTAAGCCCGTCCCAAACGCCGTACGTCCGGCCCCACTAGCTGAACCCAGGGCCTCGCTCGACCTCTCTCACGCGCGCAGGTCCGAGCGCTGACACTGAGTGGCGGGCCATCTGGTGCGCAGGGCCCGCGCGAGTGACGTGCTAGCTAGCCCTGGTCACGTAGACGTGGAACTGAATTTTGAGAGACCATGTCTAGCCCTGATCGGAGAGACCTTCCTCCTTTACTTCACACGTGGCTTCTCACAATCTCAAAGCAAGGTCCCAGCACTGCGAGAAGATCATGTCTCGTAGCTTCCACACCAAGCCCCACTGCTCCCTTCCATGGCTTCCACAGCAAGCTCCATCGCTCCCTTTCCATGGCTTCCACAGCAAGCCCTGCCGTTCCCTCCCATTCACAGCAGCCAACAGCAGCCCCACGGTTCCTCTTCCACAGAAAGCCCGCGCACGCTGCATCCTCGCGCTCGCCGGTCGGCGGCAGAGGTTTCCCCATGTTGCAGCCGGCTGTTCATGGTGAATTGGTCGAAAGCTCTTGCCCCAACTTTGAGGATGGTGATGGAGATTTCAACTCCGGTGGTGACAATTCCACAGAAATCGCTGCAGCAAATTTGGAGGTGAGTGAGATATTTTCATATAATGAAGTAATTTGTGGTGCTATGCATGAGTGCATCGTAGAAACAGCTTTCTGTGAAGGATGATAGTATTTGATCCCGTGCCTTATGTGCCTTTGGTGTAGGTTAATGACCAAGCTTTCTCAAGTGAACTTGCACCAAAGGTTGGCATGACCTTTACTTCAGAGGATGATGCATACAAGTTCTACAATTCATATGCTGGAAAGGTTTGGTTCAGTATTAAGAAGTGCCACACTAAACATAGAGCGGATAGAACATTATCTTCCAAGTATTTTGTTTGCAGTAATGAAGGGCGCAAAAACACTAATCCAAAATATCAGCCAAAGAAAGAACATGCTTCAACAAGGACATGTTGCAATGCTCGGGTTCAATTTTATATATCAGAAGAAGGAATCTGGAGGATACAGAAAGTCATACTTGCTCACAATCATAGCTTTGTTAGTCCTGACAAGGCACACATGCTTCGATCACAGCGACATATCTCAAAAGCGGATGAGCATATCATTAGCAAAATGCGACAAGCCGGAGTTAGGCCAACTGAAATGTATGATTTTTTTTAGCGATGGTCAGGTGGCGCTGAGAATGTGCAGTTCCTGAAAATGGACTGCAATAACTTTATCGGTCGTGAGCGCAGAAAGTACTTGGAAGCCTAAGATGCACAAACCCTATTGGAATATTTAGAGAATAAACAAGCTGAAGACCCTTCTTTCTATTATGCTGTGCAGTTAGACAAAGATGATGGTCGAATATGTAATTTCTTCTGGACAGATGGTCAGGCCATTGCAGATGCATGCTTTGGGGATGTCATGTGTGTTGACACTACATTCCAGACAAATAAACCTGAAATGCCATTTGCTCCTATTCTTGGAACAAATCATCACAGGCAAACTATTATTTTTGGAGCTGCACTACTATTCGATGAAACCACTGAGTCGTTTGTTTGGTTATTCAAAAATTTCCTGAAAGCAACGTCTTTGAAGCAACCTGTTACTATTTTCACAGACCAATGTGCTGCATTGGAAAAGGCAATCAAGCTTGTATTTCCAAACTCTAGCCACCGTCTTTGCCTATGGCACATATACCAGAATGCTGCAAAACATCTTAGTCAAGTAATCTCTGATAACGAAGATTTTCTCAAGCACTTCAAGTATTGTGTATACGAAGAGAGATCAGTAACACATTTTAACATGAAGTGGCAAGAGTTATTGGCTACTTACAATCTTGAACAGAATTCATGGTTGCAAAATTTATATGATTTGCGTGAGAAATGGGCTACCGTTTATCGTCGTGATTCATTTGGTGCAGACATGACATCAACTCAAAGGTGTGAAGGTATGAATAATGTGTTTAAGAAAACGTTCCGTAGAAAACTTTCCATTTCAGAACTCTTGGTAGAATTTGACAAGTGTGCTGCACGCCTTCGTGGAAATGAGTTATATGAAGATTACAGGTCACGGAATTCAGATCCAGTTCTTTGCATTAGTAACTTACCTTTGTTGAAGGCAGCTGCTGAATCATATACAAGAAATATGCATAGTATTTTTGAGGAGGAATTTAAGAAGCAATTTGTCCTTTCATGCACATCGCTAACCCATGAAGGGACAATAAGCACATACAAGATAATGTCTATGGAATGGAGCTAGGATGAGCACTACCAGAGAACCCGCCATCCATCCACCGTAATCGGTCACGGATGGAAAGGACCCGGTACCAATGGAAGCATTGGTACCAGGTCCAACGGCCAATAATTCTGCGAGCTCATTGGTACCGGGTGGTGGCACCACCCGGTACCTATATGGCCACATTGGTACCGGTTGGTGTCACCACCCGGTACCAATGAGCCTCGGGGCCTTTGGTACCGGTTGGTGACACCAACCGGTACCAATGTGACCCCTTTGGTACCGGATGGTGCCACCAACCGGTACCAAAGGGGCTCTGCGTATAAGCCCCTTCTTCCTCCCCCAGCCCGAGCCATGGCTCATTTCTTCATCCTCCATTGAGCTCGGGTTGGGGGAGCTCATGCCCGATTTTTCCATAACTTTTGGAGATTTTGCAAACCAAGTCCGCTAGAAGGTTAGCAACTTCATCCTCTCTCTTTTGACGTTTAGTATGGTCTATTTCATGCTCTATGTTTTGAGTAATTTGTGTTTTGTGGAATGGATTGAAATAAGAGATTTTAGATTGAATCTTCATTTTTATTATGAATTTGTAATAGAGAATCAATATATAGTTAGTTGTTGCATGTGTAGAGATGATGCACAAATTTTTAGACATTGTTTAGATTTTTGGATTATTTGTAGAAACTTTAAATGATTTTCATATTTATGCTTATTATGAATTTTAGATATTATAAATGATATTCATATTTAGGGTTATTAGGATTTTTAGAGATTATAAATGAAATTCATATTTAGGCTTATTACGAAATTTAGAATTACATCTTTTTAGAGGCTTCAAATCACTCCTTCAATTTTTTTTTTGAGATGAGCAAAAGTAAGACGTTGATTAATTTGGAATGTGGTTGTCGGCCATCGTGCCCTTGGTTTGTCGCAGGTTTTGGAAACCTCCCGATGCAGAGGAGGTGCTGTCGAAATTTTTAGAGATTATAAAAGATATTCTTGTTAAGGCTTACTACGAACTTTAGAAATACATCTTTTTGGTGGCATCAAATGATGTTGATGTTTACGGTTATTAAGATTTTTAGAGATTATATATGATATTCTTATTTAGGTTTATTACGAACTTTAGAAATTGGGGATGAATTTTTCATTGTATTTTGTGAATGGATGAATCGGCAATGGATGTACAACACGGATAGACGCTCATCTGACTTCATTAATGGCGTTCATCAATTCCTCGACGCGGCAGAGGCTAACTCGACCTCGGGTTTTATATGCTGTCCATGCAAGGTCTGTGAGAATAAAAAGGATTATCACATCTCGAAGAAGGTGGTCCACACACACTTGCTTATGAGTGGTTTCATGCTAACTATATCTGTTGGACCAAACACGGCGAAGCGGGGATATTCTTTGAAGAAGGTGATGAAGAAGGTGACGACAACATCCCGGACTTTGCACAATACAGTGCCTTTGCAGATGATACAGCAATGGGCGAGGGTGAAGCAGTTGCAGAAGATGAGGATGATGACGCCTTAGGTGGCATGATCCGTGATGAAGAGAAAGACTGCGAAAGTGCGAAAGAGCGGGAGAAGATGAACCGTTTGTTGGAGGACCACAAAACATTGTTGTACCCAGATTGCAAAGAGAACCAGAAAAAATTGGGTACCACACTGGAACTGTTGCAATGGAAGGCAACTAATGGCTTGTCTGACAAAGGTTTTGGAGAGATATTGAAAATGATAAAGAAGATGCTTCCAGAGGGCAACACATTGCCCAAAACAACATACGAAGCAAGAAAAATCGTTTGCCCTCTAGGACTGGAAGTACAAAAGATACACGCATGTCCCAATGATTGTATCCTTTATCAGGGCAAGTCGTACGAATCTTTGGACGCCTGTCCGGTTTGCAATTGTTCGCGGTATAAAATCAGGCGAGACGACCCTGGTGATGTTGAGTGAGAGGCCCCCAAGAAAAGAGTCCCTGCCAAGGTGATGTGGTATTTCCCTATAATACAACGTCTGAAGCGCTTGTTCAGAAACAAAGAGCATGCTAAATTGCTGCGGTGGCACAAAGAGGATCAGAGGGAAGACAATATGTTGAGACCCGCTGATGGGTCGCAATGGAGAAAAATCGACAGAGCGTTCCCAGACTTCGCAGAAGATGCAAGGAACATAAGATTTGGTTTGAGTACGGATGGCATGAATCCTTTTGGTGATATGAGCAGTAGCCACAGCACTTAGCCCGTGACTCTTTGTATGTACAACCTTCCTCCGTGGATGTGCATGAAGCGGAAGTTCATTATGATGCCAGTGCTAATCCAAGGGCCAAAACAGCCTGGCAACGACATTGATGTGTATCTAAGGCCACTGATTGAGGAACTTTTGTTGTTGTGGGGCAAAGATGGTGTAAAGGCGTGGGATGAGCACAAGCAAGAGGAATTTAACCTAACGAGCATTACTGTTTGTGACCATCAATGATTGGCCTGCACTTGGTAACCTGTCGGGACAGTCAAACAAGGGATACAAAGGCACACATTGCCTAGAACACACCGACTGCATTTACCTGAAACATTGTAGAAAGTGTGTGTATATGGGCCATCGTCGATTCCTTTCTGAGAAACATCCGCTAAGAAAGAAAGGAAAGCATTTTGAGGCGGAAGGTCATAGCAAACCAAGGCATCGGGATGGAAAATATGTATTTGCTATGGTAAAAGATGTGAAGGTGGTCTTTGGGAAGGGACCTGGCAGCCAGCCAGCGGCAAGTGAAAATGGAAAGGCGCCCATGTGGAAGAAAAAGTCAATATTCTGGGACCTACCATATTGGGAGGTCTTAGATGTCTGTCACACAATTGATGTGATGCACCTGACGAAAAATCTTTGCATAAACGTGCTAGGGTTCCTTGGTACTTACAGAAAGTCAAAAGATATGCTTGAAGCACGACAGGACCTGAAACGTATGAAACAACGAGATCCCCTGCATCCTGAGAAAGAGAGAAAGGGCGTTGGAACTTGCGTCCTGCTAGCTACACTCTAAGCAAGGAGGAGAAGACCAGCATGTTTGATTGCTTGAACAGTATTAAGGTCCCGTCCGGCTACTCATCGAATGTAAAGAGTCTGATAAATATGAAAGAGAAGAAATTCGTACACCTCAAGTCCCATGACTGCCATGTGCTGCTCACACAATTGCTTCCGGTGGCGCTGAGGGGAATTCTACCCGTTAATGTCCGAACAACTATTGTGAAGCTATGCGCCTTTCTCGATGCAATCGACCAGAAGGCAATCGATCCCACTAATCTAGCAAAGCTGCAGGATGATGTGGCCCAAAGCCTTGTCAGCCTTGAGATGATATTTCCTCCGTCTTTCTTTAATATTATGACGCATCTCCTGGTCCATGTGTCAAAGAGATTGGTATTCTTGGTCCTGTATTCCTACACAATATGTATCCTTTTGAGAGGCTCATGGCTATTCTAAAGAAATATGTTCGTAACCGTTCTCTTCCAGAAGGATGCATCGCCAAGGGATACAGAACATAGGAGGTCATTGAGTTCTGTGTTGACTATATCCCGAACTGAAACCGATTGGGCTACCTGAGTCACGCCATGAGGGGAGACTACTTGGAAAGGGCACGTTAGGAAGGAAACAAACAAGGTGTAGCGACTACGATTTATTCATGAAAGCCCATTACACTGTATTGCAGTCGTCAACCATGGTGGCTCCTTACATCGAGGAGCACAAGACTATAATATGCTACCAAAATCTAAGAAAGTCTGACAAGTGGATTACACGCCATCACATAGAAACTTTCGCTGGTTGGTTGCGACAAAAGCTCATGGGTAACGAGACAATACATACACAGCTGGCGTATTTGGCAAGGGGACCATCATCCTCATTCTTGACGTTCCAAGGCTATGACATAAATGGGTATACATTTTACACGAGAGCTCAAGACGACAAAAGCACCAACCAAAATAGTGGTGTCTGTATAGATGCCTATGACAACAAAGGGAACAGGAGACTCATATTATGGCCAGGTAGAGGAGATCTGGGAACTAGATTATGGACTTTTGAAAATACCACTTTTTCGGTGCAAATGGGTGAAACTTACAAGTGAAGGTGTTACTATAGACCGCTACGGCATGACAACTGTGGATCTCAACAAAATTGGGTATGTAGACGAACCATTCGTGCTCGCCAAGGATGTGCATCAAGTGTTTTATGTGAAGGACATGTCTACAAAACCCAAGACGGGGACTCTGCAAACAAACAACTCCGAACTTTATCCAAAACGGCACATAGTTCTCACGGGAAAAAAAAAATCGTGGGTGTCGAGGACGTCACCGATGAAGATGATTATAATAGGTGTGACGAGGTGTCTCCATTCAGTGTGGAGGATGACACAAGCATCCTGTTGGCCAATGAAGATGCTCCTTACGCTCGCAACGATCATAACAAAGGCACTCTTGTAAAGAAAACATTTATTGCTGTTCAAGCATAATGATGTACTTATGTTGAAGCGTCATGGTATGTAATGTAAAGGAGTTAATATATATTACTAAATAGTAATATGATTCTAGAATAGTTTCTTATGCTTCTTGATTAACCAAATTTTATTTTGTCTTATGCTTCTTGATAAGTATTTACTAGTTTTGTTAAATTGACTTGTAATATATTGCAGTTTATTTTGGTTAGTTTCATGCCGAGACAGCGTCAGGCAGCTAGACGTGATGGCTATGTTACTAATATGCCACCTACCATCCTGATTCGAGAGGCTCACGAGCCTGGATGGTCGACAACACAACAAGTTGATCATGTCCCAATTCCCACACCTCAGCAACTTCGCTACAATATGGTAATATAGATAATCCTCTGCAAGTTGTATTTGAATGTAATCACTATGTCACTGAGAATAGATGTGATCATTAATAATGCAGATCATTAATCCAATTACATGGCTAAAAGATGCAAACATCGGTCAATCAAGTCCTTTGGTATTAAGAGAAAATGTGACCGAAAATACTGGTAGGGTTATGATCTCTGTTAGCATTCAACAAAATGCCACCCGTGACCCAAATCCTGGTGACATGGTTATTATCCACGTTTATTCTGGCGCGTGGCAGCAAGACCATGTGGCCTCGTGTGATGCTGTGAGGCAAACATTAGCCCAAATAGAAAGTCAAACTGGCCACGTTTTTCTGGACTACAGCTACTTCAAGTTGAAAGCTCTCGAGACGGGTGAGCCAGACGTGACACAGATGCCTAAAAGGATTAGTCCTTCATATGAATCGATTTATGTAAGTTAGTTTTATTTTCAGTTGTGTAATTATATTAAAGTTTAACTATCTTTATCTGTAACAATATGTTTTATTAATCTCATTGTAGGATGATTACTACTATGGATTCATGCATGCGTGTTCTAGTCTACGTGCTGTCCTTTATCAAGTCCTTGGAAACTTAGGGTATGCACACACGACGCCAGGGGCTTATCGAGTTAATGGTGGTTTCCAAGCTAATATAACCTTGAGTCATGCGAATGCTGCTGAGATCACAATTTATGGAGAGGTCTTGGATTCACGTTACATGGCACAGGATAGTGCATACATATATGCACTTGATTATGTCGACAGGTTCCTAGGCATCGAGATTATCGATATAAACTATCCTTTCTATCTCATGAAGAAGCATGGCGTGCAGGGACCCTGATTATTGCTGTTCAAGCATAATGTTGTACTTATGTTGAACCATGATGATGCTATGTAATTCTAATTATGTTGAAGCGTTATGATATGTAATGTAAAGGAGTAAAGGAGTTAACATATATTACTAAATAGTAATATGAATCTAGAATAGTAAAGGAGTTAATATATATTACTAAATAGTAATNTATGAATCGTAAAGGAGTTAATATATATTACTAAATAGTAATATGAATCTAGAATAGTAAAAGAGTTAATATATATTACTAATATCAAAGGAGTTAATATATATTACTAATACCAAATAAAATATATATAGAAATATGAATCTAGATTTACATTATTTCATATATCATTATAAGAAAAATACTTGTTAGTTGATGTATACTTTGTTATTTCATGTAGATATGTCAAACAATACATACAAAAGATTTAAATTTCAAATATTAAATATAATAAAGGAATTAATTGAAAATACTAAATAATATATATGTCATATAATACATACTAAAAAGATGGCGTGTAATCCACTAACAAGTTAAATTTGAAATACTAAATAAAATATACTAAAAAGATAAATTATAAATACTAAATAGTATTTACAAAAAAGATAAAAAGGAAGAAAGATTATATACTAAAAAGATAGAAAGGAAGAAAGAATTATGCAAATAGTATATATATGAAATAATAAATACTAAAAAGAAAAACGAAAGAAAGATTATATACTAAAAAGGAAGAAGAGCGGGAAACTGAATCGGGGGCCCTTTGGTACCGGGTTGGGACACCACCCGGTACCTTAGGGTTTTCATTTGGCGCTCAAAACACCCTTTGGTACCGGGTGATGTCACCACCCGGTACCAAAGGCCCTTTGGTACCGGGTGGTGACATCACCCGGTACCGATGGGGTTGGGGGCTATATAGCGCCCCGCCGTTTCTTCCCCGATCCCTCTCGACGCCGCCAAGTCCCAACCTCCACGCCGCCCCTCCACGCCGCCCCGACCTCCGCCGCCCCCAGTGCCGCCGCCCGCGCGAGCCCCTCCACGCCGCCGCGCGCGCGTCCATGAGCTCCTCCGCGGCGGCCCCGTCCTCGAAACCCCGCCCCCGAGCTCCTCCGCGCCCCCGAGCTCCATCGCCGTTCGCCCCCCACCCCGCTGCGTAATCGACGTCCGCAACACCTCAGTGAGCTGTACGACGACATCGCCGAGCCAATTCCACGCTTCAACACCTCCCTGTGAGTCCCAATTCCGAGCTCTTGACCGTCGCCGCCGTGTTGTGCTCTGTGAGGATGCTCTGTGAATCCCGGCCTTCGTGCCGTCCTCGTGCGCTTCGCCGTTCTCGCCGGCACCACGGTCAGGAGGAGCAGCCGTGCTCGTGAAGCCCCGACGACGCCTTGAGCCGCCTCGCCGTTCTCGCCGCGGGCAAACACACGCCGGACCACACGCACGCTTGGCCACACGAACCACAGAAGATCCCGCGTCCACTCCCTCCTGTCTCACTGCCTTGCGGGCCCGGGTGCCGGCGTCACTGACCAGTGGGCCCGGCCTCGCCTCTTCCTCCACCGAACAGCAAAAAGGCCTTGGGCCGTTATCATTCGGCCCATAGAACCCTCTCCCCTTTCAAGACCAGAACCAAAAGTCCATAAAACACCCTTCTACTAACTGATTAGTGGTGTTGGTTTACATAAAACTGATTAGTGGGCCGTTAGCTTTGTAATAATATAAACTACACATTAGTGGTGTTGGTTTACATAAAAACTTGTTTTTAGAAATTAATTTAGTATTAAATTGATTAATGCCTATAGAATATGTGTTCCTTAATTAAAACCTACATATAGGGTTTTACACTGCCTTTATAATAAAAGTTAATGTAATTAATGTCAATATAAAAGTTAATGTAGTTAATGCCTATGGAAATTGTAGGATTTTTATGTAATTATAGGATTTTTCATGTAATTAATAGAAATATGAATATATTTATTATGCATGTGTAAGGACAATTTATGATTATATGTATGCATGTGTGAGGACAATTTATGATTATATGAAAAAAATATTTATTATTTGAATGAATGTGTAATGAAAATTTATGATTATATGTATGCATGTGTGAGGACAATTTATGATTATATTTATGATTATTTATTTATTATATGAATGAATGTGTAAGGACAATTTATGATTATATGATTATTCGTTTGAACTTCCAGTACTCATTTGAGTTCATAAACATGTAGTTATGGAATTTGATAGAATTTGATAGAATTTGATAGGATTTGATAGAATTTGATAGGATTTGATCGAATTTGATAGAATTTGATCGAATTTGGTAGAATTTGATAGAATTTGATTGAATTTGGTACAATTTGATAGAATTTGATC
>CM014278.1:99667931-99706353 GCA_004135705.1 Alloteropsis semialata | reverse complement strand
AATTCAACCAACTTTCACGAACTAAATAAGGCCATCGTACAGCGGTGGGTCTAGTTTACGGTCGCCCGCCAGGACGGTTTCGTCCGGTCAATCTTCCGACACCACCATTATTACTATTTTTATACTGCACGCACGTGTCATTTCCTTTTTGGATACCACGCGCTCGTCATTTTCTTTTTGATACCGCACGCTAGTAATTTTCTTTCCGCGTTTAAACTGTACGCGCTCATACTGCATTTCCTTTGCGCTGTTTTTTTTTCTCTTTCAACGAACTAAAAACATTCGGGATCGGGGAAAAGAGGGAGAAGAAAAGGGCGGGAAAAAAAATAAAAGTAACTTTCAGTGCTAGAATACAATATAAATAAAAGAAAAAATTGGTGCAAAACTTACTTACACAAGTTTGAATACAAAAGTTTTCTACAACTACGTAATACATAAGTTTTTCGAACAGCAAATAAGTTTTAATACAAATTTTTTCTACAAATAGTTAAGAAAAAATTTTCATCCACACGTTTTTTTAGCGAACTTCCATAAACAACTTTTACGCTCTAAATGAAACTTTTGTATGGCAAGGGGACTGAAACTGAAGCAATTTAGGCTTCTATGGCAGGGGATACATGGCGGCCCCAAATCCAAACATCCTTCTGCACCCGATAGGTCCCCCAATAACCCTGAACACTAACCAGTTCAGCCTTCTATGGCAGGGGGGGCCAAAACCGATCAATTTAGCCTTCCATGGCAGGAGATACATAGCCACCCCAAACCCAAATATCCTTCTGCACCCGATAGGACAGAGTCGCCCCCCAATAACCTTGAACACTAACCAGTTCAGCCATCTATGGCAGGGGGACCAAAACCGAATCAATTTAGCCTTCTATGGTAGGGGATACATAGCCACCCAAACCCAAACATCCTTCTGAACCCGATAGGACGGAGTCGCCTCCCGACAACCCTGAACCCTAACCAGTTCAACTTTCTATTGCAGGGGGATCGATGTTGAAGCAATTTAGCCTTCTATGGGAGGAGTACATGGCTGCCCTAAACCCCAAACATCCTTTTGAACCCGATAGGACGGAGTCGCCCCAACAACCCTGAACACTAACCAATTTGGCCTTCTATGGCAGAGGGACAAAGCCGAAGAAAAATATATTTCTTAAGACATGCAAAACACCATATTTTCCAATGTAAATTTAATAATGTAAAAGTTTTAGATTAAAAATACTGATAGTACTGCTGCTAAGTCATATTTGTAATGTAAAAATTTACATAAAAGTTTACAATGTAAAAGTTTATCATAAAAGTTTGTTATAAAATCTTTTATGTAAAGTTTTACATAAATTTGCTGATTTTGTACCTCGTTTATCATATTTTGTTGTGTAAAAGTTTTACGTAATAATTTGGCATAAAAGGGAGCAGGTCATTAATCTGGTCTACTTTGTCGAAATTAAAAAAATAAAAAGAAAAAGCTATCATGTGGAGATCCGAAGGAACGCAGCAGCGTTATCATCGCACGCTACAAAACGTGCTGACGCACGCGGACCCACGCGCATAGTTGGATTTGTGGAAAGAAAAATGAAAAATGGAGCAACTAACATTAAAAAAATAAAAAACAGAGCGCTGCCTGATCGACCGCGAGTTTCCGAACTCGCGAGCGACGATAAAGTTAACATCGTGATAGTACAGTCACCAATCTTGTTTGTTACTCAGGGAGTGTTTAGATTGGTGAAAAGGATGAAAAGTTTATGCATTGGATCACGTGTATAAAGAGAAAGAAATGAACTGACATGGTTCTCAAGGTGAAAACTTTATGCAAACTTTAGGAATATAAACACGCCCTCATTGTAAGTCCTTTTCCCTAAAAAATGTCTACTGCTGTGTCCAACTAGTGCGGCAACAGGGTTTATTGGCTACAGAAACTAACGTTTGATTCTCACAACCGATGCATATCAGACAAGTGATGGGTTCTCTCGGTGTTAATCCTTCAACCTTCGAATTTATCAAGTGATTCTTCCATATTGAAATATCTGTTACCATCGACGTTGCGTGTAAATTATTTATTTTGTTTGTGACTTGCTTTTTCCTTATATGTATTTTAAGTGTGACTTATTTTCTATATTTATATAAATTTTTAAATAAAACAAAATACCAAACATTTTAGAAAAAATCAACGACGATAAATATTTTAATAGGAATATAGTTAAAACGTAGTAACAAATCTAAGCCATTAGACACTCCCATAATGTCGTTTTGGTGACTTTAAGTACATTTCAATAGAGAGGTCAACGGAACCAAATGGAGTATTTATTGCCCCATGGAACCAAAGCTCCACAGACCACAGCCACAACCACAACCACACCTCTGAGTTCGTCTAAAGTTTCATCCACGTCTTCATCTTGCATTTGCCTTATTGGCTACCTCGCCGGGATCTCCCTCCTTTACAATTGCCTTCTTTGATCTGTTATTGCCGACGTCGACTTCCTCTACAACGGCTTCAAGCACGCCGCCGGTCTGAGCCTAGACGGCTCGGCGTTCATCTTGAGCGGCGGCGCGCTCCAGCTCACCAACGACAGCAACAACCTCATGGGCCACGCCTTCTTCGACTCGCCGGTGCAATCTGTCAGCGGCAACGCGGTCGTCTCCTTCAGCACGGCCTTCGTCCTCGACATCGTGACCGTTGGCCACGGCGGCGGCCACGGCCTGGCCTTCGTGGTCGCGGCTTCCAAGGTGCTGCCCGGCGCAAGTGCCGAGCAGTATCTTGGCCTCCTCGGGAAGAACAATTTGGGCAACTCCAGCAACCACGTCTTCGCCGTGGAGTTTGACACGGTCCAGGCAAACGGCTGCTGAACGAGACGAACGGCAACCACGTCGGCGTCGACCTGAACAGCCTCGTGTCTAACGTGTCGGAGCCGGCCGGGTACTTCACCGACGACGGCAAGAACATCTCCGTGACACTCGAGAGCGCGCAACAAATCCAGGCCTGGGTAGACTATGACGGCGACACCAAGGTACTGAACGTGACCATAGCTCCGGTGTCCGTGGCAAGCCGGCCACACCGGCCGCTCATATCGCACGCCATTGACCTCCTGCCGATCTTTAAGCAAGACATATATGTCGGCTTCTCGGCAGCAACAGGGAAGTTGGCGAGCTCACACTACATCCTTGCATGGAGCTTCCGTACCGGAGGAGCTGCGCAAGCCATCGATCTCTTCCGGCTTCCGAAAGTTCCAAAGCCTCCGGCTCCCCCACCTTCCATGTCCACCGTCATCAAGATCATTTTTGCGATCGCTTTGGCACTTTGGCTGCGGCGGACGGCCGTCCTCGCCGAGACACTCGAGGAGTGGGAGCTGGACTGGACCATCGTCACAGGTTGCCGTACAAAGAACTGTACAGGGCCACCAAAGGGTTCAAGACCAGTGAGCTCCTCGGCGCCGGTGGCTTCGGCCAGGTGTACAAAGGTGTGCTCCGGCGCTCCGACGACGTCGTGGCCATCAAGCGGATCTCGAGCAACGCCACACAGGGGATGCGTGAGTTCGTCGCCGAGGTCGCGAGCCTCGGGCGCATGCGGCACCGGAACCTGGTCGAGCTGCGCGGGTGGTGCAAGCGCGGGCAAGACCTGCGCCTGGTGTACGAGTTCATGCCCAACGGCAGCCTCGACGTGCACCTCTTCGGCCGGTCCGGCACCGGCACCGGCAAGCCCCCAGGACCGCGCCGCCGCCGCCGCCGCCGACATGGGAGCAGCGAGCCATGATCCTCAGGGGCGTCGCGTCGGGGCTGGTGTACCTGCACGAGGAGTGGGAGCAGGTGGTGGTGCACCGCGACGTCAAGGCCAGCAACGTGCTGCTCGGCGCCGACATGGGCCCGCGACTGGGCGACTTCGGCCTCGCGCGCCTCTACGAGCGCGGTGTTGGTGCGCTCTTGGATCACGGGAGGATCACGCGGTGGAACGCGATGAACACGATGAACGCAATGAACACGAGATGGACGATGAACTGGAACACACGCGAGAGTAGTTTTTGGGTTTTCTGGTGCTCGAGATCGCACCGCTCTCTGAGGAGCTTATTCTCTAATATAGTTCGGATTACACGGTCATGGGAGACCGAATCCCACGCCACACCATTCACGGTGCGCAGTGCGCGTTTTTGTCCGCGGCGCCCGCGACGTGCTGCCGTGCTCGCTGCGGCGTTCAACAAACCGAAAGACACGGGCCACGCCGTGAACCATGCACGCCTCTGGCCACACGCACCCGCTATTTCCTAACTGCCTAGCTGATTACATGCAATGATTTATTGACTAACAAATCACCCCCTAAATCCGTTGCACCTCGACAACTCCCAGCATCTGCCGAAGCTCGACAAACTTGACGCGCCCAAGTGACTTGGTGAAGACATCCACAAGCTGACCAGCAGTCCCAATGTGATCGATCTTCACCTTTCCATCCTCAATGCACTCACGAATGAAATGAAACTTAGTGTCAATGTGTTTACTCCTTTCATGATGCACTGGGTTCTTGCTCAGCGCTATTGCCGACTTGTTATCCACTAGCAGATTCACCTGAATTGCCTCCATTGCTAGCAGTTCGCCAATCAGCCGACCCAGCCACACACCTTGACAGGCCGCTGCAGCCGCTGCTATGTATTCTGCTTCACAGGACAAAAGAGCCACAACCTTCTGCTTCTGTGACGTCCAGCTTATCAGACTTGATCCAAGGAAGAAAGCAACACCTGTTGTGCTCTTCCTGTCATCCAGATCACCTGCGAAATCACTGTCACTGAAACCAATCAGAGTTGATTCAGTCGACAGTCCTTTCTTGTATCTGCACCCATAAGCTTTTGTTCCACTGAGATACCTCAGAATGTGTTTCACTGCAGCCCAGTGTTGCTTGCCAGGAGCTTCCATGAACCGACTCACAAGTCCTACAGAGTGTGCCAAGTCAGGTCTTGTGTTGACAATGTACCTCAAGCTGCCAATTATGCTTCTATACACTGTCACATCAACGCCTTCACCTGCTTCCTTCTTGCTCAACTTTGCTCGGTTCTCCAGAGGGGTGTCACATGAGTTGCAACCTGACATGCCTGCAAACTCCAGAATCTTTTCAGCATAAGCACTCTGACACAGAGTGATTTCACCATCTCCTTGCTTCACCTCAATGCCTAGGTGTTGACAACCAAAATTGGCACAGGCCAGGGCAACCGGTCAGACCGGTCTAGTTCAGGAAGTTGCGGTGCTAGCGCATTGGAGACCGCAACAATTGGTCCTAGTTCGATGGAAGCGACATGGTCTCTGGAATGACCGACTGTTGTGGTGCTAGAAGTTCTGGAGGACCGCAAGAATTGGTGCAAGAAGTGGAGGATGACATACTCTCTGGAATGACAGGATGTTGCGGTGCTTGAAGCTTTGGAGGACCGCAATAGTCGGTGGAGGAGCAAGACAAGCAAAGGGGCGAAGTTCGGCACCCAGACCGGTCTGACCGGTCCCACACCGGTCAGACCGGTTACCCATTTTGTAATCCGACTAGAACTCTAAAATTAGGATTCCGAGATTGTAACGAGTTGTAACTTGGTTTTCTTGCGGGACAAGGCCTACCCTCCCTATAAATATAAGGGGATTCGGCCGATTGAACACACAACAATCGAATCTATCAAAATTTACTACTTTTTATCCTTTACGTTTTGCATCTCCAAACCCTAGCTTTTCCAACCCTACTTGCAGTTCTTCCTGCGTCTCTGCGATGTTTGAAAGCGTCCTAGGTGGCCTGCCGACCCTAGGGCACCCCTGAGTGCGTGCTCCCTGACCGATCCTTCCGGGAAACGCGCTTAGGTTTTGCTCCCGGCTTCCCTGCAGGTAACCGGTCTGACCGGTTGCCCTTACCGGTCCGACCGGTCTGCGCAGAGGAGCTGAGAGCTGCGTGTTACGTGCTGCGCGTTCTAGCGCTCTCATTTGTTGATCGGATTTCTGTGTCAACATACTTTTGGCGACTCCGCTGGAGAATTGGAGATCTGGTTCGTGCAGCCAATCAATCTAATTCTATCTACATGGGTTCCAACACCAAGTTTGATCTGGAGAACATCATCACCATCAAAGATGACGAACTCTCTGCTGAAGACCGCCAAGGACTTGAAGATTATCTGAAGAAAAAGGCGGAAGAAGAACGCATCTACTACTTGTCGCACTTCAAGAAAGACCGCAAGGGCGTAGTCTCCAAGATCAAGGAAGTAGATCCATCTGCTACATCTTCAGCGGCATCTCCTAAGGTACAACCCGATGAAAACTCTCATGAAGTTTTTCTTAAGTACATAAAGGATAAATTGGCCAAAAACAATGTTAATTTGGTTAATTGGATGATGAAAAAGTGTTTAGAATCGGAAGGCAAACAGCCCTTGGCTGAACAACCTGCCGCCGATCCTAATCTTTTAATTCCTAAGATTCCTATTGTGCCTGATTTTAAAACATCGGTAGCAAAGCCCGTAGAGCAACCTACATATGGCATGCCGTTGAATTATTTTGAAGGCTAATCTGTTACACCATCCAATTCAATGATTACTCGGCCTGCTGCGCTTCAGCAGTTTGTAACTTTACCTAATTCTGTTAATCATGGCTGAATTAACAATGAAGTTGTAAATTTTACCCCGCAAAATCCGAACTATGGATATGTTGTACCCCCACTAGTGCAAAATTTATTTTCACAAGGCCCAGTACCTTACGAACTTTTCGAAAGGTTCGGCCAATAGATGCAAGGGCAGGGGTCGGCCAATCAATCTGGCCAGCACCAACCGGTCAGACCGGTCGCCGTAACCGGTCAGACCGGCCCTGGAGGGTCAGATGCGGCCAATCAGATTGTGCCGCATCAACCGGTCAGACCGGTCTTGGAACCGGTCAGACCGGTCCCGGAGGATCAGAGTCGGGGAATTTATCTCCTACTCCTGTGCAAAATACTCAACAGCCAAATTCTCAGGATAATTCATTGGAGTATTTAGATAAAATATTTTCTAAGTACAAACTTGATTTGGCTTCAGCTCTTAAAGAGAATTTGGGAGTAGATGTCAGGGATAAGGCTAGGTTGTACAAAAGCCTTATGTTCCTCGATTTGATTTAGTTCCTTTCCCTACTGGTTTTAGACTTCCTGATTTTGTTAAGTTTAATGGGGAGGATTCTAAAAGCACTTTTGAACATATAAGTCAATATATGGCACAACTAGGCGATTCTGGCTCTAGTGAGGCTTTAAAAGTGCGTTTATTTTCTTTGTCTCTAACTGGTACAGCTTTCTCATGGTTTGCATCCTTAGCTCCTCATTTTATTACTTCATGGGAACAGTTAGAGCAAAAGTTTTATGATCACTTCTTTTTTGGCAGTAATGAGCTTAAATTATCACATCTCACATCGGTTAGGCAATCACGTGATGAAACGGTTAATGATTATATTAAACATTTCCGTGATACTAAAAACCGTTGTTTTGGTGTTACCATTGCCGAAATAGATCTTGCTGATTTGGCTTTTAATGGTTTACGGTCTCATATCAAGGAGAAATTAGAAAGCTTTGAGTTCTTTAGTGTAAACCAAGTGCATCAAAGAGCTTTGGCTGCTGAAAGCCGAAGCAAAGATTTAAAAGAAAGCCATAGAACTCATCGGGCTAATGTGCATAATGTAGAATGTGATTCTAGTAGCTCCGATGAAGAATCTCATGACGTGTTGGCTGCTGAATTTGTATCGCCAGCATCCAATAAAGCTTTTACTTGCACATCACTTAAGCCGACTCATAGGAATCGACAGGAGGAGATGAAATTTACTTTTGATGTATCCAAATGCGATAATATTTTTGATGAATTACATAAGAATGGATATATCAAATGCTCTTTTGCTATTCCGTCACCTGAGGAGTTAAAGTGGCGTGCTTATTGCAAATTTTATAATTCATTTTCTCATGCGACTAATGATTGTAATTTCTTTCGTCGACAGATTCAATCGGCTGTAAATGATGGACGATTGATTTTGAATGAGATGCAAGTTGATAAGCACCTATTTTCAGTCAACAACATGGTGGTCAATACCATGGATCTGCAGGACGCCAAGATGTTGGTTCGGTCCGACAATGCCGATACGACAGGAGGCAAGAATGTTGTGATTGGAGAACCAAGGAGGGTGATGGAACAAGACAAAGTGCTTGGGAGAGAGGTTGTACTTAAGCAAGCTCCTGACGGAAAGAAGATCTTGACTATTACAATGAAGAATTCTGAAGATAGGGGAGAATCAAGCTCTCAAGCGTGGGATCAAAGGCCGGTTGTCCCTGCCCAGGGCAAACCGGTCAGACCGGTTGCCCAGACCGGTCCGAACGTTTGTGCCTAAACGTCCCGAGGTTGGCACTTGGAAGACTAACCAGGAGAAAGATCAGGGGAGAACTTTCAAACCAAAGGCGACCTTTGATCAAGTAATGGCTAAACATATGCACAACGCGGTCGTTCAACAAGATCGGCCACCAAAAAAGAGATCAAGTTTGCCACCAAGGAATTCTGGTGTGATGAAGGCACCAAGGGGACAGTGGAATCAGGGTCCAAGTTCATTCAATGGTGCTGGTCCTTCCAAGCCATGGAGGCCGTATCAACCTCCCCCTCCTCAACCTATTTGGAGGGATGGTATAATGTACGTGCCTTACTGTCCTGCACCAAACCAACCACGGCCTGGGGCTCCTGTGCATGCAAGGATGAATCCACCACAGCCTAGGCCTGCAAATAATCAACCAAGACAGATGTTTGTGCCACAGCAGCACAAACCGGTCAGACCGGTTCCTATGACCGGTCAGACCGGTGTCCAGCAGAGGCCGGTGGTTGTGCCCCAGCAGCGCCGACCGGTCCAACCGGTTACCCCAACCGGTCAGACCGGTTTCCAGGGGAGGCCGGGCAAGGAGCCGGCTAAGCAAGAATATCGCCCCGTCCAAAAGAAAGAAGAGCCTGCCCCTGTTATTCCAAAGGCATTTGTGAAGAGTGTGATTCAAATTGGCTCTATGGCAGTTGATTCATCGATGACCGATGCACCTAATGTTATTGGTACTTCGGCTGTAAAAAAAGGTTCTTTTGCCTCAGTACACGCAGCCAAAGTGGTGTCCTCCTGGTTTGACTCATTCTCAGAAGAGGAGATTGCAGCGGTTGCGCACTCAAAAGCAAAGGGAGGAAGAATCGACTAAGAAGAGAGAGGAGTGGTTCAAAGAGGCTAAGCCGATGATTCCGCCAGTTGGTCAAAGTTCCAAGGATGGTTCTGGTGCCCAAGATATTCAAGCTGAAGAACCAGAAAAGGCCGAGCCATCTGCGGCAAAGTCGGCTGATCTGGCCGCAACCGGTCAGACCGGTGTCCCTGACCGATCAGACCGGTCGCCCCCTGTTCCAGTTCCGACAACTGGAACCGGTCAGACCGGTCAGGAGGAACCGATCAGACCGGTGTCGCCTGAGGAGTCAGTGGCCGATGCATTTTCTTCTTCGGCTAAGGTTTCGATTCCGCCCACTGCAATTTCAGATGTTCAGATGGGTAATGATGATGAAGCTGTTGACTTTGAGCCTTCACCCAGCAGGACCGATATGGAAATTAATGTTATCTACATGAACGCCGATTATTGTTTTATCGGAGATGATGAACGGGTGACTCAAGTTGATTTTGCTCCCAAGAATGCCGTATTCAGAGACCCTCAGAATCGGATAACCATCTAAAAGCTCTTTATGTGAAGGGACACATTAAGGAAAATCCGATTTCTAGGATGCTCGTTGATGGTGGTGCTATTGTGAACCTCATGCCATACACTTTGTACAAGAAATTGGGAGGTTTGGACAGCGAGCTAATCAAGACAAGCATGACGATCAGCGGCTTGGAGGAGGAGAACCGATGAGTGCCAAGGGAGTTGCATCATTGGAGCTCACCGTTGGGAGCAAGACGCTGGCGACAGCTTTCTTCGTCACGGAGGTGCAAGGTAACTTTAGTGTTATCTTGGGGCGCGATTGGATTCATGCAAATCAATGTGTACCTTCTTCCTTGCATCAATGCTTAATTCAATGGGTTGGTGACGAAGTTGAGGTGGTTCGTGCGGATACTTCGGCATGTGTTGCTATGGCCGATGCATCTATTTTGGGAACTCATGATAATGTCAAGTGCTTGACCGGGATTGATATTTCGGACTTTGAGTTCCTTGCTTGTACTAAGGATGGCTTTGTGTCCGCTGCTCTAAGGCCGGTTCAAAGATCGGTTGATTCAGATAATGAAGAGTAGATGGATGCAAGCGAGAAGTGGCTAAAGGAAAGGGTGGAGCATTATCGGTCAAACATGAACGATGCATGTAAAGCCATTAATGATTTTGAAGAAGAAGAAAAGTTAGGACAAGGATTTACGTCGGCTGATCCTTTAAAAAAGATAGACATAGGAGATGGTTCTATACCAAGGCCGACTTTTGTAAATCTAAATTTGAAAGCCGATTATAAAGTTGAATTAATCGAGTTGTTGAAAGAATATTCTGATTGCTTTGCTTGGGAGTATCATGAGATGCCTAGTTTAAGTCGTGAATTAGTTGAACATCGATTACCAATTAAACCTGGTTTTAGGCCATATAAACAAGGCAATAGATGATTTAATCCTTTATTTTATGATCGCATAAAAGAAGAGGTTTATCGTTTGCTTGAAGCTAAGTTTATTCGGCCATGTCGCTATGCTGAATGGATCTCTAATATTGTGCCTGTTGAGAAGAAGGGTTCTAATAAGATTAGAGTGTGTATTGATTTTAGAGATCTTAATAGAGCAACTCCCAAAAATGAATATCCTATGCCTATAGCCGATATGCTTATTAATGATGCTTCTGGACATAAGATTATTAGCTTTCTTGATGGCAATGCAGGATATAATCAAAGCTTTATGGCCGAGGAAGACGTGTACAAAACGACCTTTAAATGTCCCGGCTTTGTTGGTTTATTTGAATGGGTTGTGATGACTTTTGGTTTAAAGAATGCCGGCGCTACTTATCAAAGAGCAATGAATTTGATTTTTCATGACTTACTTGGTGTTATCCTTGAAGTCTATATTAATGATATTATTGTCAAATCGGCTGGATTAAATTCTCACTTGGCTGATTTGTCTCTTGCTTTTGAAAGAATGCATCGGTATGGTTTAAAGATGAACCCATTGAAATGTGCTTTTGGTGTATCGGCTGGAAGATTTTTAGGCTTCATGGTTCATGAAAGAGGCATAGAGATAGATCCTATGAAAATAAAGGCTATTGATAAACTTGAAGCGCCTACTTGCAAGCATGATTTACAGAAATTCTTCGGCAAGGTTAATTACTTGAGGCGGTTTATTTCTAACTTGTTCGGGAAAGTTAATGCTTTTACTCCTATACTTCGGTTAAAGAATGAAGCCGATTTTACTTGGGGGCAAAGCAGCAAGAGGCCTTTGAGGAAATCAAGAAATATTTGTCTTCGCCGCCTGTGCTTAAAGCGCCTAAGAATGGGGTGCCATTTAGGCTTTATATTTCGGCCGAAGATAATGTCATTGGGGTTGTTTTGACTCAAGAAACAGATGGCAAGGAATATATTATTACCTACTTGAGTCGACGGCTTTTGGATGTGGAAACAAGGTACAAACCTGTTGAGAAATTATGCTTGTCTTTATATTATGCTTGTACAAAATTGAGGCATTATTTGTTATCTAGTACTTGCATTGTGGCATGTCAAGCCGATGTTATCAAGTATATGTTGCATAGACTGATTTTGAGCGGAAGAATCGATAAGTGGGCATATGCATTTATTGAATATGATTTGGCTTGTGAACCTTTGAAATCCATGAAAGGCCAAATTGTAGCTGATTTTATTGTTGAACATCGGATTAATGATGAGCATGATCTAGAAATTGATTACATGACTTTTACTCCATGGAAATTGCATTTTGATGGATCGGTTTGCAAAAACGGATGTGGAATTGGAATTGTTCTTGTTTCTCCTAATGGAGCTATTTTTGAAGCTCTTAGCCGATTAGAAATTGAGTGCACAAATAATCAAGCCGAATATGAAGCTTTATTATTCGGATTAGAAATTTTGCATGACATAGGAGTAAAACATGTTGAAGCTTTTGGTGATTCATTACTGGTTGTGCAGCAAGTATCTAAGGTGTGTCAATGTTTAGAAAGTTCATTGAATATTTATCTTGACAAGTGCCTTGATATTGTTCCATATTTTGATGAATTCACCATATATCATGTTCCAAGATGTGAAAATCCTAGAGCTAATACTTTGGCACAGCAAGCATCCGGCTATAATGTCCAGAAAAGACACTTTCATAAGAAAAGCCGTTGATTGCTATTGTCAATGGTGAAGCTCTAACGCTTGCAGCAGAACAGGACAGAACCGGTCAAACCGATTCCCAGACCGGTCAGACCGGTCCTGCGTTCAATACAGAGACCGGTCAGACCGATCCAGGAACCGGTTAGACCGGTTCATCGTTTGCTGATCCAATTTCGGCCGCTGAAAATGCTCAAAATAAAAAGGCCGAAGTGGATAATTGGAGAGCACCCATTATTAAATATTTGAAGAATCCCAGTTCTGGAACAGACAGGAAAATTCGGCGTTTGGCTTTCAAATATATTTTGATTGACGATGAGTTACATCGTCGCACCACCGATGATTTATTGCTTAAATGCTTGGGTGCTGATCAAGCTAGAGTGGCCATGCGTGAAGTTCATGAAGGGATTTGTGGAACGCATCAATCGGCTCCTAAGATGAAGTGGTTACTTAGAAGAGCTGCCTTCTATTGACCTACTATGATGGCCGATTGTTTTCGTTACTACAAAGGATGTGAAGAATGTCAGAAGTTTAGTAATGTTCAGATAGTACCTGCTGCATTACTTCATCCTATTATTAAACCATGGCCTTTCTGAGGATGGGGATTGGATTTTATTGGAGAGATCCTTCTTCTTCAAAGGGATCATCGCTTCGTGTTGGTTGCTACGGATTACTTCACTAAATGGACCGAAACTGTTCCTCTCAAGAATATGACTCATAAGGAGGTAATTGAGTTTATTACTGAGCATATTATTCACAGATTCGGCATTCCACAAACTTTAACTACGGATCAAGGCACATTTTTTATGTCTAAAGAAGTGCCGAGTTTTTGCCGATATGTATAAGATCAAATTGCTCAATTTATCTCCATACTATGCTCAGGCTAATGGTCAAGCCGAGTCTAGTAATAAATCTTTGATTAAATTGATCAAGAAGAAGATAGAGGAGAATCCCCGAAGATGGCATGAAGTCTTGTCTGAAGCTTTGTGGGCTCATCGCATATCTAGACATGGTGCTACTAAAGTCACTCCTTTTGAGCTTGTTTATGGTCAAGAGGCCGTTTTGCCCGTTGAGGTAAATCTGGACGCTTATAGACTTGCTAAACAAAATAAGCTTTCGATTGGTGAATATTATGACTTGATGATGGACAACATTGATGAAGTGACGGATAAGCATTTACAAGCTCTTAAGGAAATTGAGAAAGACAAGATCCGGGTTGCTAGAGCATACACAGGAAGGTTAAAGAGAAGACTTTTCAAGTTGGTGATCTAGTATGGAAAACAATTTTGCCACTTGGTACTAGAGATAATAAATTCGGCAAGTGGTCTCCAAGTTGGGAAGGTCCATATCGAGTATTCAAGATCAATGGCGGGAATTTCTATATGGTGGAGATGCTGCAAGGAGGACGTTTGCCTAAGGCACTGAATGGAAGGTACTTAAAGAAGTATTATCCAAGTGTTTGGCAAGAGGCATGAAGTGGCACATGGCCGATATTTGGGAATCGCCCTTAGAAAAATATAATGGCTGATGAATTCTGTTAAAACATCATCCTTACGTGACAATTTTGGTGCTAATGTGTTTTATGGTACGCAAGCTTTATAAAAAAATAGGGGGCATATGTTGACAGCCAAAATTGGCACAGGCCAGGGCAACCGGTCAGACCGGTTAGCCTGACCGGTCTGACCGGTCCAGCTCAGGAAGTTGCGGTGCTAGCGCATTGGAGACCGCAACAATTGGTCCTAGTTTGATGGAAGTGACATGGTCTCTGGAATGACCGACTGTTGCGGTGCTAGAAGTTCTGGAGGACCGCAAGAATTGGTGCAAGAAGTGGAGGATGACATACTCTCTGGAATGACAGGATGTTGCGGTGCTTGAAGCTTTGGAGGACCGCAATAGTCGGTGGAGGAGCAAGACAAGCAAAGGGGCGAAGTTCGGCACCCAGACCGGTCTGACCGGTGTGGGGGACCGGTCAGACCGGTTACCCATTTTGTAATCCGACTAGGACTCTAAAATTAGGATTCCGAGATTGTAACGAGTTGTAACTTGGTTTCCTTGCGGGACAAGACCTACCCTCCCTATAAATATAAGGGGATTCGGCCGATTGAACACACAACAATCGAATCTATCAAAATTTACTACTTTTATCCTTTACTTTTTGCATCTCCAAACCTTAGCTTTTCCAACCCTACTTGCTGTTCTTCCTGCGTCTCCGTGACGTTTGAAGGCGTTCTAGGTGGCCTGCCGATCCTAGGGCACCCCTGATCGCGTTCTCCCTGACGGATCCTTCCGGGAGGCATTTTTAGGGTTTACCCCCTTCTTCCCCGACGGGAACCGGTCTGACCGGTGCCCCTGACCGGTCTGACCGGTCGGTGCAGGGAAGCTGCGGGTTTATCATATTACGTGCTGCGCGTTCTAGCGCTCTCGTGTGTTGACCGGATTTCTATGTCAACACTAGGTAATAAGTCAGAAGACCCAAGTCACTCATAATGAAGTTCTGCATCATCTCTTGCTTAAACTTCTGAATGTCACTGACATCCGGCCCAGAAATGATCAGATCATCTACATACACTCCCACCAGGAGGAATGCTGTTTTGTCTCCCCTTCTGTACACTGAATGCTCCTGCTTGCACCTTTCAAAGCCAAGATTGATCAACTCCTGATCAAGTCGAGCATTCCATGCTCTAGGTGCCTGCCGAAGTCCATATAAAGCCTTGCGCAGTTTCAGAACTGAAGCTTCTGAGTTTCCAACTTGAAAACCGGGTGGTTGTTGCACATATACATATTCTGCAAGATCTCCGTTAAGAAAAGTGGATTTGACATCTATGTGATGTACCTGCCAACCTCCTTGAGCTGCCAATGCAATAAGAAACCTGACAGTCTCCATTCTGGCCACCGGAGCAAAAACCTCATCAAAGTCCACTCCCTGTCTCTGCGCATACCCCTTACTAAGCGAGCCTTGTACTTGACAATGTTGCCTGCAGGATCCTTTTTCACCTTGAACACCCACTTTAGCCCTATAGCTTTGTGTCCTTTCGGCAGTAAGGCAGGCTACCAGGTACCATTCTCTCTGATGGACTCCATTTCAGCTTCCATGGCACATTTCCACTGCTCATCTTCTAATGCCATCTCTACACTGCTTGGCTCCTCAGCAGCAAGAAGGCATTGGTCGCCGTAGTCGAAATCCAGCACTGCTGTAGTAGTGTCATGGAGGTTTGAAACTCGACGAAACCGGAGTGCTGCTCCATCGGAGTCCACTGCACCACTGGAGGGTGGAGTGGCCCATTCAACTTGAGCTGGTACTGAAACAGGGATACTTGCCAGATCATGGTGTATTTCAGGTGGTGTACCTGTTGGCGAGGAGGAGTTTGATGCAGCGCTTGGTGATGCTGTTGGACCTGGAGCAGGTTGGACGAAAGGTGTAGGAGCCTGCCCATCAGGTTCTTCTGACGCCATTCTGCTCCCATCTCCCATTGTCAGATTTTCGTCAGTAACTGGAAACTCGACAGTGAAGGTTTCAGAAGCCGAGTTTCTGTCCACACCTCCTTTCTTCATCCAATCCCATGGTTGCTTCTCATCAAATTTCACATCACGAGTGACCATCAGCTTCCTCCCACTGGATCATACACTCTGTATGCTTTTGACCCTGCTTCATATCCCAGAAACACCCCTGGGACTGATCTGTCTGACAGCTTGGTCACCCCTGGGCCAACTTTCTTGGCATAAGCCACACACCCAAATGTGCGTAGGTGCCGCACACCTGGTCTTCTCTTATACCATGCCTCATAGGGAGTCTTACCAACTAAGCTCTTTGTTGGTGATCTGTTCAGAACATACACTGCAGTAGTGACTGTCTCGCCCCAGAACTCAGCAGGAACACCCATGCTTTTCAACATACACCGAGCCATCTCTACAACTGTCTGATTCCTTCTCTCCACAACTCCATTTTGCTGTGGCGAGTATGGAGCTGTAGTGGAGTGCTTGATGCCGGCCTCTCCACAGAACGACCTGAACGCGATTGAGTTGAACTCACCACCACGATCTGATCTGAATGCCTTGAGTTGTCCACCAAGTTCAACCTCAGCTTCAGACTTGATCTTCTTCAGAAACTTGAGGGCCTGATCCTTGGAAGACAGCAATTCTATCCACATGTAGCGACTATAGTCATCAACTACAAGAAGAAAGTATTCTTTACCACCGGGTGTAGGAGGAGAAATCTGTCCACACAGATCACCATGGAACAGCTCGAGTCCCTTCTCAGCACGATGCGCCGACGCGCGTGGGAATGGCGTGCGATGGTGCTTGCCGAGAGCGCAACCCATCATAGAATTTCTCCCCCCGCTGGACCAACGGTATACCCTCCACCATCTCCTTGGCCCCAAGGTCACGTAATGACTTGAAGTTGAGGTGCCCGTAACGAGCGTGCCAGAGCCACGCCGCATCGTCGATCTTCGCTAGCAGACACACCGGCGCCACCAGGTTCAGCTTCAGAGTGTACAGCCTGTTCCTGGTGCGCCTCACCTTCGCCAGCAGTGTGCGCTCACGGTCATAGACACGCAAGACACCATCTCCGATCTCAATCCTGCATCCTCCTTCTTCCAACTGACCAAGACTGATAATGTTACTTCTAAGTTTTGGAATGTAGTATACCTCAGTTAACGCCCGGTGCTCCCCATTTGCGCTCGCCATGGTGACCGCACCCAGCCCGTAGATCACCACTGTTGATCCGTCGCCAAACTTCCCTGATCCACCGATGGATTCGTCAAGCGAAGCGAGTGCCAATCTGCACCCCGTCATGTGGTTCGTTGCGCCAGTGTCGAGGTACCACGTGTCGTCGTCGCCGGCCACCGGGATCACGCGCTCCTCATTGAGGAACACGCTCTGGGTCGTGGTCACCGCGACGTTGCACTTATGCGCCAGGAGTAGGGAGGGTTGATCTGGATCACCCTTGGCCAAATGTGCTTCTTCCTTCCTCTCCTTCTTCGGCCTCTTGCACTCCTTCGCCCAGTGGCCATAGATGCCACAATTTCGACACTTGCCTTTCCGCCGAGGCATGCCCTCGGACGTGAGCTTTACAGTGACATCACGCCCGTCACCACGGATTGGCCCGGAGGATTTTCCTTTGGATTGCGGCGATCCTCCAGGCTTGCCACCACCGGATGACCCCTCGCCTTGGATCTTGCCCTTCCACTTCGCCAGCCACTCCTCCTCTGCCATCATCAAGTGACCGGAGTGGTCACAAATTTCTCCCCCGTCCTCTTCCAGATCCTCTGTGACGCGGAGTTGCCCAACCAATTCCTCCACTTTTACCTTGCTCATATCGAGCAATGCTTCAATGGAGTATGCCATCTGACGATAGCGGGGAGGGACGACACGCAGGATCTTCTTGACGACACGCTCCTCATCAATCTGCTCACCATGATTGCGAATGTCGCTCGTGACAGCGCTGAGTCGCATGCGAATTCATCCACAGCTTCTCCATCCTTGAACTTGATGACCTCGAACTGCTTTATGAGTTTCTGGGCATTGGATGCCTGGATCCTCTTGTCACCCATGCGAACGGTCTTGATGGCGTCCCATGCCTCCTTCGCCGTCTCCTTGCGCGCCATGGTGGAGCGCATCTCCCCGGCCGGCACTGCCCGTAGCAGCGCCGCCAGAGCAAGCCGATCCTCTCGCCGATCTGTGGTGCCTTTCTCGATGGCATCCCTCAAACCCTGCGCCTCCAAGTTCACCTGCATGATGAGCGCTCACTCGCCGCAGTTCGTGCGCTTCAGCTCGGGGTAGGTGAGCGTCGAACTCGCCGTTGTCTCCTTGATCACCCGCTCTATGACCACCTCCCGGACGATGCCGCCGTTGGCGCCCCCACTGGCGCTGGTCTCGCTGACGGGGGGCGGCCCCCAGTGCCAACGACCGGAGGCGGCCCCCTTGGCGAACCGAGGATCGTCAGGGTGTCATCTTCATCGGTCTCCACCCCCGACATGGCTTTGATACTAGCTGTTGGTGCAGCTCTTGGATCACGGGAGGATCACGCGGTGGAACGCGATGAACACGATGAACGCAATGAACACGAGATGGACGATGAACTGGAACACACGCGAGAGTAGTTTTTGGGTTTTCTGGTGCTCGAGATCGCACCGCTCTCTGAGGAGCTTATTCTCTAATATAGTTCGGATTACACGGTCATGGGAGACCGAATCCCACGCCACACCGTTCACGGTGCGCAGCGCGCGTTTTTGTCCGTGGCGCCCGCGACGTGCTGCCGTGCTCGCTGCGGCGTTCAACAAACCGAAAGACACGGGCCACGCCGTGAACCATGCACGCCTCTGGCCACACGCACCCGCTATTTCCTAACTGCCTAGCTGATTACATGCAACGATTTATTGACTAACACACGGCGCCGACCCCGCCACGACGCGCATCGTCGGGACGCTGGGGTACATGGCGCCGGAACTCACCGTGACCGCTAAGGCCACCAGGGAAACCGACGTGTTCGCGTTCGGCGCGCTGCTCCTCGAGGTCGCCTGCGGTCGCCAGCCCATCGACCCCGTCACCGACGTCAACCTGCTGCGCTGGGTCCGAGACCACGGCGCCAAGGGCGACCTGGTGCGTGCCGTGGACGAGAGGCTCGACGGGCGGTACGACAAGGAGGAGGCGAAGCTGGTGCTCTGGCTGGGTCTCATGTGCAGCCAGTCGCGGCCGGAAGCGAGGCCCAGCATGCGGCAGGTCTGCCAGTATCTGGACGGCGAGGCGGAGATGCAGGAGGAGGCGGTGCTCGTCTTCTCGGACGTCGGCTCTTTCGACTTCGGGTCGTTGCCGAGCCTGACGTGGTCGTCGTGCAATACAATATCAGTGGGTTCGCTTCTAGGCGGCAGGTGATCATGCTCGGTTATTTGCTTCTCTCGAGTCTCGATCGCGTGCCGCTGCAATTCTACTTCTCTGATGCTCTCCGAACGAAATTGGTAGTGTGCAAAACTGCAAACTTGAAGTTTTAGAAATCAGAACATCCTGAAACTTGTCATGTACCTGTTCATTCACTTTGTCAGAAAGATTCACGTAATGACGCAACGCCTGGGCAAGTAACAAATTTGAGGGTTCAGAGCACTGATAGAAAAGGCTGAAAAGGGGGAGGAGACATGGCGACGCTAGGGTTTTCGCTTGACACCTCGTCGCGGAAGTTCCGGCGATCGTGGTCGGAACCTCGTTGTCCGATCGAACAGGTGGGGAAGAACAGCGTGACCTTGAAGGCGGCGCCAATCAGATTCTGTTGGAGATCGCAGGAGGCGATTCCTCCAAGGGCGGAGAACCGGGTTCGTGGAGATGGGGAGGCGAACTCCTCGCCGACGAGGCGGTCGCCACCGACGACGATTGCTGACCGGCCAGGTAATGACCCTCACCGTCTTGGCTTCGGACCAATTCCTGCTCAAATCCCACGTGGTCGCGTTCCCCCTCCCTGCGACACTGCAGATGGGGTCCTCGGACCGCAACCAGCAATGGCGACGCGTGGCGAAAATTATGCACAGGTGTCGGGGGGTGATGATAACCGGGGAGGTGAGGGGAACTCGAGGGAGGATTACCCCCAGCTGACGCAGCCGGGCGAGATCCATTCCCCTTTCCCTGCTCATCCGCTTCCCTCGGACCAGTCGTCTCCTTCCCCTAAATCTAGGTTTCCCAATCTCTCGAATTTTCTTGGGTATTTCTATCGATCCTCTAAATCGAGTGCTCCTGGGTCAAGAAAATCTTATGCTCAAGCTGTGAGAGATTCACCGGGTGATACTATGGTGTTCCCTGCTGGCAATCGTGGGGGATTCCGCAGGGACGGCTATGGCGGTGGTCGTCAGGGGAGGGGTGCCGGTCGCACGAGTGCGAGGGCCAACGTCTGGCAGAGGGTTGGGCCAGAGGGCGGAAGGGGCAGAGGTGGAGGAAGAGGGGATGAGGCTGGTGGTGAGCATGACAGGCAACGGGGGGAAGAATCCCGGTATGAGGAGGACTACAAGGGCTCTGGGGAGGAAACAATGGGGAACAGCACTCAGGGGGAAGAACTTGAGCAGAAACAGGATACAGATCCATGGATCAAGGCATCCAATTTGGAGGGAAAGAAGGGGGAAGAGAAATCGAGATGGAGCCATAGGGCAGAAATGCAAGAAGGAAGGTCGGGGCAAGAAACTAGTAAAGCTGCTGAAGCAAGAGGTCGACAAATGAACCATGATGATGTGGGAGAAGATTTGGGACAAGGCTTCCATGACAAGGAGGTAAACAGGACAAACTCTAATTCTCGCGGTTGCAATTTTTGTGGCTTGAGAAATCATTCTACTGAAGAGTGCTTGCGTAGACAGTCCTGTGAAATTTGTGGGTACAACAATCATACCACATATGAATGTAGAAGGGAACCCCTGTGGAATTTTGGCCCAGAGCTTTGTGCTGCTCAGGTGGAGAATCAAAGTTTTTTCTACATTGAGGAACATGTTGATCAGAAGCTATCCAGGGAAAAATCTAGTACTGCTGTTATCACAGTTACTTCTGGGGAGGCAACTGCTAGACAGATAGAAACTGAGTTCAGAAATGCTGCTGTTAACTCTGTCTGGAGGTGGTCAGCAAGGAAGGTGGGAGACAAGAAATTCACCATGAGATTCCCTGATGCCAAAATGGTGCAGGTCTACAGCAATTTCAAGAGCCTGGGGATGAAGGAGGCTGATGCCAACATTGTGGTATCTCCATGGTCATCTGCTGTGGGAGCTAAGGGGGAGCTACAAACTGCCTGGTTCAGGGTTAAGGGAATACCTTCTGATCAAAGGTCTATCAAGACAATTGCCAAGATAGGTGGCCTAGTGGGCAAGACTTTGGCTGTTGATGAGAGAACAAGAATGAAAGCTGAATATGTCAGGATAAAGATAGCTTGCAGAGATGTCCAGGCAGTACCTGCTGTTGCTGAAAGCACTCTTGGATTGATGATATATGACTTCTATTTTGAGAAAGAGGAAGATAACAATGAAAGTCAAGGCAAGGAGAAAAGTACTGTACAAGTTACTGATCCTAGTGGTCAACCCAGTCCCAAGAGGATGAGAGTGGATGGTGATGGTGCAGCCACAAGGAACACATCAAATGGTGGTGGGAAAAATGGAACTGGGACGCCAGCTAAAGGTGATGGTTCTAACTTCCAAAAACAAGCTGTGCATTCTGCACCAAGTAAATTCAGCAGCGATGTGATTAGCAAGCTACAGGAGGGAAAGGATAAAGGCAAGACAGTGGCAACTGCTAATGAGTCTGTAATTCCATCCACAAATGTTGAGGAAGATGTGTGGGAGGATAGTGAGGAAAGTGATGACTTTGAGCTGCAGGTGGCTATGCTACAAGAACACAAATTCAGGAAAAATGCAAGGGAGGATAATGAGCAAACTTGGTTAGCTAGTTGTGATGATATGGGACTGTCCAATCTGCACAAGCAAGACATTCTAACCAAGAAAAATGAGCTTATTAACAATCCTACACTAAGATAGTGGAGCTATGTGAGATGACTAATGATGGGGATAGCTTACAGATTTTATCTGATACTCTTGACAAGGTGGAGACTAAACAAGCTGGCAGTTCAACTGTGATTTGTGAGGAAGGTGTTTGTGTGAAGCAGCACAATGAAACAACTGATGAAGGAAATTACCAGCTTCCTGCAGAAAATGATATTGGGGGGATTGAAAATGTTGTAACATCAGCTGTGCTCTGTCAAGAAATTGGCAGTAAGGGTCAGGAACAGGGGAAGGGAGATAGGGTGGAGAGGAGAAGGTGTCCAAGACTGCAGAAAGACATTCTCCTAACAACTGAAGACAAGGTTGAGGTTATGGGCAGGAAGAGAAATTTGGAAGGTACCAATCTAAATCCTACTAATTCCTTTTCTTGTTTGGATAATAATGAGATTGCTGATTTAGCTGGGGGAATGGGTGTTAATATTAGTGTGAATCAATTTGCTTCCTTTGATATCATTAAAGATTTGGAAATAGCTAGACATTCCCTGGCAAATAAAAATATAAATGTTGTAGTTCATGAGATTAATCTTGAGGAGGAAACCTGCAACTCAATTTTAGAAGAGGATGATGAGATGACTGATTATGAGGATCTGGTGGTTATTTCTCCAAAAAGAAAAGGCAAGTCTGTTTCTAGACTGTCCTTATCAGGTCCAAGGAAAAAGAAAGTTAAAGGCAAGGAACTTCCTGCCAATAAAAAAGGTGACAAAAAGGGTGATCAGGGACTCCTTGACCCCCTAAAGTCACCCAGAAAATATAGAAAAAAGGTTAAAAAATGAAAGGACTCATGTGGAATTGTAGGGGCATCAAAAAAAAGGGTGTCTCCTCTTTTCTTAAGAATCTGATTCTGGAACATCAATTTCATTTCATTGGGTTTCAAGAAACAATGCAGACTGATATTGAAGATAGTATCTTAAGAAACATTGATCCTTCTCTATCCTACCTCTGGAAATGGACTCCTTCCAGAGGTAGATCTGGGGGAATTATGGTAGGCATAAAGATTGATGCTTTTGATGTGGGCTCTTTCTCTGAAGGAGATTTCTTACTTCAAATGAATTTGTGGGATAAACAGTTAAGGAGAAAATGGAATTTGATTACGGTATATGGGGCTGCTCAGGATGAAAATAAATATGCTTTCTTAACAGAGTTAGCTGCCTTTTGCAGTAAGAGTAAGGAACCGATGCTTATTGGGGGTGATTTCAACATAACCAGATTTGCCTCTGAAAAAAATAAGAATAATATTATGCATAGGCACTCTGGGATTTTCAACAATATCATTTCCACTTATGAGCTAATTGAAATCCATATGGTTGGTGGTAAATATACTTGGTCCAACAATCAGCCTAACCCTACTTTGGTTAAGCTGGACAGGTTCCTTATGTGCAAAGATTGGGAAACTATGTTCCCAAATGTCGTGATTAGTAAGCTTCCTAGGGAAGTTTCTGATCACAATCCATTAATTCTGAATTCAGAGGTAAACCAACCCCTAAGACACCTAAGCTTCAGATTTGAGTTATCTTGGCTTGGACATCAAGAATTCAAGGATAATGTTCTTAGAATTTGGAACCAGCCTTGTCATGCTGACTCAGCATTTGACAGGATTCAGTTGAAATTAAAAAAGTTTAAACAATTCTTCAAAGGTTGGGGTTTCAACCTTCAGGGGGAAATAAGAAAAGAAAAGCAACACATCCATGAGGTGTTGATATTCCTTGAAGAAGTGGAAGAAACAAACACCTTATCTGCTGTGCAACATGAGGAAAGGACTAAATTAAAAGCAAGAATGATGACCATTCTTGAGGAAGAGGAACTATACTGGTTCAAAAGATCTCATTCTACCTGGCTTCATAAAGGCGACAATAATACAGATTATTTCCACAGAATGGCTAATGGGAGGAAAAGGAAGAATACTATCTTTTCCTTACAATCTGAAGCTGGTCTCATTGAGGGTGACAAACAGTTGCTTGATCATGCAACTAACTACTACAAAACCTTGTTTGGTCCTGCAATGGGTAATGCTCTACCTATTGACAGAAACATTTGGAGTGGTGAAGTATGCTTAACAGATAGTGATAATTCTCTCCTGTGTACTCCCTTTACTGAAGATGAGATCAAAAAGGCTTTATTCCAGATGGAACATAACAAGGCAGCTGGGCCTGATAGTATACCAATTGAGTTTTATCAAACTTGCTGGGAGATAGTGAAGCAGGATATAGTGGAAATGTTTGAGGACTTCTTCCAAGGGAAACTTAATGTGGCTAGGCTCAATTATGGCATTATTACTTTGTTACCAAAAGTATCAGATGCTTGCAAAATTCAGCAGTTTAGACCTATATGTCTCTTGAATTGTTTGTATAAACTGATCACTAAAGTTTTGACAATTAGAGTTGCTCCTTTTGCTGAGAAACTCATCTCAAAAGAACAAACAGCCTTCATGAAGGGTAGAAACATAATGACAGGTATCATGTCTTTACATGAGATCCTACATGAAACAAAGAGAAATGGTGAAGTGGGGGTAGTCTTAAAGCTTGATTTTGAGAAAGCTTATGATAAGGTCAACTGGAACTTCCTGCTTGATTGCCTCAAAAGCAGAGGGTTTGGGGAGAAATGGTGTGGGTGGATCAAACAAGTTATTTCTGGTGGAACAGTGAGTGTAAAACTGAACAATCAGGAAGGTCCTTACTTTGTTAGCTTCAAAGGGGTAAGACAGGGTGATCCTCTTTCTCCCATTCTATTCAATTTTGCAGCAGATTGTTTAACCAAAATGGTAAAACATGCCCAAAGGAATGGGTTGCTGATTGGTTTGGCTGACAAGTTAATTCCTCATGGGGTAGCAATTTTACAATATGCTGATGATACTATTATGTGCATCCAAGATGATGTTGTGTTTGCTAGAAACCTCAAGCTCCTTTTATATTTATATGAAATCATGTCGGGCTTAAAGATTAACTTTGAAAAAAGTGAGGTAGTTTTGATCAATGGTGATTGTACAAAGGAAATTGCATATGCTGAGCTCTTTAACTGTCAAGTGGGACAGTTCCCTATTAAGTACCTTGGGGGTCCCTGTGAGCCCCAGTAAGCTTCATGTTGCTGATTGGGCTCCTCTAAAAGATAGAAACAGGAAGAAATTGGATGTGTGACAGGGTGGGACCATGTCCATCGCTGGTAGAACCACACTGATCAACTCTAGCTTATCAAGCACTTTCATATATCATATGTCCTTGTACCTACTCCCTAAAACTGTAATTGATTCCTTGGATAAACAGAGGAGAACATTTTTCTGGCAAGGTGGAGGTCAAAAAAGAAAGTATCATTTAGTCAGGTGGGAAATCATCTGTAAGAGTAAGAAAAAGGGAGGCCTTGGGATTAAAGATATTAGAAAGATGAACATTAGTTTGTTATGTAAGTGGTGGTGGAGGTTGGAGCATGAATCAGGATTATGGCAAGACCTGATTCAGGCTAAATACCTGAGACATACTCTGATTAATGCTGTTCAACCAAAACCTGGGGATTCTCCTATCTGGAAAGTGTCGGATGTTTGGACCCGGCAGTCCACACAGGGTAGCCTACGTGGTTGATTTGTCGAGGGACAGATCGAGGATCAGAAGTCGATGGTAACACAAGACGCAAGGATTGAACAGGTTCGGGCCGTCGAGATGACGTAACACCCTACGTCCTGTGTTGGCGGCGATTGTATTGCTGTGTATGAAGTTCCTGAAGGATCTCCGTAGTTGGGTTCTGTCCTAGGGTTGTATGATCGTGGGTTGTAGCGTAGATGTTCGTGCTCTGGAGGGGGGTCTCAAAGCGCCTTATATAGTCCGGCTGCCTTGAGTTACAAGTCGGCCAGAGATCGTAACCTACCCGAATTACAAGGATTTGATCCTATAACGATTACAGATATCTTTCCCTACAATTCCGGCTAGTTTATCCTGATCTCCGAGCTTCTTGCGGGATACGCCGTCTTCTTTCCTTGCCGCGCGCGCCGTCGCGCCCATCCGGTTCGCCCGACTGGTGGGCCTCCCGAGTGGTGGGCCACCCAGTCTGACAAACCGGCCCAGTTGCACTCGGATTGGGCCGCCCCTTGCTGGTTGGGCCAATCCGCCTGCTGGGTACCCCTGGGGGTCTACCCCCGACAAGCCCCCGAGTAGTACGTGGTTGAGGGACAAGTCGGCGAGGTCGTGCCGCCTGATGAGCGTCAAGCCTGCTGCAGTTGGAAACGAAACCGCGTGATACTGGAGAGAAAAGAGCCACTTCCCAACGGATGCGCCGCGAGGTGCGTCCGTTGGCCGTAGCCCCCGAGCCTTGAAGCGATTCCGAAGGAATCGGTCCAAGGGTTAGTAGCCTTGTTATGAAGTCGTCAGACAATCAACGGATGCGCCGCGAGGTGCGTCCGTTGGCCGTAGCCCCCGAGCCTTGAAGCGATTCCGAAGGAATCGGTCCAAGGGTTAGACAAGGAGCATCTGGCTAAATCATCCGACGTTAATTTCGGCGTCCAGTCCCCGAGCGTGAGGACCGGCGGAGTCCCGCAGGACACGCCGACAGTCGCCCAGCGCCCAGCCCCCGAGCGCGAGGGCCGAGCATGCCGAGTGGTCGTCCCGGCGCCAGCCCCCGAGCGTGAGGGCTGAGCACGCCGAGTGGTCGTCCCGGCGCCAGCCCCCGAGCGTGAGGGCTGAGCTCGCCGAGTGGTCGTCCCGGCGCCAGCCCCCGAGCGTGAGGGCCGAGCACGCCGAGTGGTCGTCCCGGCGCCAGCCCCCGAGCGTGAGGGCTGAGCACGCCGAGTGGTCGTCCCGGCGCCAGCCCCCGAGCGTGAGGGCCGAGTACGCCGAGTAGTCGTCCCGGCGCCAGCCCCCGAGCGTGAGGGCTGAGCACGCCGAGTGGTCGTCCCGGCGCCAGCCCCCGAGCGTGAGGGCTGAGCACGCCGAGTGGTCGTCCCGGCGCCAGCCCCCGAGCGTGAGGGCTGAGCACGCCGAGTGGTCGTCCCGGCGCCAGCCCCCGAGCGTGAGGGCTGAGCACGCCGAGTGGTCGTCCCGGCGCCAGCCCCCGAGCGTGAGGGGAGCACGCCGAGTGGTCGTCCCGGCGCCAGCCCCCGAGCGTGAGGGCCGAGTCGAGCCGTCCGAGGCACGCCGAGTAGTCTTCGTCTTCCTCGTCATGCGGTAGCACCAGCCCAGTACTCAAAAGCACTCAGCTAGCGACCGTCGTGGAGTGTAGCGCCAGCCCGAGTGCTACAAAGCACTCGGCTAGCGACCGTCGTGGAGTGTAGCGCCAGCCCGAGTGCTACAAAGCACTCGACCGTCGTGGAGTGTAGTACCAGCCCAAGTACTGATCGGCGCGAGTACTCGGCTGGCGGCGATGCCGGAGTGGTCCAGCCCCCGAGCGTAACAGGCAAGCTGGGGATCCAAACCTGTGCCCTGCAATGAAGATATGAAGGATAGATAGTATATGGTGTACCAAATACTAATTCTGGAGAAAAACATTCGGCGTTGTATGTAACAGAATTTCTACTTCCAACTCTTTAAGTCTATTAATTTCCTCGGGTAGTTATCCTATTACGTTTATGCACCTGATCCCCGATAGCCGTAGTCCATAGCGCAGGGAGCTGGGCCGCATGCACGCGTAGGAGCGTAGGCGTACGGAAGAGTCGAGGCTTCACGGATTAAGGCGTGTGCTTCCCAAGTACTTTAGCGACTTGTACAAGAGTGGAAAAAGAAATAAACGATGGAGAAAAATGCAATATGCGTCCGTTGGGTGTAGCCCGACTGCTCGTGTAGCGCTCGGGCTGTGTAAGCAGTCGGGAACAAACCAAGGGTAGTCGGCGATGATTATGGAGAAATATGGCGAAGTATGGAGATATGCGGTGACCGAGAAATACCGTAAAACGTATTTAAATATGACTTAGCTTGATTCGTGATCGAGTTGGAGGATCATCGCGTCATTACATGGGCGTCGTGTCCGAGTGGACAATTGTCGTCGAAGTTGGGCAGTCTGGCAGATGATCGCTTGGGACGTCCAACTGGAACTCGGGTTCGAGTCCTCCGGAGTGCCGCATCTTGTTGGCAACCAGCATGCCGAAATCAATGTCGACGGAGCCGCTTTGCATGCGATGCTCAGTAATCCATGCGTACATGAGTGCAGTAATCGGAAGTCATGCTCATGGACACATCATGGTGCATGCGGACATGCACATGCATGAACTCTGATGCAACTAGGAAGCGGTGCCACAGAGAGCTCTCCCCGTGCGTGTGCGTAGCATTGGCAACGTGACATTGTTGCCCGGTGCTCGGTCATGCATGCACACAAGAGAGAGATTGATTAGTATAATCATTATGTTTGGATAACAACATAAATAGTAGATCGGATCTGATATCGGAGAGAGAAATAGGAGAGAATCTTCCCTGCTCGCTTGCACAGTTGACGTAGTACTTCTGTGCAGGATTCATCGATGCCCTAATCCTGCGCCGCAGCTTCGCCTGTGCATCTGGTGGCTGTCTCCGGCGGCGTACATGCGGATCGGAGTGGGAAAGCGAATTGGAGATCGATCTTCGTGGACGCCGTGACCACGCCCGACGAAGCTGATGATGTTGTTGTTGATCTGCCATCGAGCTTGTAGATTGATCTCGTCGATCAACCCCTACCTGGCGCGCCAACTGTCGGATGTTTGGACCCGGCAGTCCACACAGGGTAGCCTACGTGGTTGATTTGTCGAGGGACAGATCGAGGATCAGAAGTCGATGGTAACACAAGACGCGGGAATTGAACAGGTTCGGGCCGTCGAGATGACGTAACACCCTACGTCCTGTGTTGGCGGCGATTGTATTGCTGTGTATGAAGTTCCTGGAAGGATCTCCGTAGTTGGGTTCTGTCCTAGGGTTGTATGATCGTGGGTTGTAGCGTAATGTTCGTGCTCTGGAGGGGGGTCTCAAGGCGCCTTATATAGTCCGGCTGCCTTGAGTTACAAGTCGGCCAGAGATCGTAACCTACCCGAATTACAAGGATTTGATCCTATAACGATTACAGATATCTTTCCCTACAATTCCGGCTAGTTTATCCTGATCTCCGAGCTTCTTGCGGGATACGCCGTCTTCTTTCCTTGCCGCGCGCGCCGTCGCGCCCATCCGGTTCGCCCGACTGGTGGGCCTCCCGAGTGGTGGGCCACCCAGTCTGACAAACCGGCCCAGTTGCACTCGGATTGGGCCGCCCCCTTGCTGGTTGGGCCAATCCGCCTGCTGGGTACCCCTGGGGGTCTACCCCCGACAGAAAGATCTTCTCAAAGTTAAGCACATATATTGGAAAGGGAGGATTGTTAATACAAAGAATGGCAAAAAAAACTCTTTTCTGGTGTGATCCTTGGCTAATGGATAAACCGCTATACTCTATATATCCAGTACTCTTTGAGCTTTGTGAAAATAAGTTAATTTCTGTGGAGGAGTTTGTCAACAGAAATGGTTCTTTACAATTTAGAAGATGGCTTCCTGATTTGATGCATACTCAATGGGTAACTATTAAAGCTTCAGCGCTTAATTGTGAGTTAGAAATCGAAGAAGATGTCATTATCTGGAAATGGGGCAAACAGAAGAAATTTTCTGTAAAATCAGTCTATGATCACCTGACTGAGGGTGATGTGGGAGATTCCTATAGTAGAATCTGGAAGGCAAAATTACCATACAAAATTAAGATTTTTCTATGGCTTGTGGAACAGAAGGCAATTCTTACAAAAGATAATATGATCAAAAGGAAGTGGATAGGGAATCCATCCTGCCAATTCTATGAGGAGGTGGAAACTTCAGATCATCTGTTTTTTCTATGTCCCGTGGCCAAAGTGGTTTGGGGCATAGTAGCTTTATGCCTGGGTGCTAATAATATTCCCACTTCCATTAACCAGTACTGGTCTTGGATCAAAAAGTGGCTTCCCCATGGAAATGCTGTCCATGCCCTTGGCCTGGCGGCAATTATTTGGGCGATCTGGAAATGTAGAAACAAAGCTTGTTTCGAAAGCAAAAGACCTAAACATCCTGCAGAAATTGTATGCTATGCTTGTTCTCTAATGATGTTTTGGTCAGGTTTGTACAAGGAGGACTTCCAGGTGGCTTTGAACGACGGGATCGGCGCTCTGCTTGCTACTGCCTGTATGCTGTTGTCGAAGGGTCAGAGGCGTCAGCAGCTGCGTTTGGAGGCTGTCCCTGAATCTGAACAAGATGAGGAGGATGACAAGCGAAGTGAAGATGGAGGGTGTTAGTCAGTTCAGTAGCAGTCAGAGTTCTTCTGCTTTCTCTGCAACCTGTGTGTTGCCTTCTTAGCTTTCATGTAATAGAAGTTTTAAGTCTGTTAGCCTTAATCTCTGAGCTGCGAGGCTGGTGTGAGTTTCAGGCCTGACTCAGGTCTGTATCACATCGATCCCCCCATGTGCTCCCTGAAGTCTTTTGCTTTCCTCTCTAGTTCTAACTGAACTTCTGTATTTCCGTTCTTAATGGAAATGGGGATGTCCTCGATTCAAAAAAAAAAGTAACAAATTTGAGCTTCACATTTCGGTTTTTCAGTATTTGCGTACCATTTTCGGGGTCCCCGTTTCTATATTTCAGAAAAGGCTCAGTTTTCAGAAGCAAGCTCTTCACCAAGAGATTTTAGGTAGATCTCACTATAGTTTAATGCAACAAGTCAGGCAATTTTTTTTTGATAAATCTCGCAATCTCAACCAAGTATTTCGTTTCACCAAGCAGGACTCTGAGATGATTAGATGAAGATCGAGCTGCTTACCATTGCCACTGCGACGTTGAACAACGTACTGGAACTATGATCCCGGGTGTGTTGGCGTTGGCCAGGTCGCGTACCAATGCGGGCTGCCTTGATCGTGAGTTCGTGACCTGGGAAGACTGAGTAGGGTAGCCGCGGGTCGGGGTCCGGGGAGGCTGCCGCCTGGCCCAGCGAGCTAGCGAGGCCAACTCGTCGCCGCCGCCGCCGGCGCGCGCGTCGACTACAGGTGGTGCACTGGAGCCTTGACTAGTAGAGGACGGCCTCTCTTTCCGCACGGGAACATCGGTTCAATCTCGGAAGCAGAGAGACCCTGTCGCCTGCGCAACTAGGACGGGACGTAATTAACCGAACCAATGACTGACCAGAACTAACCAGACCGACACCGATGGCCGACTCGAGGCTCCCCACTCCTCTACGGCTCTACTCTCCGGCATTGTGCTATCTTTTTTTTTCACGATCGTGCCTTAGCACATTTTTCATTAAGAGGAGAAGAAGTTCATACAACCTAAAGGCGCTTGGTCATCGGAAGAGATGACTAGCGTAGGGAAAAATAAAAAGAAATCAGCTGACTACATTGTGAACTATTTGGCGACCTTGTTGAATCTCAGTCACTGAAGCAAGCAAACGAAACGCCGAGTAACCAGCCTGACTACAAGCGTTTAGCTCATCTACGATGTCCTGTGCCACCAAAACCGTCGTTCTCTCTTTGTTGTTGAAGGTTCGGCCGTTTCTTTCCAGCCAGATATGCCAGGCAGTCAGTACCACAATGGAGTCGAATCCTTTCCGAGCCTCCCTTGCAATCCGTTTCCTTGCTGCTGACCACCACAACACCAGGTTTGTGTCCTGACTATCTGGGGTTAGCTGCTGCCAGTCCCATCGCGACAAAATGGAATGCCAGATCATTCTGCTGTAAGAACAGGCAACGAGCAAATGGTTGATAGTTTCGGATTGTTGTAGACATAAGGCACAACTGTCATCTTCTTGCAGGTTGTGACGCTTCTCCGCTACCGAAAGGCCATTGATCCAGCGATCGGACCAGAATAAAGTTTTCTTCCCATCTCCAATGACGACGTGCGTGGAATAATGGAACAGGGTTGCTACTTTAGGTTCGACGGATTCCGGAAGGGATGTCCAAGGTCGATCATCCTCCGTTTTCTTGATCCACAACCAACGCATTCGTAAAGCATAGCCAAACAGCTTGAGGTCGATGAAACCAAGCCCTCCAACATCGGTTGGGCGACATACTCTTGGCCATGCTAAGAGGCAATGTCCCCCCGATACTGAATCAGTACCACGCCACAGAAAAGCTCTTCTTCTTTTGTCGATGCTTGCAATAGCCCAAGGTGAGATTGCCACTGCAAGGGCGGTATGGATTGGGATGGCCGACATCTTAACCTTGACTAGCACCGCACGATCAGCTCGGCTCATCATCTTTGCTTTCCATGTTGGTAATCCTTGTGATACTCGATCCACCAATGGTTGTAGTTCTGCTTTTCTCAGCTGCCTAATGGAAAGAGGTATCCCCAAATATTTGCATGGGAATGGATGCAAACGACCGGGAAAGAAGTGTAGCGCTGTGACTGAATCTTCCAGGTTGCATTGGATTGGTGAAATAAGACATTTGTCCTGGTTTGTTTGTAACCCAGAAGCATCCCCAAAGATGCTCAGAATTGTCGCCGTTGCCACCAAGTCCTGCTGTACCGGGGCTAGAAAAAGAACCACATCGTCTGCATAAAGAAAGATACATTCGCGAATTTGGTGAAGCCCAAAAGGTTGAAACAATCCCTCCTGCTCAGCCTTCCTTATCAGTGCATTTAGCACTTCCATGACCAGGACGAAGAGTAAGGGGGAAAGTGGATCTCCCTGACGAAGTCCTCTAGCATGGCAGATCCGCCGACCCGTCCTACCATTGAGGATGATCTTGGTGCTGGCAGTGGCCAGCAAGCTGCTTATCCAGTTGATCCAACGGCGGGAGAAACCCATGTGTTGAAGGAGTTTTAGAAGGAAGGTCCAACTGACAGTGTCAAAAGCTTTGGCAATGTCAATCTTGGTGAGAATGCTTGGAGTTTTAGTCCGATGTAGCAGCTTGGCCGACAACTGGACAGCCTTGAAGTTCTCATGTATGAGCCTTCCTTTGATGAACGCGCTCTGGTTGAACCTGACGAGGTGTGGAAGGTGTGGGGTAAGTCTTTTCGCCAGCACTTTCGTGAAAAGCTTTGAAAAACTGTGGATGAGGCTTATCGGCCTATAGTCAGATATGCAACATGCATCCGGCTTCTTCTTGAGGAGGACCATGTAAGCTTGGTTCAAAAGATATAAGCTTCTGCTGTCCAGCGACCAGAGGGAGTGGAAGGCGCGCATAAAGTCGTCTTTGATGATTGGCCATGTCGTTTGGAAGAACAGGCCTGTGAACCCGTCTGGTCCCGGTGCCTTATCGGCCGGGATTTCAAGTATCGTCTGCCAAACCTCATCCTCAGTGAAGCATGTGTCCAAGGTTCTCAAATCAGCATTGGGGACCCCTATCTGTTCCAGATCTATCGTGGTGGCAGTGGGGGAGGTTTTACCGAGAATGTTGTCGAAGTGATCGAAAATCACCTCAGCCTTGGCCTCGTCCTGCACGACCACCATGCCATCAACCTGCAGCGATTGAATGTGATTCTTCCTGCTTCGGTGACAAGCTTGGAGGTGAAAAAATTTTGTGTTTGCGTCACCCTCGGCCAAGTATGTAACACGAGAGCGCTGGCGTGTAATCGTGCGCAGCAGGGACGCTAAACCCAGACAACGAAGTTTCATCTTGTTTCTCAGAACCCGTTCATGCACGGCGAGCTGTCTGAGGTCCTGTGCCTGATCAAAACGGAAGACCAATTCCTTGGCGATTGCAAGCTGCAAGCGAACGCAACCAACGTGTTTGGCACTCCAACTTTGAAGCGCCGCTGCGGTCGACCGGAGCTTAGTATCCAGGGAGCGAAAGGCATCGACCTGAGGACCAAGAGAGGGTTGGTCCCAAGCATCTCGCACAGCCTGTGTGAAACCTTCGTATTTAGGCCAGATGGACTCGAACTTGAAACGCCGAAAAGAGGTCATCACGCACTTTGTTTGAAGCAGCAGAGGTGCGTGGTCTGATCCTTCAGAAGACAAGGCGGTCAGACTGTGATCCGGAAAGGAGGATGTCCAGTCATCAGTCACGAACACACGGTCAATGCGTTCGAGAGTAGGGCACGCCCGTTCGTTGCTCCAGGTAAAGAGTCTCCCCCTGAGATGTAGTTCCAGGAGCTCGGAGTCCTCTAGGAAGCGACGGAACCGATTCATCATTCTTCTGTTTAGCCTATCGTTGTTCTTATCTTGTGCCTGGTATATGAGATTGAAGTCTCCACACGCCATCCAGCGATCACCACGTCCAGTCCTCAACGCAGTGAGCTCCTGCAAGAACTGCAGCTTGGCCTCATCTGTCTGGGGACCATAAACGCATGTGAGCCACCATGCATCGTCGCTGTCAGCCAGCGAAACTTTCGCGGTGAGGGTGAAATCTTGGTGGAGTGGGCATGTCACCGACCAGACGTCTCTTTTCCAGGCCAACAAATACCTCCGCATGTATTAGTGGCTGGTAAAGAGAAGAAATCGAACCCAACCCCGAGCATATCAGTGATCATCGCGGCGTCACAATTATTCAGTTTTGTTTCCTGGAGGGTGAGCAAGGAGATACGCTCCTGAGCGACCACATCGTGAACCATGTTCCTTTTAGCCCTTGCATTTAGGCCACGAACATTCCAGATGAGAATGTTTTCACCATTCATGGGGATACAATTTGCGACTTACACCGACCAAAGTTAACAACATGAGGTGGCTCAAGGCTCAACCTCCGACCACGTCACCGTCGTCGACGTTCCACCTGGTGGGATAAGCGCATCTAACGCTTCACAGTGCGAGGCCGTCAGTGTGTCTTTGAATACCTCGATGTATCTTTGGAAGGCAGCAGCATCTGGGGGGCCGGTGTTCGAGGAAATACCCAACCGTTTCATGAGAACGTTCTGCGCTTGCAATGCTGGTTTTGTGGGTCGGTGAAGGGACTTCTTCGCCAATCTTTCGCTGCGCCTGAGCTGGGTAGGTGACTGGGGCACCTCGAGCACGTTAACACCCCCGGCGACTTCGCTCGGCACACCCTGGAAGCGAAACGAGCGACATTAGCCTTTATCGGCGTGGATGTATCATGTGGGATGTGTAGAGGCAGGCTCAGATGAGAGCCCCTCGTGGTTGTAACAAAAGTATTGTGATCAGGGGAGGATGGCAGCTCCATGGATGGTGCATCCTCAAACCGGACAACCTCCAGTTCCACCGGTGGTACCTCGAGCACGACTGAAGGGGTTTCCGGCCGCCGCGACCCCAGCTGCGTTGGCGTGAGCCTCAGCGTCGGAGACGGAAGCAGCTCCGTGTAGTCGTGGTCAGGCATCAGGCCCGAAGAGGAGAGCCCCAAGAGCGAGCCCAGAAGATGAGACCCAACGGAAGGCCCATCTTGCGACCCACAAAGGGCCTCCCAAACCATTGGGTCTGGACCGACGTCAACCGGAGCCCAGGTGGGCCGAAAAGGGAGCATGTCCCCATCATCCCGGCCCACCACCGAGAGCTGAGGCCCCTGCCGTGGAAACCGGGAGCATGTTTCGTTTGCTCCGCGGCGACCAGCCTCGTCCCACATGGGATCCGTGGCTACTGTCTCCCCTTGGGAACCCGCGCCCTCGGTATGGCCCTTCTGAAGCATCGTGTCATCGCAGGGGGGACGTGGGCTGGCAGAGCCGTTGGCCAATGGGAGCACGACAGCCCCCTGTGTGTCAGGAGGTGGAACAGGGGCGTGAGCAGTTGCCGTGGCCCCATCCCCCCTGCCCCGGACCGAAGACGGCCGAAACGGAGCGGGGCCCGCAGCGACCAAGCCCGGTCGGAGGTGCCGCCGGAGCCTCCCGCGCCGGCCGGCGCCGGAGAAAATGCAGAGCCCCAGCCAGGACCGAGGGATAGGCCTGCGCCACCGCCGTAGCCGGCCGCATCCTCACCAGCTGGCCGGAACGTTCGTGGCCAGGGATGGCGGCGGTGCCGCTGCCTGAAGCCCGGGTAGTGTTCGTCCTCCGAGCTGTCGGAGGAGGATTCGTCGGCCCAATCTTGAACCTCGATCACTCGAACATGGACTTGGTACCACAGACCGTCATGCTTTGAGTGGATCAGCTCATGCGGTTGCAGGAACAAACCGCATTCGACGTAGCGTTCAGGAGGCTCGGGGATGAACGCCAACTTCACCGTCGGGATAAGGTCCGGGTGAACACACCAAGCCGCTACGTAGAAGCAACGCTTGTGATCACCAGCCAGAACTGTCGGGGCTTCAATCAATCCAGAGCAGGCGGGGCCGAGCACAATCTGTGCGGAATTTACACTGCGTGCATGAGTAGGAATGCCCTTGAGTTCGACCAAGACCTTGTAGCGAAGCGACGCGAAACTCGCAGAACATTGTCGCCGCCACCTTTTCCAAATCAGGTGAAAAGGAGCATCGGCAGGGGGGCTTGAGTGAAGAACTCGATCCGCAGCCGCAGGGGAAGAGAATTCAACCAAGAAGTCCTCCGGGTGGAAACGGAAGACGGAGAATTCCTCCGGCAGGAGCACGCAGAACTCTTCCAGGTAACGACCGACCTGTGAGGGAAGCACTGTCGGCCTTGTTCCCCCCACCACCGCAATCAAGGCGCACTTTGAGAGCCGATCTTCGACAGCATCGATCTCCGGCGTACGAGGGATGACGTAGATTTCCTTTTCAGGTCGGCGCGTGGGATGACCGAGTGGCTTAGGTGACGGCGGAGGTGAGGGCATGGACACATCCGAAGCCGCATGGTCATCAGGAGGTGGTGGGGATGCAGCACAAACCGGTGGTGGGGAGAACGCGCGGCCGGTAGACGCTGAGTGCGCCGACATGGTTGCGTCCGAAGATTCTGAGCGACCAGGGCAGCCCACCGGGGGTCTGCGCACCATCGGGCGAGGCGGCTGCCGGCGAGGAGAGCGGCCGCGTCTGCAGTCCCGCGACCGGTGGCCTTCACGCTTGCACTTGAGGCAACGCGACTGGTTTGTACAAACCGCCGCGACGTGATCGGTGGCGAGACAGTTGAAGCAGCGCCCGACGAGGTCCGCAGGCACCGGGCGCGACGGTGGCGGAGCAGGACGAGCGGGTCTGGCCCGGCGACGGCGACCGCGGGCCGTCTCCCAACCCTCATCGGCGTCCTCCGAGGCGTCCTTGACCCGGGTGACCACAGAGGCGAGACGGCGGTTTGCCTGCACAGGTGCTGTGGGGCAGCGACGGGCATCTGCCATGAACCCGCCCTCGGGACCGCGAGCCGGAGGCACCTGGTGGGTGACCGGCACCTCCGCGACCGGCTCCTTCCCCATGCGGTGCGGGACAGATGGCGACGGAGACAGAGAGGCATCGGAGTCGGAGGAAGCACTGTACTGTAGCCACTCCGGAGTACCTCCCGACGGTGGGCACTCCCGGCGGAGAAGGTTGAGAGCGACCGGATTCAGTGGGGGCGATGAGGGGAGCGACCGTGAGGAGGAGGCCGCCACAGCTGCCAGCTCCGCGACTGCCGCCGCCGCAAGCGGAGGTAGGCGAGGGGGGGAGTCCTCCTCTCCCAAGTCGTCTTCAGATCTGGACATCGGGAAAACCGAACACAGGTAGACGAAAGGTGGGTGGTGGGCGCCGGGGCCGAAGTGGCCCGCAGCGAGGTGGTTGCCGGTGCCGGGGTGGCGACCGGCGAGCTGGAGGTGGCCGCCGGGACCGGGTGGTCACCAGCGGGCGAGAGCTCCCACGTTAGAGAGAGAAACTAGAGAGAGAAGCACTGTTGCGCATTGTGCTATCTGTTTCTCTGTTAGCGTGATGTACTGATGTATGGCATTTATGCCTCGAAATAGGCAAAATGATGCTGAAATCTTCCACTATAATTCTATTATTCCTTGACTGTGAGTTTTGGTAGGAACTGATCGGTCCGCGTCTTGCGGTGTCCGAACTTTTTAAAAAAACTGAAGAATCGGACCGATCGTTTCGGTGAGATGGAATGCCCAGTCCTACGTGCAACGGCGTGCGCGCGTGCTGCCGTCGCAACTAGCTAGAACGACTGGGCCCGTTTGGATACGTCCAGATTTTAAGAATATAGAATCTAGAATCTAAAAGAATTTTAAACGGGATGGATTTTCCAGAGGATTCGGACAGTCAGATTCTTGGATTTTTAAAATCCTGAAATCCACTGTCGGGCAGCTTCCAGCAGATATCAGATGCTGAATTTACCCTTTTACCCCTGGTCATCCCAACAAAAATTACCCCAACCTGCCTTCCAGCTGTCCACCAGTACACTGCAGGTTTAGTTTTTTAAAGAAATAACTTTAGGCCGTACACTGTCCATGTTTTGACACTGTATGTTAACGTTCATGTGCTGTGCAGTAGTGGAAGGGATGCTGCAGTTGGCAGCAGCAAAAAAAAATATTAGAAAAGGTAAAAGAGGGATACATATACAGTAATATCTAAAATCAGCTATTGGAATCCATGAATCCAAACAGCAATGTGTAGATTTTGTCCACGATCCAGATTTTAAGATTCCACCCAAAATCTTAGATTTTCAAAATCCACCGATCATCCAAACGGGGCGAACGAGCGGCACGCAATTGAACACAGAACAAGCGCAGGTTCGCAGCAACTCGGTTCTGTTGGTAGTTGGATACGATGAAGCCCTGAAGGAAGTTCCCAGAAGGTTCTTCAGCTCCGGTCCCAAGCTACCTACCAAGACCCCGCGAATAAAAAGAAGACGGCCCGTCGCCTACGAAACACGAGAGCATCGCTCTCGCAGTTCACGTGTC
>CM014278.1:99635626-99661433 GCA_004135705.1 Alloteropsis semialata | reverse complement strand
GATCAAAGAAACATGATACAAAACAATTTTGACCACTACATAATGAAAACGTCAAAGAACTGAATTCATGTTAATGAAGGAACAATTGAAAAGAATGACTTAATTGTGACTGATGTTTTTTTTGCTTCTTACTTTCACTACTTTCTCCTTCACAACAATCTTCTAGCTTATATTTCAGCATCTTTCCAACCTGCAGCAGAAGAACAATAAGCATGTATCATGTCTTGGTAGAGATGTGAAAGGTTGTAAAGAATGCTACTACATAATAGGTCCCATGACAGCCAATGCATTTTATTCTCTTTATCTTGCTGTGACCACCAGAAGCGGCATATCATTGTCCCAATATCATCACAAAGGGTCTTTGTAATGTCAAAACATGACATGGCATATGATGGAATCGCTTGCGCAATGGATTTAATGAGCACATCCTTCCCTGCTTTGGACAATAGCTTTTCTTTCCAGCCTTGTATTCGCTTCCACACTCTGTCCTTCAGATATGAAAAAGTCTGAACTTTTGACTTTCCCATATAGATAGGAAGTCCCAGGTACTTCTCATTTCGAGCCTCTGTGTTTATCTCCAAGGCCGACATGATAGCTTCCTTGTCCTCCTCCTCGGTGTTCTTGCTGAACATTATCGAAGACTTGTCCTTGTTTACAATCTGGCCTGAGCAATTTTCATACAGTGAAAGAAAATTCATTGCGGCAGGGCGATCCGCTCTCACCCTATTTGTTTCTATTATGTGCTGAAGCTTTCTCTTGTCTGTTGAATGCATCTGAAGGGAGGGGGGAGATGGTTGGAGTCCGAGTGTGCTCAGAAGCGCCGAGCATTAATCACCTATTGTTTGCAGATGATTCTTTGTTACTCTTTAAAATCAATGACTGGAGTGCAGATCACCTGCGGAATGTTCTTTCACTGTATGAAAATTGCTCAGGCCAGATTGTAAACAAGGACAAGTCTTCGATAATGTTCAGCAAGAACACCGAGGAGGAGGACAAGGAAGCTATCATGTCGGCCTTGGAGATAAACACAGAGGCTCGAAATGAGAAGTACCTGGGACTTCCTATCTATATGGGAAAGTCAAAAGTTCAGACTTTTTCATATCTGAAGGACAGAGTGTGGAAGCGAATACAAGGCTGGAAAGAAAAGCTATTGTCCAAAGCAGGGAAGGATGTGCTCATTAAATCCATTGCGCAAGCGATTCCATCATATGCCATGTCATGTTTTGACATTACAAAGACCCTTTGTGATGATATTGGGACAATGATATGCCGCTTCTGGTGGTCACAGCAAGATAAAGAGAATAAAATGCATTGGCTGTCATGGGACCTATTATGTAGTCGAAAGGAGAAGGGTGGTTTGGGATACAGAGACCTTCATCTGTTCAATTTGGCCATGCTGGCACGACAAGGCTGGCGTCTCATTATGGACCCAGAGTCTTTGTGTGCACAGGTGTTAAGAGCAAAATACTATCCAGATGGTAGCCCACTGCTAGCAAGAGAGAAACCGGGAATTTCTTATTCATGGCGAAGCATCCTGAGGGGTTTTCAGGCGCTGCGTGAAGGAATTATTTGGCGGGTTGGAGATGGATCAAAGATTAATATTTGGAATGATCCCTGGATTCCAAATGGCGTGATGAGGAGGCCAATTACCCCAAGAGGAGCATGTATTCTGAATAGAGTGTCAGATCTTATTGATCCTTATACAGGCCTTTGGGATGCAGAACTGATCAGAGACATTTTTTGGAAGGAGGATGTGCCACATATCTTGGCAATTCCTATCAAACATGGTATGGAGGACACTATTGCATGGCATTATGACACCAAGGGCCTATTCTCAGTAAAATCAGCGTACCATGTGTTAAACGATAAACGGGAAAGAGAGAAGACTAAACATTCTGGTAGCTCGAGCACATCCAAACCTACTGAAAATTTTATGCAGTGGAGTCAACTTTGGAAAATCCCATGCCAGCCCAAGGTGAAGCATTTTCTGTGGAGACTGGCATACAACAGCTTACCTCTGCGTATGAACATTAGTCGGAGAGGAATGGAGATTGACACAAGATGTCCAATGTGCTGCCGTTATGATGAGGATGGTGGGCACTGTTTCCTCAAATGTAAATTGGTGAGGAAGTGCTGGCAGGCTCTGAATATGGAGGATGTTCGTATCTCTCTGCTCTCTTTGAGGTCTGCAAAGGAAGTGGTACTCAGCATTCTAGCAATGAAAGAAGAATCAAAGGTACTAATTATAAGCTTTCTGTGGACATGGTGGTGTGAAAGAAACAAAGTGAATGTAGGTGAACCCATGATGTGTGTGGAGGAGTTGTTGCACATAGCTACAGGTATGGCATGTGGCCATTCGGATGACAGGCCACAAACAAGAGTGAATAATGCAGGTAGAACCCAGATCAAAAAGTGGCTTCCACCACCAGTTGATGTCCTGAAAATCAACTCTGATGGGGCATTCAGGGAGAAGGAGAAAGATGGAGCATGGGGTTTTGTGATAAGGGACAGTGAGGGCTGTGGAGTGCTAGCAGGTTCAGGTCGGCTAACTGCAGTTACTGATGCTCTGTCAGCTGAAGGGGAAGCTGTTTTAGCTGCTCTTCAGGCGGCAATGGACAGAGGCATCTCTCAAATAATCATAGAAACTGATTCAACAAATTTGGCGGCGGCTCTGCAGTCTACGACATTTGATCAGGCTCCAGGAGGAGTCATCTTCAGAGAAGCTCGTGAACTTTTGTTGCTCCATTTTAATCTGGTGGCTGTAGTATCTGTGCCTAGATCATGTAATCAATGTGCAGACTTTCTCGCTCATTCAGGACTAGCTAGGGACCCGGATCAACCAAGCGTTTGGTATGATCCCCTCCCAAGTTTTGTAAGAACCTTGGTGGATCGCGATCGTGCTGATCCTCTAGTCTCCGAATAAAGAATGAGCGGTTTGAGTGTCAAAAAAAAAAAGAGTAGGGCACGCCCGTTCGTTGCTCCAGGTAAAGAGTCTCCCCCTGAGATGTAGTTCCAGGAGCTCGGAGTCCTCTAGGAAGCGACGGAACCGATTTATCATTCTTCTGTTTAGCCTATCGTTGTTCTTATCTTGTGCCTGGTATATGAGATTGAAGTCTCCACACGCCATCCAGTGATCACCACGTCCAGTCCTCAACGCAGTGAGCTCCTGCAAGAACTGCAGCTTGGCCTCATCTGTCTGGGGACCATAAACGCATGTGAGCCACCATGCATCGTCGCTGTCAGCCAGCGAAACTTTCACGGTGAGGGTGAAATCTTGGTGGAGTGGGCATGTCACCGACCAGACGTCTCTTTTCCAGGCCAACAAAATACCTTCGCATGTATTAGTGGCTGGTAAAGAGAAGAAATCGAACCCAACCCCGAGCATATCAGTGATCATCGCGGCGTCACAATTATTCAGTTTTGTTTCCTGGAGGGTGAGCAAGGAGATACGCTCCTGAGCGACCACATCGTGAACCATGTTCCTTTTAGCCCTTGCATTTAGGCCACGAACATTCCAGATGAGAATGTTTTCACCATTCATGGGGATACAATTTGCGACTTACACCGACCAAAGTTAACAACATGAGGTGGCTCAAGGCTCAACCTCCGACCACGTCACCGTCGTCGACGTTCCACCTGGTGGGATAAGCGCATCTAACGCTTCACAGTGCGAGGCCGTCAGTGTGTCTTTGAATACCTCGATGTATCTTTGGAAGGCAGCAGCATCTGGGGGGCCGGTGTTCGAGGAAATACCCAACCGTTTCATGAGAACGTTCTGCGCTTGCAATGCTGGTTTTGTGGGTCGGTGAAGGGACTTCTTCGCCAATCTTTCGCTGCGCCTGAGCTGGGTAGGTGACTGGGGCACCTCGAGCACGTTAACACCCCCGGCGACTTCGCTCGGCACACCCTGGAAGCGAAACGAGCGACATTAGCCTTTATCGGCGTGGATGTATCATGTGGGATGTGTAGAGGCAGGCTCAGATGAGAGCCCCTCGTGGTTGTAACAAAAGTATTGTGATCAGGGGAGGATGGCAGCTCCATGGATGGTGCATCCTCAAACCGGACAACCTCCAGTTCCACCGGTGGTACCTCGAGCACGACTGAAGGGGTTTCCGGCCGCCGCGACCCCAGCTGCGTTGGCGTGAGCCTCAGCGTCGGAGACGGAAGCAGCTCCGTGTAGTCGTGGTCAGGCATCAGGCCCGAAGAGGAGAGCCCCAAGAGCGAGCCCAGAAGATGAGACCCAACGGAAGGCCCATCTTGCGACCCACAAAGGGCCTTCCAAACCATTGGGTCTGGACCGACGTCAACCGGAGCCCAGGTGGGCCGAAAAGGGAGCATGTCCCCATCATCCCGGCCCACCACCGAGAGCTGAGGCCCCTGCCGTGGAAACCGGGAGCATGTTTCGTTTGCTCCGCGGCGACCAGCCTCGTCCCACATGGGATCCGTGGCTACTGTCTCCCCTTGGGAACCCGCGCCCTCGGTATGGCCCTTCTGAAGCATCGTGTCATCGCAGGGGGGACGTGGGCTGGCAGAGCCGTTGGCCAATGGGAGCACGACAGCCCCCTGTGTGTCAGGAGGTGGAACAGGGGCGTGAGCAGTTGCCGTGGCCCCATCCCCCCTGCCCCGGACCGAAGACGGCCGAAACGGAGCGGGGCCCGCAGCGACCAAGCCCGGTCGGAGGTGCCGCCGGAGCCTCCCGCGCCGGCCGGCGCCGGAGAAAATGCAGAGCCCCAGCCAGGACCGAGGGATAGGCCTGCGCCACCGCCGTAGCCGGCCGCATCCTCACCAGCTGGCCGGAACGTTCGCGGCCAGGGATGGCGGCGGTGCCGCTGCCTGAAGCCCGGGTAGTGTTCGTCCTCCGAGCTGTCGGAGGAGGATTCGTCGGCCCAATCTTGAACCTCGATCACTCGAACATGGACTTGGTACCACAGACCGTCATGCTTTGAGTGGATCAGCTCATGCGGTTGCAGGAACAAACCGCATTCGACGTAGCGTTCAGGAGGCTCGGGGATGAACGCCAACTTCACCGTCGGGATAAGGTCCGGGTGAACACACCAAGCCGCTACGTAGAAGCAACGCTTGTGATCACCAGCCAGAACTGTCGGGGCTTCAATCAATTCAGAGCAGGCGGGGCTGAGCACAATCTGTGCGGAATTTACACTGCGTGCATGAGTAGGAATGCCCTTGAGTTCGACCAAGACCTTGTAGCGAAGCGACGCGAAACTCGCAGAACATTGTCGCCGCCACCTTTTCCAAATCAGGTGAAAAGGAGCATCGGCAGGGGGGCTTGAGTGAAGAACTCGATCCGCAGCCGCAGGGGAAGAGAATTCAACCAAGAAGTCCTCCGGGTGGAAACGGAAGACGGGGAATTCCTCCGGCAGGAGCACGCAGAACTCTTCCAGGTAACGACCGACCTGTGAGGGAAGCACTGTCGGCCTTGTTCCCCCCACCACCGCAATCAAGGCGCACTTTGAGAGCCGATCTTCGACAGCATCGATCTCCGGCGTACGAGGGATGACGTAGATTTCCTTTTCAGGTCGGCGCGTGGGATGACCGAGTGGCTTAGGTGACGGCGGAGGTGAGGGCATGGACACATCCGAAGCCGCATGGTCATCAGGAGGTGGTGGGGATGCAGCACAAACCGGTGGTGGGGAGAACGCGCGGCCGGTAGACGCTGAGTGCGCCGACATGGTTGCGTCCGAAGATTCTGAGCGACCAGGGCAGCCCACCGGGGGTCTGCGCACCATCGGGCGAGGCGGCTGCCGGCGAGGAGAGCGGCCGCGTCTGCAGTCCCGCGACCGGTGGCCTTCACGCTTGCACTTGAGGCAACGCGACTGGTTTGTACAAACCACCGCGACGTGATCGGTGGCGAGACAGTTGAAGCAGCGCCCGACGAGGTCCGCAGGCACCGGGCGCGACGGTGGCGGAGCAGGACGAGCGGGTCTGGCCCGGCGACGGCGACCGCGGGCCGTCTCCCAACCCTCATCGGCGTCCTCCGAGGCGTCCTTGACCCGGGTGACCATAGAGGCGAGACGGCGGTTTGCCTGCACAGGTGCTGTGGGGCAGCGACGGGCATCTGCCATGAACCCGCCCTCGGGACCGCGAGCCGGAGGCACCTGGTGGGTGACCGGCACCTCCGCGACCGGCTCCTTCCCCATGCGGTGCGGGACAGATGGCGACGGAGACAGAGAGGCATCGGAGTCGGAGGAAGCACTGTACTGTAGCCACTCCGGAGTACCTCCCGACGGTGGGCACTCCCGGCGGAGAAGGTTGAGAGCGACCGGATTCAGTGGGGGCGATGAGGGGAGCGACCGTGAGGAGGAGGCCGCCGCAGCTGCCAGCTCCGCGACTGCCGCCGCCGCAAGCGGAGGTAGGCGAGGGGGGGAGTCCTCCTCTCCCAAGTCGTCTTCAGATCTGGACATCGGGAAAACCGAACACAGGTAGACGAAAGGTGGGTGGTGGGCGCCGGGGCCGAAGTGGCCCGCAGCGAGGTGGTTGCCGGTGCCGGGGTGGCGACCGGCGAGCTGGAGGTGGCCGCCGGGACCGGGTGGTCACCAGCGGGCGAGAGCTCCCACGTTAGAGAGAGAAACTAGAGAGAGAAGCACTGTTGCGCATTGTGCTATCTGTTTCTCTGTTAGCGTGATGTACTGATGTATGGCATTTATGCCTCGAAATAGGCAAAATGATGCTGAAATCTTCCACTATAATTCTATTATTCCTTGACTGTGAGTTTTGGTAGGAACTGATCGGTCCGCGTCTTGCGGTGTCCGAACTTTTTAAAAAAACTGAAGAATCGGACCGATCGTTTCGGTGAGATGGAATGCCCAGTCCTACGTGCAACGGCGTGCGCGCGTGCTGCCGTCGCAACTAGCTAGAACGACTGGGCCCGTTTGGATACGTCCAGATTTTAAGAATATAGAATCTAGAATCTAAAAGAATTTTAAACGGGATGGATTTTCCAGAGGATTCGGACAGTCAGATTCTTGGATTTTTAAAATCCTGAAATCCACTGTCGGGCAGCTTCCAGCAGATATCAGATGCTGAATTTACCCTTTTACCCCTGGTCATCCCAACAAAAATTACCCCAACCTGCCTTCCAGCTGTCCACCAGTACACTGCAGGTTTAGTTTTTTAAAGAAATAACTTTAGGCCGTACACTGTCCATGTTTTGACACTGTATGTTAACGTTCATGTGCTGTGCAGTAGTGGAAGGGATGCTGCAGTGGGCAGCAGCAAAAAAAAATATTAGAAAAGGTAAAAGAGGGATACATATACAGTAATATCTAAAATCAGCTATTGGAATCCATGAATCCAAACAGCAATGTGTAGATTTTGTCCACGATCCAGATTTTAAGATTCCACCCAAAATCTTAGATTTTCAAAATCCACCGATCATCCAAACGGGGCGAACGAGCGGCACGCAATTGAACACAGAACAAGCGCAGGTTCGCAGCAACTCGGTTCTGTTGGTAGTTGGATACGATGAATCCCTGAAGGAAGTTCCCAGAAGGTTCTTCAGCTCCGGTCCCAAGCTACCTACCAAGACCCCGCGAATAAAAAGAAGACGGCCCGTCGCCTACGAAACACGAGAGCATCGCTCTCGCAGTTCACGTGTCCGCTTGGACACCAATCAGTGGAGGGAGGGATGTGCGAGTCTCCAGGATCAGCTGTGCCGTGTGTTGGCGTGCCTCCCGGTCCATTTTGTTTTTGTGTTTGACTTTGAACATCTCAATGAGTAAAGTACATCCTTTCCTTTCGTTCTCCGTGCTCCCAGTTGCGAGGTACGAAAATGGCAAGGGTGGTTGATCCAAGAATACAGCGAGTTCGGTAGTGTTTCTATGCCTCAAGAGCCTCCCAAACATATACTAGTTTCCAATGCTGCGAATGGCTTAGTGGCTGTCCGTGCTTAGAGAGCTGAGCAATTGTTGTTTCTAGAAGTGCAGGCTAGCTTCGAAGTATGAATGCATGAGTATACACAGGCAAACAACCACGGCTAGCAACGGGCGGCGGTAGTTAGTCACTTAGTTGCTGTTGAAAGCCTGTACAAAAATATTATTTACTTTAATTGCATTTAGGAGTTGATTCTTTGCACTGTGTAAAGATTCTCTGTTTCGTAGTGATGATGAGCCGATTCATGAGCTACCAGTGCATCCCATATAAAGATCTATTTTTAAAGGTCACTCGAGTCGAGAAAGCCATAATACTACATCTGGCTGGTCATGAAAATTGGCTGATATAAAATGACAACCTTTCATGACCGGTTGCAGTACTATTCACCAGCAAAATGAAGTCGCCCTGTCTTTGCTGTTATCGCTACTTATAAAGCCATTCTCGGTTTAAAGTTTCATTATGTCTATAAAAACGATATGTCATCTAAACATAGTTGGGTGATGAATGAAACAAGATCTTTCAATACAAATTTTCATTTCGCGGTTTTATAAGCTGACATGTCAATTAAATGTTGCATCTAGCTATCTAAGTGACCAATATGAGTTCATTAAATTTGTGGAACGAAAAGAATTGCTCATGGTAGAGGTTTCTTTCCACTTTCATACATGAGATTTCATACCAATAAAACACAACTTCTCACTTTTATAATAAATTTCATGACGCGCCATAATTTTTGTCTATGTTATATATTTGATAAAATTAAAACCTCATATAACTGCAAACAGTGAATCGCCGCTATTGTTTTTGCTTGTATAAGCTAGTGCCAGCACCTGTTGGAGGTCATAGCACTGTACTAGTTGTGCTCATACCGAAGAAGTGAAGGAGCAATCCTTGCATAAATGAGCAGGCTTCTCTTGCTCTGAGTTGCACAACTTGCAAAATGGATCATGTTGCCAACCCCTCCAAGTTATCTACAGTTAGAATCTTGCGATGAAGAAGCCGCCAAGCAAAGAACCTACATTTAAGTTCCAACTTCGTTTTCTAAATCGCTATGATGTTCTGCCTTTTGAAACATCCTCAAAATTGTATCCTATATGCGCTCTTGGTCGTGTATTCTCCGTTGGTTGTCCATCTTCAAATAATTACATCTTCTTCCCCAGTATTACACTCTGTCAACAAGATAGCTTGCCAAAGAAGCATATATTCATGTAGCTCCTCTTGTGACACGATGGGGTAAATATGCGTGTGATCCATCTGTAGTTCCGTAGTGTCTATGTATGAATCCATCGTCTGCGCCTATTTGGTTAATAACCCCAACCTTCCCACATGGCCAATTGGCCAGTCTCACCAATCCAGATTTGTGCGACGCGTCAGTCCAGTCCACAAACATGAACCGCACACGTCGTGGCGTGGAAACCCCGACCCCCAAACCCCGGACCGAACAAACCAGGCCCAAAGAAAGCGTTACAAAAACCGCCTCCCTCGCCCAACTTCCCCGGCCACGCGCGCACACACGACACGAGCACACCAGCGGAAAGGAAGGGGACCGGCCCGGACCGCAAGGCCGCACACCTTTCACACTTGACTTGATGGGCTGCTGCCGCTCCTCGCTCCGGGCGGGGGCGGGGGCCGGAGCCCCCGCCGCGGAGAAGCCGCCCCGCCACCGCCCGCCGCCGCCACCGACGAACCGCCCCTCCATCTTCTCCCTGAACGCGCACCAGGCCGCGCCCTCGACCGGCGCCGCCGCCCCCGGCGGCGGCGGCGGGGACGTCCCGGCGTTCGCGGAGTTCTCCCTGGCGGAGCTCCGCGCGGCCACGGGCGGGTTCGCGGCGGGGAACATCGTCTCCGAGAGCGGCGAGAAGGCGCCCAACCTCGTCTACCGGGGCCAGCTTAAGGGCCCCGGCGGCGGCCCGCCGCGCGCGATTGCCGTGAAGAAGTTCGCCAAGCTCGCGTGGCCCGACCCCAAGCAGTTCGCGGTACGCAAGCGGGGCCGGTTGCTTTTTGTTTCTCTCTCCCGCTTCGTGTGTCGCTGGATTGGGGCCTCTGGACGCGCGTGGGGTTTTGACGGCTGCTTGATTTGGCTTGCAGGAGGAGGCCAAGGGGGTTGGGGGCCTGCGGCACCGGAGGATGGCGAACCTGATCGGCTACTGCTGTGACGGCGATGAGCGCCTGCTCGTCGCCGAGTTCATGCCCAACGACACCCTCGCGAAGCACCTGTTTCACTGTGAGTCCCTCTCGTCCTCTGCAATTCGTTACCTGTAACATTTGATCATTTTCAAAAGTTTGGGACTCGTTAAGTGAATGTTGTGCGAATTCTGTTGAATGCTAAGTAAATGAGATACCCGACAAAAGACCGGTGAATTGCTCTGCTTTGCTTATACTCTCATTGCAGTTGTATGTGCCAGCTGTTTTGATTCTGATTATTGCATCAATTTAAATGTGAAAACAGATTGAAATTGGTGAGGTTAGGAGTTGGTATGTAGTTCGATCGCTTGGTTTTCCTAATCTTTAGTAAGGTGACAAGTACTGATTGCATTTACCAGATGGCTTTACTTTATATATGGAGTATATGAATAGACAAGGTATCTCAAACAACAATCGATTTCTTCTGATTTATTCGTCACCGTGATTTTGCTCATGTGCAGGGGAAAACCAGACTATTGAATGGGCTATGCGTCTGAGAGTTGCATACTACATTTCTCAAGCATTGGAATATTGTAGTACCAAGGGGCGGCCTTTATATCATGACTTAAATGCATACAGGGTCCTCTTTGATGAGGTAAACGAGCAATCTGTGCAGTTTGTTTGAACATGGAGTACTGCAAGTGGTATATAAAGCCTGATTATTGTGCTGTGTCTTCGATGACCATGTGGCATGTGTCCTTGGTAATATTATTGAATATTGATGACATTTTCACAAGTAATGTTCGTTGTGTCTGCCACTATCATTAGTAATATACTGGGATTGCAACTTGCAAGTCTGGATCTCTGCCTCTTACTAAACCACAAATTAAAAGTTGAGGGCCACTTGCCATCTATTTGCCATTTGCTCACTCCAGTTGTTGGAAGAATGGGCTAGAAGTTAAAAATGCCAGCTGACTTCTCTGCTCTGCTGACTAGAAGGTTATAAAACACCTAAAGAAACCTCCGAGAATTGCATAACGGAACTTATTTGGAATTCATAACATGGCACACATTATATTCTTTGGTAATTGCTTCCAGCAGCTACATATGACATTTTATACCAATTATCTTATTTTCAAACAAAAGTTTATAGTTATAATGAACTTCCCTGATTGCAGCATGGTGACCCTCGTCTGTCATGCTTTGGTTTGATGAAGAACAGCAGGGATGGGAAGAGCTATAGCACGAACCTGGCATATACACCTCCAGAATATCTTAGAAATGGTACCGATCTCTTCACTTTGATGCTTTTTCCTGGAAGAAGTTTTCAGTTTCATGTATTAGTAATGAAATCTTTCACCTTTTTAGGTATTTATGTGGTTTCTCTTAAACTTATTCCCTTTTATAGTACTGTTTTCCTGACTGCAATTCTTCTGCTACACTTACAAGTGGATTTTCTCTCTCCGCTTGCTCAACACTTGGTACTTTAGTAGAACTGATAGATTCCGGCAGACATTTTTCTTATGCTATTACATTTACAAAATTTCTGTTGAAGAAAACATTGCAAGATTTCCCAAAGTAGAGTTCCATATTTTTTTTGCGGGTAAAAGTAGAGTTCCATAAATAGAGTGTTTATTTTATTTTTTTTTGTTTTGAAAGACAAAATGTAGTGCACATCTGGAAAGCTTTTTAGAAGGACCAGTGACTTAGTTTATGGTTTTCTGATTCATTTCATAAGTGCTATTCAAATTGAGCATATTGTGCCCTTGGTAAGGCAATTACCAAGTGCTGTGAGATGGTATGGTAGGTTGGCATACATATTATTTACTCCATGTGTCAGTGAAGTAAATAAGTAATGACCAAACAAAACGGCAAGAAACACTGCCACATTTCTTTAAGGCAAGTTATGTTCTTTCAGGCAGGGTTACTCCAGAAAGTGTCATATTCAGTTTTGGCACAGTACTCCTCGACCTTCTCAGTGGAAAACGTATACCTCCTTCACATGTAAGTTTCTTAATAGAAATATCTTACACTTTCTTAGATACAAGGCCTGTTTCGTCAAATACAGATACACATGCCAGTTGGATACCAGCCACTACCAATTCCCATGCTTGCAAATTGCAGTGATTTTTTTTTCCTCAAACTGAATCGCTGGCACATTTTTAGCTCATATGACTCGACAATCTATCCAAGCATAAAACCGAAAACACATGTAGTAGATGTATGCCACTGGTAATAATGACAATGTACATGGATTCATTACACACAGGCACTTGATATCATGAGAGGCAGAAACATCCAAGCAGTAATGGATTCACATTTGGAGGGGAATTACTCAACAGAAGTGGCTACTACATTGGTGAACCTTGCTTCTCAATGTCTACAATATGAGCCAAGAGATCGGCCTGACATAAAAAAGTTGGTTTCCATTCTGGAGCCTTTGCAGACAAAACTAGAGGTAACTATATTTGTTCTTCTTTGTTGAAGGTGTATATTTAATGTCCTAGCATCACTCATAGCTCATGGTAATGACTGTACAACAACTACCGTGTGAATTGTTTTAGTCCTTGCCCTATAAAGCAATAACAGGATGCGACAGTAAAAGTTAATACAGAACAGAAAAATCCTCACTATGGGTCCAGTTTGTCAAGACTGGGTATACTAGATGTTTCCCTGCACAACTGCAGAGATTATGTTACCAACTTGTGTTCGTATGCTATATTTGCAAAATACTTGGATGAAATTCAAAATGCACAAATATTTATTATAGTGCTATTGCTGTTTTATATTTATACCTCCTACAAAAGTTTATGGTTTACCACAAAGTTTTAATACCCTGATGATTTGCTTCTGTTTCCTTTGCAAAATATGGAACAGGTACCGTCCTATGTGATGCTTGGAATTTCAAAACCTGTGGAAGAACCACAGGCGCCTCCTACTCCACAGCGCCCTCTTTCTGCCATGGGAGAAGCCTGTTCCAGGATGGACCTAACTGCCATCCATCAGATCCTATTCACGACTCATTACAGAGATGATGAAGGGAGCAATGAGGTAAAAGAAATCAGTGCATTCTGGTTCCAATCTTTCCATTCTGACTTTATGTAGGATCTGTGACACCCGCTGTCATTCTTGATGCTGCAGCTATCTTTTCAAGAATGGACACAGCAGATGAGGGATATGTTGGATGCAAGGAAACGTGGTGACTCTGCCTTCAAAGATAAAGACTTTAAGGAAGCAATCGATTGTTACACTCAGGTGGGCATATTATGTTTTTTGTTCATGAAAGCCCTTATTAGTGTCCTCAGGTGTATCACCCCCATGCAGCCGATTCATCCTTTCCCTGTGTTTCACAGTTTGTTGATGTGGGGACAATGGTGTCACCAACTGTATTCGCCAGACGAAGCTTGTGCTACCTTATGTGTGACCAACCTGATGCTGCACTCCGTGATGCAATGCAAGCACAGATCGTCTACCCTGATTGGCCAACAGCATTCTACATGCAGGCAGTTGCGCTATCCAAGCTAAACATGCAGAGCGATGCTGTGGACATGCTGAATGAGGCGTCACAGCTAGAAGAGAAGAGGCAAAAGACCACAAAGGGCCCTTGAATGACAATTTTGAACTCAGAGAAGTGGCATCCCCTTCTATATAACATAGATTCGTGCTATTTAGTATATTCCCCAACCTTTCCCCTGTAGAAAGTGTTTAGTATATTGCGTGGTTAAAACGTAGATGGTTAAAATTTAGAAATTTAGGAAACCTGTGGAGAAAAGAGGCTCTCTAGAGAAGGGCCTTGTGGTCGGAACAAATCATCTGGTTTGTCGGCATTCCATGATAGGTTCTGCATTTTTTTGGGCCCATGTATATAAGATCTGTTGCACGAGAGTTTGAAACTTGATATAGGTGCGGGTCGTTCAGGTGGGCCCCTGAAGCCGAAGCTAATAAACATGCCTTTGTTTGTGCAAAACTGCTTTGTATCTGGGAAGCGATTCCATTAATACAGATTTGAGAACGTTTGTGTGTTGCTCTATGATACCCTTACTGGGTTGCACAAAGATGTGCATTACTAGGGCATACAATTATGGCTGACTCAGAGTAACAAAGCTGCTGCTCTGATGTTGGATTGCTGCCTCAGCGACCATCTACGTGTACGTGGTATCCTGTCGTAGCCCTGTGCTTCGCTGTGAGGGTCGCAAGGATAGGCGAAAATGCAGTTCCAGACTTCCAGTGTTATTGGTCTGGAAAGGTCCGATAGGGCCGACCGAGCGTTTGATTGTAGTTCAAAAATCGGGTGGCAGGTCAAAGTGAAGACTTCAGTAGACAGCACAAGAAATCTGGCCCTGTTTAGTTTGGTGAGAAGAGCACTAATTCAATCAAAAGCAACGCATTGAACTATGTGCCCCATCTCTACTTTTTCAATTCCCAATGCACTTTCAATCATTGAATTCGATCGAATTCAGCCAATCTAAACAAGGTCAGAGGGTTGGGAAGCCACACAGCCCACACCCCATCCTCTCATCAGGCCCAGACCTGTCGGTTTGACAAACCTTCCACTCTTCCACGGCCATGCCTGATTGCCTGTGGCGTACGATGTACGGACGCGGACAATCGGTCACTCCCATCACTCAGCACTTCAGCAGAAGGTTGTCAGATCCGCGCTGCCCAACGGGACACCGCCGTCCATCTGGATGGCTAGAAGCGTGCCTGACCGTGAACCGTGATGCTCTCAAAAGCAGGCGTCGTCTTCTCGCCTCCGGGAAGTGCTGATATTCTAACAACGACCTAACAACCTGTGAAGTCTTTTGCCGCCCTGATCGTGCTCCACAGCCATGACTCGATGACCATGAGAGAGGGAGAGCCCTCTCCGTGTTCGCGACACACGACGCCATGCCATCGATCGATGGATGCATCACCTACGCCTCCCATCAGGCCGGCCACTGTTGTCACGAGACATGTACTTTGGATTCATGCATAGGCATAGCAAAAAAAAATTGGAGCGTTTGGTTTTTAGCCACATTTTGCCATATCAAATTTTAATCAAGTTTGATCAAGTTAGTAAAGTAAGTCTTTGGTTGCCAACCAACCTTAGGCAAAAATTTTTTGGGCTCCACATGTCATATAAACAAAAAGTGTGGCGAGATTCCTTTAGCTATGACAAAGTGTAGCTTTAATTTTCTTTGCCTCACTTTTCTATGGCTGCCGAAGGTTAAATGTGGTAAACTATGGCTAGCAACCAAACATGTCTGACGTGGAAAAGCATGACAAGTTAACGTACCAGTGATAGAGCATGTACATGCCTGGATCCCCGCTAGGCATTTACAGCCTTCTTACCAGGGAGCGAGACCTCCCATGAAGAATGTACCAGAATAACTTCTTGAGGGCTAAGTGCTACGTCTACAACCAGAAGTTCAGCTAACCTGGTGAATGATGCAACACAATAGTGTAGGCAGTGTACACGTCTACACACTTGTAGGCTTCGGAAGTTCGGGTTGACCACCAAACTTCGGACCTTTTACGTTGTCAGATCACTGCGTATAGTGGGCCTGTGGGCCAAGCAAGGCCAGAGAGCTAGCCGTGTTCACCTATGTGCCTATTTGCTATTGGGCTGAGCCTATTTGTTGGTTACATATACCAATATCTTTCGATGACAATCGTTCATGATTCAATAGAATCAAATTTAATCATTCAACATAATCACAAACACACAGGTAGTGTTTTGAATGATAGATAGAAGTAGCCACTAGAGTCTAATTGATGACTCCCTTGAGAACTTTACCATCATTACTAGGGGCGAAGCTACGTATTGCTTCCCTGGTGCCCGTGCATAGGTGAAAGTGGTTTGCCCTAAGAATGAGCTCATATTTACCATGTATTGTTCTGATTTTATCTATATTCTCTTGTGTCCACTGAAGCGGTGCACCAAGGTAATTTGGTCACCAGCTTCACCTCTGATCATTACATCAGTATATTTTCTAACAATACGTGTATTATTTAGCTAATATCTCAGTATCCCAAGCATGCATGGAAATTGTATGAACTAATTCCATCATTCATTCGTCTGCCCTACTTATCTGCTGCTGCTAATAAACATATATCATCTTATCGTGAGCATTGGGTAACACACACATACACAATACTTTCTTCCTCCCAAATTATAAGTTGTTTTTAGCTTTTTCTAAGTTAAATTTCTTTTATTTTGACCAAGTATATGGAAAAATGTATAAATATCTACAAAATCAAACTACTATCGCTAGATAGACTACAAAATATATTTTTCTGGTGTACTTATTTGGTGCTGGACATGCGGGTATGTTTTTCTATAAATTTGATTAAAATTAAATAAGATTGACTTAGAACCCAAAAATAACTAACTTTGGATGGAGGAGCACTGTCCAACGGCTTTCATGGCTTGTTTGGTTTTACGCCGATGGTTGCCAAACCAATATTTTGGTCATTGACTGTGATGACTCAGCTCATTTGGTTGAACGCCAGCAATTGGTGTGCCCATGTACATGCACATGCCTGTATAGGATTTTGCGCCCACACAAGGGCGAAATGTGGGCGGCTGATTTGTTTGTCAATTATTTAGCAAGCCAACGGTTGGCAGGGTGAGCACTGGTACCAACCAAACGTATCCTATAGTACTGCATAGCAGCTTTCCAATGCTGAATCTACAACCGATCAAACGGTTCCTTTCTCACGATCGATTCAGATCAGCTGTTCCCTCCATTGGCGCCTTCACATGCATGGCATGCCTCACAAGACATATCTATAAACTCTACTAAGCCTCCAAGATTTGAAGTTTCCTTGTGCATCCTGGCCCCACGTGGAACCCACATAATATTTAGGTGGGATCCACACATATTCAGGTGGGCCCTACAGTACTGTTTGTGTGAGCCCTATGATACTGTTTATGTGGGACCCATGTACGGTTTGGGTGGGAACCACACGGGCCCATGTCCTATTTATGTGGGACCCATGATATATTTTAGAAAAATATCAAAGTGGGCCTCATGTACTATTTCTATGGGTCCCACAATATATTTTAGAAATAAAAATCGATGGTGGTTTTTTCCTGTTGTTTGCAACTGCATTCAAGGATAGTATAAAATGTATTACATTTTAGCATAATTTCAAATTAGTGAGATAATAAATTTGTGTCTTATCATAATTTCATATCAACGTCTTTGGTAGAGACGCGCATAGCGTGCTAACCTGACTAGTCATTTTCTATTTCTCCATTTATTTCACCTTCTCCCCTGTTCCCTAATCTTGTCTCGTGCCTCGGGTTTGATCGATATACCTATCGACAAGCGGTGGTTCGGGCAAGCGCTTGATAAACGCTGCTGAGAAGGCGACTTTTAATATGGAACAAACAAAATTTGTTCCTCAAATTTTTGTGCGCATTTTTGCTATTGTGTTCTAAATTTTTGTTGATAACTTTATATGTGGAACAAAAAAAATTTGTTCATCAAAATTTTGTGTGCAATTTTGTTGTTGTTCTGAATTTTATAACATTTTTCTGTCATTTTTCCCTATTGTTTCTGAATTGTTTTGTCTCTTTCTTGTTTCCATTTTCTACTTGTAAAAATTTGTTTCTATTTTCTTGTTGCATTTTGTCCATTAATTTTTTGTTTTTGTTCTGAAACTTTTTATAGTTTTTTGTTTATATAATGTTTTGCATATAAACTTGTTTCTCTACAAATCTTCTTTAATTTTTTCTCTAATATTTTTTCCAGTTTTTCTACAAATTCACGTACATAAGTTTTTCTACAAATTTTTGTACATAATATCTATTATTATTGTTATATAAATCAGTTTTATTATATATATATTTGGTTAAAGTTAAGATATATTGACTTTTTGGAAAATGAGAATTGTATTTTTTTTTGGAACGGATGGATTATGTGACATGTTTGGCTATTAGTCATAGAATTAAATATTAGAGGAGCCTCTGAAACAACAAAGATAAAATGGCATCTTGAAAATAACAAAATGAAACACTACATTGGGATTGGGCTAAGGCTAGAAGTCTAGAACTACAAGGTACTAACAACTGATAACAAATTATTATGCCGGTTTTTCTAGAGGGTGGAAAACAACTGGGTTATTATTCGGGATATCTTCACAATGGCTCGGACAGCGTACGGCAATGAGCCAGACAGCCACTTGCATTGGTTAGCTGCACTTGCTCGACGCCTCGACAGGCTTTCAGTAGCTGCACTTGCTCGACTCGACCACAATGGAGAAACCTTCCAGCATTGATGGACAAAAAAAAAACAACGGACAGAAAGAAAGAAATCATTCGGGTAATGGCTAAGAATCCCGTTAATAAAAAGTTGGGGTAGTCAGCTTTTGTTCAAAGATGGCATGAGACTACTGCTGGCAGGACCAGCTGGACTGAAGTTAACAGAAATATCATTATCACTGTCCGCTGAAGGCTTTCCATCGGAGAAATTTTCTCATGATCCATGCGCTGGGATTGGCCTTTTTATGATTCCAATTAAATCTAAAATATTTAAGGCCCACGGTTAATACAAAGGGAGTTAAAAATGGTTACTACCATATTGATAGTTGAGAGGATCTCAACCAACTTATTGGGTGGACATGTGGTACACCCAATGTGAAGTTGGCAAAGGGTAACCGGGATGCCACACGAGCGCGCGCTCGCTCGCCTCGCCTCGCCGAGGGCGTGGGCGTGGGCGTGGGGACGTGATGTGTTGCGGTGCTGTGATTGGTTTTGCCACTTGTCAACGAGATTAATGGCAGAATCAATTACCTACCTTAAACCCTCACAGGGATGTGCCTTATTTGCTCCACGGGATTCTTGCCTTTCCTGCAGAGGCGTCCAGGTGCATCCCCCTCCGCCAGGCAGCGCCTATAAAAGAAGGCCCTCCCCTACCCAGAGACACACACCAACACAACCTCTCAGGTATTCCTGCTTAGGAGACCTCTATCTTCTCCCTCATTGTTTCTGCTGCAACGCTTGCCTCCCCATCGCTAGCACTGCGCGCACAGTTCTAGCGAGAGCAGAGCCTCCGGAACCGTGACTGGCGTGAGATCCTGCTCGGGATAGCCAGACGATAAGGTTTTTGGGGAGCGTCTTCACGCGACCGCTCAAGTTCATCTACTTCCTGGTGGCTCGTACGACTATGTCCACTACTTTCCAGTGCCGTTCGAGGGACTGCACTGCATCGATTTTGTACGGCTACATCGAACAAGGTCAACCGATTAGTATGACTAATCCAGTTGATAACAGCGCAGCCAATGCCTCCGGCAGCGGCTCCGTCTCAGGGTACATCCTGAACCTTCTTTAGTTCCTTATTTTGTTCTTGTTCAATTTGAGATTAAACTTGAACACATCCACATATCATGCTCTCACTGGATCACTATTTCTCATCATGATTTACATGCTTTTATTCGGAACTAAAATATGTCGAATGATGCCTATATTTCTAACAATCCAAAAACCTTATAATTGTGATAGGCTTTGGACTGCTAGCTTTGCAAGTGCGCTTAAACCACACGTGTTCGATGGAACACATTACAAGAGATGGCAGAGTAGAATGTCACTTTGGTTGACCTACATGAACTGCTTTTACGTCACACAGGGAAAGGCTAAGGATCTCTCTCCAAATGATGAGAGAGCTTTCCAAGTAGCCGATAACCTGTTTCGAGGTGCCGTAATTAGCGTTCTTGCGGATCACCTTGTAGACAGCTATCTGTCACTGGACCCTGGCAAGGCGCTGTGGGATACGCTTGAGGCCAAGTTCGGTGCTTCTGATGCTGGCAGTGAGCTGTATGTCATGGAGCAGTTTTGCGACTACAAGGTGGTCGATGACCATTCAGTAGTGGAACAAGCTCATGAGCTTCAGTCACTGGCTAAGGAGCTATAGGGCTTTAAATGCGATTTGCCTGACAAGTTTGTGGCTGGAAGCATGATTGCTAAACTGCCGCTTTCTTGGAGGGACTTTGCTACCTCTCTAAAACATAAGAGACAAGTGTTCAGCGTGTCTGAGCTCATTGGGTCTCTCGATGTTGAGGAGAAGACGAGAGCGAAGGACAATCGTGGCAAAGGAATTGTCGGGTCCTCTAGTGCAAACCTGGTCCAGAAAAACTTTGAGGGCCAGCAGAAAAAGAAGAACCAGAATAAGCCTGAGGTCAAGGCCAATCAAACAACCACTTTTAAGAAGAAGAAGAACCAGCCGAGTAAGGGCAAGGGCAAGTGCTATACTTGCGGTCTTGAAGGGCATTATGCCAAAGATTGAGAGAAAAGCAAATACAGGCCGAAGGCAACCAATATGGTCATTAGCGATGACAACGGAGGAACCTCAGGGTATGGTAATCATTTGCCTATGGTCCTTTCTGTTTGTCAATCACCTGATTGTTGGGTTGATACTGGAGCTAATATTCATATGTGTGCTGACATCAGTCTGTTTTCTTCTTATTAGGTCGGCGGAACTACCTCCTTGTTAATGGAGAACGGATCACATGCGCATGTACTTGGTGTTGGTTCGGTCAATCTGAAGCTTACTTCGGGAAAAACCGTGCAGCTGAGGAACGTGCAGCATGTCCTTACTATCAAGAAGAATCTAGTTAGCGGCTCTCTACTGTGTAGAGATGGTTATAAATTAGTCTTTGAGTCCAATAAATGTGTACTTTCTAAGTATGGAACCTTTGTTGGAAAAGGCTATGATTGCGGCGGCTTGTTCCGCTTTTCTTTATCAGATGCTTGTAATAATGTGGTGAATCATGTGGTAATGATAATGAGTCAAATGTTTGGCATTCACGGCTGCGTCATGTTAACTTTGTTTGGCATTCTCGGCTGTGTCATGTTAACTTTGGTTGTATGTCGTGCTTGGCTAGTTTAAATTTAATTCCGAAGTTTACCACGGTCAAAGGTTCGAAGTGTCACGTGTGTGTTGAATCAAAACAACCTCGCAAGCCTCACAAGGCCGCGGAGGCGAGGAACTTGGCACCGCTGGAGCTCGTTCATTCTGATCTTTGTGAGATGAATGGCGTGTTGACAAAGGGGGTAAAAAGTATTTCATGACTTTAATAGATGATTCCTCTAGATATTGCTACATTTACTTGCTAAAGTTAAAAGATGAAGCACTATACTACTTTAAGATCAATAAAGCTGAAGTGGAGAATCAACTTGAGAGAAAGATCAAACATGTAAGGTCGGATCGTGGTGGAAAATACTTCTCACACTTGTTTACCTTATTCTTTGAGGAACATGGTATAATTCATGAGAGGACGCCTTCCTACTCACCTCAGTTAAATGGGGTTGGCGAAAGAAAGAACCGCACTCTAACTGTTTTGGTTAACGCCATGTTGACACAGCGGGACTCTCTAAGGAATGGTGGGGTGAGGCTACATTGACAGCGTGTCATGTCCTAAAGCGTGTTCCTCCAAAGAATAAAGAGAAAACTCCATTCAAGGAATGGGAGAAGAAAAGGCTCACACTTTTCTATTTACGGACTTGGGGTTGTTTGGCAAAGGTTAATGTGCCAATAACCAAGAAACGTAAACTTGGACCTAAAACTGTGGATTGTGTCTTTCTTGATTATGCTCTGCACAGTGTTGGATATAGACTCTTAGTAGTGAAATCTGGAGTGCCAGACGTGAATGTCGGTACAATAATGGAATCTAGGGATGCTACTTTCTTTGAGGACATCTTTCCTATGAAGAGGGAAGAAAGCACGTCTAGCAGAGAATTGTCTAATGATGCTACACCTGCCGTTATGATGGAACATACAGAACAAACACATGTGGAAAATCCTAAGGAGGATGACAATGAAGCTCCTAGGAGGAGCAAGAGACAGAAGACTACAAAGTCTTTTAGTGATGATTTCATTGTGTACCTTGTGGATGACACTCCCAAAACCATTGAAGAGGCATACTCCTCTCCGGACGCTGACTATTGGAAGGACGCGATACGGAGTGAGATGGAGTCAATTATGTCTAATGGAACTTGGGAAGTAGTTGAGCGTCCTTATGGGTGCAAACCTGTGGGATGTAAGTGGGTGTTCAAGAAGAAGTTAAGGCCTGATGGCACTATTGAAAAGTACAAGGCAATGCTTGTTGCTAAAGGCTACACTCAGAAATAAGGAGAAGACTTCTTTGATACTTACTCACCAATTGCCCGACTGACCACATTTCGAGTGCTACTCTCCTTGGCAGCCTCTCGTGGTCTTCTCGTTCACCAGATGGATGTAAATACAGCTTTCCTAAACGGAGAGTTAGAGGAGGATATCTATATGTATCAGCCTGATGGGTTTATAGCAGAAGGCCAAGAGGGAATGGTGTGCAAGTTAAAAAAGTCTCTGTATGGCCTCAAGCAAGCACCTAAGCAGTGGCATGAGAAGTTTGATAAAACCCTCATGACTGCTGACTTTGTTGTGAATGAAGCTGACAAATGTGTGTACTATCGCTATGGTGGGGGCAAAGGAGTGATCCTGTGCTTGTATGTTGATGACATTCTGATTTTTGGGACAAGTCTTGATGTGATCAAGGAGGTCAAAGACTTCTTGTCTCAAAACTTTGAGATGAAAGATTTGGGTGAAGTTGATTTTATTCTTAATATTAAGCTAGTAAGAGAAGGTGATGGTGGGGTGACACTTACACAATACCACTATGTGGAAAAGGTCTTGAGTCGCTTCGGATATAGTAACTGCAAGTCTGCTCCAACACCCTATGATGCTAGTAAAATACTAAAGAAAAACAAAGGTATCATGAAAGATCAGTTGAGATACTCCCAGATCATTGGCTCACTTATGTACCTAGCTAGCGCTACAAGATCTGACATCTCGTTCGCCGTGAGCAAATTGAGCCGGTTCGTATCTAACCCGGGAGATGATCAATGGAATGCTTTGGATAGAGTAATGCGCTATCTAGTGGGTACAATGAGCTATGGGATTCACTATACTGGGTACCCGAAGGTACTGGAGGGTTTTAGTGATTCAAATTGGATATCTGATGCCGATGAGATAAAGGCCACAAGTGGATACGTATTCACTCTTGGAGGTGGTGCTGTCTCCTGAAAGTCTTGCAAGCAGACCATCTTAATGAGGTCTACCATGGAAGCAGAACTCACGGCATTAGACACCGTCACTATGGAGGCTGAGTGGCTACGTGATCTCCTTATGGATTTGCCAGTGGTTGAAAAACCGATACCGGCGATTCTAATGAACTATAATTACCAAACGGTGATTGTCAAGGTAAACAGTTCTAAGGATAACATGAAGTCATCAAGGCATGTGAAGAGGCGGTTGAAGTTTGTCAGGAAATTGAGAACCTCCGGAGTAATTGCCTTGGACTATGTCCAGATGGCTAAGAACCTAGCAGATCAATTTACAAAAGGTCTTTCACGGAATATGATAGATTTTACATCCAAGAAATTAGGAATTAGACCCATGTGAGTCACTCCATAGTGGGAACCTGTCCTATGTGATCGGAGATCCCATGAATTAGGATGAGGAAACAAGCTATTGTTTGACTGAGAAAAGAGAACCTTTGAAACGAGATAATTCCTAGGGTGGATGCATTTCTCTTCTTTTCTGTATGGCAGGATGGTGTACACCTTAATGTAATTCGAGTGGCTTTTGAGAAGCAGAGATGTTGACCTACAGAACATCTTATGAGAACTACATCTATATGAGTTCGATTGCTAGTCACAGTCTATGAGAGTGGGTTATCTCTAGATACTCATGAAAGGCCTGGAGTTTGACTTATATGCTTCAAACCGCGGGGATGCATTAAGCAGCCTAGTATCAGTAAAAGGGTTCTGGTTAAACTTGTTCGCACAAGACTGCCAATTCAAGGCATAGTCCATTGGTCAGTTGTGGATGAGTGTAGCCTTTACTCTAGGTGGAAGTCCAACTTAACAGTCTCTACCGAAACACTGGCATATCAAAACAATAATGGGGCTGAGCGAATTTCTCGTGTGCCGTGAAATATTGGTGGGGATTGTTGGATTTATTTGGGCTTGGCTTTTTTATAATTCCAATTAAGTCTAAAATATTTAAGGCCCATGATTAATGCAAAGGGAGTTAAAAGTGGTTACTACCATATTGGCAGTGGAGAGGATCTCAACAAACTTATTAGGTGGACATGTGGTACACCCAATGTGAAGTTGGCAAAGGGTAACCGGGATACCACACGCGCGCACTCGCTCGCCTCACCGGGCCGGGCCGGGCCCGAGGGCGTGGCGTGTCGTGTCGAGACGAGACGAGACGAGACGGACATGTTGCAGTGCTGTGATTGGTTTTGCCACTTGTCAACGAGATTAATGGCAGAATCAATTACCTACCTTAAATGCTCACAGGGACATGCCTTATTTGCTCCACGGGATTCTTGCCTTTCCTGCAGAGGCGTCCAGGTGCATCCCTCCTCCGCCAGGCAGCGCCTATAAAAGGAGGCCTTCCCCTACCCAGAGACACACACCAACACAACCTCTCAGGTATTCCTGCTTAGGAGACCTCTCTCTTCTCCCTCATTGTTTCTGCTGCAATGCTTGCCTCCCCATCGCTAGCACTGCGCGCACAGTTCTAGCGAGAGCAGAGCCTCTAGAACCGCGACTGGCGTGAGATCCTGCTCGGGATAGCCAGGCAATAAGGTTTTTGGGGAGCGTCTTCACGCGACTGCTCAAGTTTGTCTACTTGCTGGTGGCTCGTACGACTACGTCCACTACTTCCTGGTGCCCTTCGAGGGACTGCACTGCATCGATTTTGTACGGTTACATCGAACAAGGTCAACCGATTAGTATGACTAATCCAGTTGATAACGGCGCAGCCAATACCTCCGGCAGCGGCCCTGTCTCAGGGTACACTACGGGAGACCTCATGTTTGCCGAGTGCTAGGGGCACTCGGCAAAGCCCCAAATGCACTCGGCAAACATGTCACCGTGGGCAGCCGCCGGCAAAGTGCCCACGGCGAACGAAGTAACGGCGAAGACGGCTTTGCCGAGTGCCTTTTATCGGGCACTAGGCAAACTCTTTGCCGAGTGTCATCAAACTCTCGGCAAAAACGTTGAGCACTCGGCAAAAAAAAGTACACTGACGGCTAAGGTAGACGGCGTGACGGCTGCTTTGCCGAGTGCTAGGGCCTGGGCACTCGGCAAATGCCCCTCCTTTACCGAGTGCCAGGGCCTGGGCACTCGGCAAAGTGGCCTTCCAGAATTGCCAGTATGGTCACTTTGCCGAGTGCTATGGTAAACACATTCGGCAAAGTGACCATATCTGCCCTTTTTTCAGGGTTCAGTCACATATAACGTACCCCACTTCACAATCAACACAGGCATCACAAATATAACATAATAAAATCACAGGCAGTTCATATAGCTCACAAACACAAATATATCACAATATCCATCACAATCACAAATATATCACAATGTCCATCACAATCATAAAAGTATCACAATATCCATCACAATCACAGAAGTTTGTCTTTGTAGCTCGATTGTATGTCAATACCCCTTCTTCCCAAGCACGTTCCAAATCATCAACCAGAGGCTCCATGTACACACTCATATTATGCCCCGGGTATCCAGGAATTATCAACGACAAGAATATGTTCTGTCATTGAAAGAGTACGCCGGGGGCAAGATTGAGGGGGATAACGAACACGGGCCAACAAGTGTATGGGGCTGCCGTCATTCCATAAGGATTGAACCCATAGCTTTCTCACGATGAATCGCATCAAAGTAAGTCCATGACTCACCGTCCAATGGATGTACCGGCTTATCAGGATTGTATCGACAACCATGTTTGGGCCATGTCATTTGTTT
>CM014278.1:99613859-99624893 GCA_004135705.1 Alloteropsis semialata | reverse complement strand
AAACAAGTCCCTGGTTGACTCCTAAACCCCCCATACACTTTCCAAAATCACAACCAGGCCCTTCCACCATATAAAAACCCTTACAGAAAGGCCCTTGATTCTTTTAACCTTCACAAATAGGTCCTAAAATCCCCGTTTAAGCCCTAAACCTCCTTTAACTCGTCATTTCATGCGCCAAATTCCTCCAGAACTCCACCAAACTCAAACACGTCTCTCTTATATCCATTCCGGCCGAGCTTTACACAAATCATCCCAATATAATTCCGTTTCCTATTTTATTTTGTTATTTCCTGTTTCCAACTCATCGGTAAAGGAATGTGTTTTCTTATTGAGTGTTTGTTTGATCGTGCCCTAGACGACGGAGTGAACGAGGAGGAGCAGTACCGCGAGCAGGACTACGCAGGAGAGTACCGCGAGCCCGACCCCGAGGACCCGTACCGCGAGCAGGATCTCCCAGAAGCTTTTGTTGACGGCAAGTCCAATCCCATCCTTTGATGCATGCTTATCCCATGTTTTTATAAACACAACCCATTAAGCCTTTGATATTGCATTGTTATAGTCAAAACCCGGTTGGTTAGCCACCCTTTGATTGATATGACATTCCTTGATCACCCAGTTATCACTAAATATGATATGCTCTGTTTAGATGATAACCAATTCTAGAATGCTTAGGATTAGAATGCTTAGGAGTTGTTACCCTTACTCAATCATGACTATACACTGGTTTTATCAAAGATAAATGTGTGAGTTGGGTTTTGGTTTTGGGTTTTGGGTTTGAAAAGAGTAAAACTGTGTGGATAAAATGGATGGGCATAACTTTGTGAAATGCCAAAAAGGAGGCTTGTACCTTTGTGGTTAAGCAAGTTGGGAGATATCCATTTTGTCCGGTTTAAACCGAGGTGATGTGTCATCTTGCCTAACCCATTTATCTCGTACAACCACTCGACTCTTGTATGGTGCAAGGGCTTAGTCTAAATCCCACTAGCCGTGCTGTTAGTTGTCTGGAGGCAGGTGTGCAGCGGGAAAACCAAGTGCCGTCTTAGTGACATGGTTGCCGTCTTAGTGACATAAACCCCTTGGTGTTTTTCTCGTGATGGCTAGGCAGTTTTGGCTATGGTGGGTAATGGCTTCGATAGGATCCGCACTGACACTAAGGTGATCGTGTTGCGGTACCCTACTTGTGGTGAAAGTGTACACCTCTGCAGAGTTTCCTAATCTATTCGAATAGCCGTGCCCACGGTTATGGGCGAGTTATGGCTTGGTCACAATGCTAAGGTTTTGGGTTGGGTTTGGAGTGTGTTGGTTTTGGAATGAGTTCGGCTTTGTGCCAAAAGCTACGGCGGATGGGAAATCCGGTAGCACTTAAAAGATGGATCCTTTGTGGATCAACCCCCACTAATTAAAGTTGTTACTTAGAGTTTGCTTTGCTAAAATGTACCTTGATAAACCCATGCATGTGTTAAAACTAGCTTTTTGGCAAAAATAAAACCTAGCCTTATCCTTGATATTCCCTTGTGCATAATTCTGTGTTAACCCCTCCGTGGGTGTAATTAGGCTTGTTGAGTACTTTTGTACTCACCCTTGTTGTTGTTAATCCAGAAGAAGACCCGGACTTTGTTGAGGACGCTGAATAGGTGGTCGCTTCCGCATCCAGCTTTGCCTGTGGAGTTTGGTCCCGCCCAAGATGGCTTCGCTGCCGCAGAACTCTGATCCCTTGGTTGAACCGGTCTGGTTCATCCTTTGGCTTACCGCCGTAGTTTACCTTTTAGCTGTCTTAGTTTGTATTAGGTGCCCGCTTCCTCGTGGTTGTAAGTTTCTGTATCATCTGTTGAATAAATGTGTATCAGCCTCCTGGGACTGATAATTTGTATCACATTTAGTCTCTGCTTAGGCAGGGGCGCTTCAATATGTGTGTTTCTAGGGTTGCATTGTGGGGAGGGGGGGAGGAGAGAGGAGTTGTGAGCTTTATTTTATTTTTATTCATTATACGAGTGGCAGGATAAGAATGGATCCTCGCATGATGTCCCAGAGAATTGTAAGAAAATAAAATGGGTGGTTTCTTTTGTCATTCTGACTTATCCCTTCTTGTGATTTTGGAGCTTTAATTTCCCAAACTGCATGAAATTAATGGCAAATATTGATAGTTTTGGATGGATGTCTTGGTCCATCATGTACTCACTCTGTTAATTACATGTCATATTAGGTTTGTCGTAAGTCACACTTGGCCAACTTTGACCAAACTTGATTAATTGAGGTCTACCTTATCCTTATATTAAGGTAAGAAGCTTAATCAACCTAGAGTCCCTACCATTGAATACCAATGTTTACCCAATTTATGTGTGTTTGTAGGGTTGCATGTGTAGGGGAGGAGTATAGAAGAGTTGTGAACTTTATTTGATTTGTTATTCATTATAAGGATGGCATGCAGGATAAGAATGGTATCCTAGCATGATGTCCCTGAGAATTGCAAGAAAATAAAATGTGTGTTTCTTTTTTGTGATTCAATCTTATCCCTTCTTGTGATTTTGGAGGTTTAATTTCCCAAAGTCCGTGAAATTGATGGCAAATCTTGATAGTTTTGGATTGATGTCTTGGCTAGTGATCCATCATGTACTCCCTCTGTTTATTTACCTGTCATGTTAGGTTTGTCATCCTAAGTCACACTTGGCCAACTTTGACCAAACTTTCTTAATTGAGGTCTGCCTTATATTAAGGTAAGAAGCTTAATCAACCTAGAGTCCCAACCATTGAATACCAATGTTTACCCAATTTATGTGTGTTTGTATGGTTACATGTGTAGAAGAGGAGAGAAGAGAAGAGTTGTGAGCTTTATTTCATTTGTTATTCATTATATGATGTCCCTAAGAATTGCAAGAAAATAAAATATGTGTTTCTTTTTTTGATTCAATCTTATCTCTTCTTGTGATTTTGGAGGTTCAATTTCCCAAAGTCTGTGAAAGTGATGGCAAATCTTGATAGTTTAATGTCTCGGCTAGTGATCCATCGTGTACTCATCTTCTTTCTACATGTCATATTAGGTTTGTCTTATGTCATACTTGACCAACTTTGACCAAATTTGTAGAAAAAATAATAACATTTACAATACCAAATTTGTTTTGTTCAATCTATCAGGGAATATGTTTTGTCAGTACATATGTTGGACAGCAGTTGTTGCTATATTTTTTTTATAAATTGGTTTGACTTAGACCAAACCTAATACAATATGTAAAAAACGTAGAGAGCATATGGATTGGCCTTTGGCTGAAATGCCATCAGATTTAGTCTGTTGACCTTATTTTAAAGCTTTTGATTGCGAGGGTCTTCTCAGGCTTCAGCGGTCAAATCGCCACCTCCCACGGTCAGGCAGTCAGTTTCTACAGTTAGACCACCAGTATATACAGTATATGTAGGCTTTTAGTTCTTGGGGCTCAAATGGTCAGACAACAGGACGTCGCAGTCAAACAGTTTTGTTGGGGATAGACTGATGGTGTGACACTCAATGGCCGCAGCCGCCGAAGGGCACGATGTTGCTGTGCCAGATCCTGCTGATGCCGAAACCGCTGACCTTGCGCATGCCGCCATTCGCGTCTGAGAGCTGCGGACAAGTTTTTGCTGTGGTGGTATCTGTCCCGGTGATGGGACCTCCCTCCCCCTGATCGGACAAGCTGTGAACTAGAGCCAGAATCCAGATCGTTAGCAGCGCAATTAAAGAGTTTGCTTGTATCTATTCATGTGTTNCGGCTGCCCCTCCCCTGCTCCCCCCTTTTCCCTCCCCGAGCGCAGGAACGGCCACGCGGCCCCGCCCTCGCGTCCCCCTCGCCGGAAATCCGCGCCGCCGGCCCCTCCCTCTCCCTCCTGCTTCTTCTTCCATGGAGGCGGGCAGCAGGGGCTCCTTCCCCTGCGGCCATGGAGGGCAGCAGGGGCCATGGAGGCGGGCGGCGGCGGCCATGGAGGAGGGCGCGGCCGTTGAGGCGAGCGCGCGAAATCCGCGCCACGTCGGCGATAGAGAACCTTCGCTACCTCCGCTCGCAGTAGGGGACGAGGAGCGATACGCTCTTTTACCGGACGCCTCCCAGTACCCCGCTGCGGGAGATTTTCCGCAAAACCGGTACTGGAGGATGGCGTTCCGGACTCCAGTGCGGACAGCCTGATGGTGTGACACTCAATGGCCGCAGCCGCCGAAGGGCACGATATTGCTGTGCCAGATCCTGCTGATGCCGAAACCGCTGACCTTGCGCATGCCGCCATTCGCGTCTGAGAGCTGCGGACAAGTTTTTGCTGTGGTGGTATCTGTCCCGGTGATGGGACCTCCCTCCCCCTGATCGGACAAGCTGTGAACTAGAGCCAGAATCCAGATCGTTAGCAGCGCAATTAAAGAGTTTGCTTGTATCTATTCATGTGTTTGATTGCTTCCGTGTTACCTTGTTTTAAGGGCGTTGGGTGAAACTGATATGTGTGCATTGAAAAATGAGAGGCTCCTAATGGCCTGATTGGTTACCTGGGCGAGTTGAGCCTGCATCGCACCGGCCAGCCAGGCTCCGATTGGCCAGGCTGTGAGCATGCAGTGCCTCTTTGATTGGTTGCATGCATGTGTGTAGCACGGCCGAGGTGAGCGGATGATTGGTTGGCTGGATGACTGGAGTGCCCAGTTATTTTTCTGCTGCGTCCGCGCTCAGCTTGCATCGCTGGAGCCAGGCCCAGCAGAAACGGCCGATTTCCATGTTCCTGCGGAGCCTAGCCGCGGGTGGCTTTTTGCATGCCGAGAGGCTGGCTCGGAGGCTAAAGCGGACAACCAAACTAGCGAGTTTTGCATCTCGCGGTCCTGGTTCAGCCGCATCCGGCTAACCAATCACGCCCTAAATATCGACACCTCTCTCAAGACTCCAATGTGTTTGATTTTATTTTTGTTTTTTTGTTTATTTTTGTTTCTTGAACTTTGCTTGTATTCCCTTTAGGTTATTTACAATGGCTTAATTTGTAATTTAGATGCAAATTTGGGTATAGCATTATGTTATTTTCACACACTACTACAAAAATGATTTTTTACTGACGCCTCATCAACGCTTGTTTTAAACGAACCGGCGGTGATTTCACTGTCGGTTTCAGCGCCCGTTCCAGACACGAACCTGTGGTGAAAATGATTTTTACTGCTGGTTTGAAACACAAACCGTAGGTTATAATCTCACTTTCACCGCCGGTTTGCATATATACTGATTTTTTATTTTTATTTTAATTTTCCAATATTTTTTCTTGAACTAGTGGTATGTAAGGAGCGACCATAAAAAAATCCAGTGTGACCGGACTTATAGTCCGGACTCTAGAAATTCAAGTAGGTTTATCACATTTTAGGAAAAAAGGTTAAATATAAATGACTGAATCCAAAAGTTGTGAAAAATGGCATTGAGTCATTTTCTAGGTGTATAACCTTCTCATAAAAATTCAGCATACTTTAATAAAATTAGACCAAACATTGTTTGAAACACATAAATCTCTCACACTCTTTCACACTTTTCAAAACAAACTTAAGTTTTTACATATCCTAAAATATTATTTTTACTCATATTGATATTTTTTACACGTGCTATTCTGCATATAAGTTTCCATGGAGAAGCTTTAGATTTTATTTGAAATAATTTGCTATTTTTATAGATCAAATGAATTTTTAGTATTTATAAATTAATTTTCCATACATCGATTTTTTATCTTTCTATTATTTTTATGACATTGTTTCTTGAATTAGGAGCATGTAAGGGTGTACCGCTACCAGCTCGATGCCCAAATGTATGTTTATAGACTTTATCTTATTTTTTCTTGCGCGTCTTGTGAGATTAAGTTTGAGACTTCAAAATAAGTCTCTTATTAGTATGGGTAGCTGAGAAGAGGTCTGTTACGGTAAAAAGGAGAGAGGGATTTGGAACAGTTGGTGTGGGAGGGGGGCGCAGCAAACATGCCCTCCTCGCCTGTTCCCCACGGCCCACCGTGCCGTAACATCACGCACGCACACAGTGCTTCTCCATCATGCTCCCTTTCTCACCGCTTCTGCTCTCGGATAAACCCATCCATCCAGCCGTCCCAGCGCCTCTTGGTCCAAAAATTGCAGACTTGATGGCGCAGCGGCGGCGGTGGAGGCTGCGTAGCGGCGGCGGCGGGTCTTCCTTGTCGGATGTGGCGGGTGAAAACCCAACCCTTTTTGGGCTGGCATCGACGACGTCTTCGGCGCCGTGACCTTCTTGAAGGCGATGTCAGGCAATTCCGGCATGGAGGCTTCCTTCGGCGATGGCTACGTCCAACAGATTTCTTTCGAGGTCACTTCGTTGCTTAGATAGTAGCCGATGCATGGTCCTTGAGGTGGCGGCCGGTGTTGGCCGGATTTGCTCTTGCTTGGCAAATCAAAGCGGAGGTGACCAGATTCTTAGTTGCCGATCCGCTGGAGAAGACCGCCGGGGAGCGACGACAAGATTTGTATGTCTCATTCTCTACTCAATGATGACCGGAGATAGATGATCGGCGTTCATGATGGCTACAAGTGACCTCAATAGATTTTGGACTAGGCGGTCTTTAGTACTGATTTTCATGTACTAAAGTTTTCTAAGATATTTTCATAGATGTTTGTAATAAGCAAGGCTGTGTGCAGTCACGCAGAGGCCGATAGGCTGTGTGCGTTACTGCAGAGGCCGGAATGTAATTCCATTATCTAAAAAAAAATCCAGCCGTCCCTGTCCCAGCTGGTGCTGCAGCATGATGGAGCTCGATCGGAAACCAGGCTGCAGGTCACACGGCCGTCACCCGTCAGACAGCCGGCCACACTGGCGGCACACACACACTGCAGCCAGCCAGCCAGCCAGTCAGTCGATCTCGAGCTCGCGCAGCGCACGGAAGAAAGCGCCACGCATATCTCTCCAAGCCCCCAGTGGCTGGCCGGCGCTGCCGCTGCGACCACTGCCGCACTAGTCATCATCCGTGCCCACCGCCCACCGCCCCCCTGCGCTGCGACGCCACTACCCTATCCATCTCTCTCCCTCGCTCTGCACCCGAACTCCAGTGGTGGCCTGGTCAGGTTGACACTGAATGCATGGCAGCTCTGCGACATGCAGGTGGTGCTGTGAGTGTGCATGCATAAGGCGGGTGCACAGCGGGCAGTGGCGCCGCCGCTGCCACGCGGCGTGGTCGTTGCTTCGTTCGAGTCTTCGGCTGGTGCGTGTGATCATGGGCGAATCATTGTGTCCGATCCGGCGCAGGCAGGGGTGAGAACTGAGGACGGCGGCGCCGGGAAAGGCGGATTATCGGCCGCCGGCCAGGACTGCAGGGTGTTGATGATGGTGCTGCCAGCTGGGCGCCGCCATTGGTCGTTGGGTGGGTGCTCGCCGCCGATCGGTCGCCGGCCGGAGGGACTCATGATTGCAGCCAGCATCTGCATGCATCCTGACCATCGATGGCTGCTGCAGCTGCATGCTGCCTTGGAGTTCCGCCATGCAGGGGATGGACTGGACAGTACGTACGTTTCTTCTGACCTCGTCAGCTGCCTTCTGTTCCTGGAACAAAATGGGACGAGTTTTTTTTTTTAATTTTGTGCCGGGTGAAATATATCTCGAGATAATGGTGATTTACTATTTTTTTGCAAAGAAAAAAGCTGGTCGCCCACTAGAAAGACTAGCAGCACCTGAGGACATACCCAAAATTTTTCTTAGGATCACCGTGCAAATGTAAATTCTTCAAAATGATGCAAATTTCTACTAGTACTTGTAACCTGTTTTATTTACTTAGAACACAGATTTTAGAAAAAAAAGGTATTGGTGAGTCGTTTTTGAAGCTTGATCATTAATCCCATCGTTTTGATGCTTAATTATTAAATTGTTTTGAAACAGATTTTAAGATGACCTCGAGTGCCTTTTCGCCCTTTTCATCTCCTAGGAAGTTTCCAACGGCACCACATGGCGGCATGAGTAGCTCACCATCTCATCCATGCAAGTAAGCATGCGCGCCAAAGTGTCGAGGTCTCAAAACAAAACAAAAAGGAATCTTGGGGAGCGTTTGCAAAAGCGCCAAGAACAAGACAAGCATGGTAGTCTGAAAAAGGAAAGGCAAAACAAATACAGTGATGGGAAAACAGTATAAGCCCCTATATTGGACACACAACCTGAAGCAACCTGTCATAAAAAAAACTTGAAGCAACTTCTGCATATAAAAATGTGAGATATTATATAAAAGCCTTATATTTGAATCGCGGTCTTGCCGTCCATATTCGAGCCAAAGTGCAACAAAAACTTTATCCAAGAATAGGAAAAATTAAGGAGGAATAATAAAGATCAGAGAGAGACACCTCTATATTAGTTGAATTACAGCTAACTGTCTAGTGGTTAATCCAATGTGTCGTTCTATAAAGGAAGGAAGGTTAACCAAAAGTGTTTGATGCTAAAGGGGACATGCAAACAAAAGTAGTGAAATGCAAAGATGGGGCTTGCAAGTTTGGATCGCTCCACCGCTGTCGATCCGAAGGAAGCTAATAAAGCAAAAAAAAAAAGTGTACAGACGTGGATGCATGTTCTTGCGTTGGGGCCCGCGAACCCCACAGGGCACATCGGAAAGCGTGCTCTTGTATCATATGGGTTCGGAACCGTATCATCCATAGTTGCATAGACCATACTCTCTCTCTCTCCCACTTTCTCGATCTTTAGTTTTGATGCTGGCCTTGTGCTTTTGCAAAGCTTCTCTCTCTCTCTCTCTCTCTCTCTCTCTCTACCTACAGTTGCTATCTAGTGTGGTGCTGCGCCTTCGTCGCGCGCTTTTCTAGGGGCTAGCTGCGTCTGCACCGGAGCAAGAGCAACTTCATGGCGGCCGGGTAAACCTTTTGCATGCAATGTACTGCAAGGCTCAGAGCACCACATGGATTTCACACATCTTCGTCTGCCTTTTTTACGAGGTTCTTCATCTCTGGTTGCTATCCGTCAGGATGGAGAACAGATTAGGTTAAGTGGATATGGTACTGGATATTTTCTGGTAGTTTTTCCATGCAATACACTTTGTTAAGCTAGCTACTGGGTTCATAATATTCGGATGAACACTATGGGGACCACCCAGATACTGAAACGATTTTGTAGATTTGTCCACGAATTCAATCAACTTGCCGGCATCAAGAGCGCATCGCCAATTTTTTACAAACGTTAGCCTAGCTGTATCACATTAACCTAGTATATATTAGCTAATAAGTAGTACTAGGTAATCCACAACAGCTATGGGACCTCATCATATATATCTTAATCTGGATCTTATACATATGAAACAGTAAAGCTCGTCTTCATTGTACGTGATTTATCTAGCCTTGATCTAGGTAGCAGGCTGTAAGGCTGGAAGCAATGATCGATGCACTCCAAAATCAAATGGCGCATGCATGCACGATCCATCCCAACTATACTGAAGCACGCACGCATCTGGCCAAATCCTACTGGTTTTGTCGAAACCAGATCGCCGAGCACAGATCAATCTGCCGGGCCTTATTAGCCATGCATAATGTAATCTTAACCTTTGCGAAAGCCATGTGCTTGCACACGTAATGCAGCATCAGACTAATCGTCTGCATTTTTTTTGCTGCTGATCTCTGGCATTGGGTACGATATTACACACGGTGGCCCCTATATAGCATCTTTCAGTTTAAATTTACCTTTGTAGCGGACGGAGGGCTTTACCCCCCGTTGTGGGTCTAGTGGTAGTGCCATGTGATGCCAACTCGCAAAGTGTTCATCAGTCGATTTCTACTGATATTTCGACCGGTCCTTTTCATACCAAGGGCCTACCCTGCAGCTGTGGACGTGCAACGAACTATATGCCCATGATTACAATATTAAGAACATTAGATCAGATCGGCTTTTTTCCATCTTTGAACAACAATGGCCCTAAAAAACCTAGTTTCAAATAGAAATTTAGTTTTTGGTAATTCGTTTTCACATTGAATTTACTAATAAATTTTTATACTTATTGATTTTTGTTAATGTTGTTTCTATTTATAATCAAAGTTCAAAAGGTGTGACTTAGGACAAACCTAATTCTAGGACAGAGAGAGTAACTCACAAGTGTTTTTTTCTTTAAAAAAAGTCAGTGTAGCGTTATCTTGACTCCTAATTTTAGAAATGATTGTTTAAAAGTTGTTTTTAATCACCACATCCTAGACCGTCTTGGATGAACATGTAATATAAGAACATCACTACATAACTACTTGATGTTTGTCACATCGACCTATGATATGGTGATTGGAAAAATAAACTGATTTCGTGCATGCACTAAAAGATACCAAACATTAATTGTACTTCTTGGTCATCATATTGTGGAGGTCCTCCATGTGGAAGTAATTAATCAGGCGGCAAAGCATATCACTAGCACGACCTTTCTTCGTGATATCTAACTCTACGACCAAGTACTCGATTGTTTCATGATCTCAGTAAGACACAATCCCTGTTTTGCTCGATAAGGACATGATCATTGTTGATGCACTATCAGGTATTATGAACAGTATTTTAATCTACTTTCTAGCCATGCATAAAATCAATGTGAAGGCTCTTTCTAGAAAAGATAAGATGCCAAACAACGCAAGATATATAGATTGATCGGAGGTACAATTCAGCCTGCCACGCATCCAGCGCATCTTTTCTACTTGCAAGCTGCAGATCACATTCACATGAATTGCTTTGTAGCGAAGTAATGCATGCCCTATTTCACTGCATCAATCTCTGCAGCCTGTTGGATCGGATGAAACAGAATCAAACTAAGTAGCAAATGATTGATCTGTATGTGCTTGCTTTTCACTGGATCAAATCGATCGGCTGCACTTTTTAGGGTTCCTGATATCTTTGCCTAGCGTACTTCATGAGCTCATTAGATCAAAATTATTATTAGGTTTTGTCAGAGAAAGATTTGAGCTCTGTATAGATAGGGGCAGTGAGCAAAGGAAAAGACAAAAGGTGAAAGGAGATCTAAAGAGCAATAGGCCAAAGCAAAACAAGAACTTGTTTTTTCTCTCTCTCTCTCTCTCTCTCCACCACC
>CM014278.1:99515566-99613852 GCA_004135705.1 Alloteropsis semialata | reverse complement strand
TGCAGGGACACGAATTGGGCTCTTTAGCCCTTTAGACCAAGTGATGAGAATCACTTTAGAAGAGAGATTTCTAGCAGGCTTCTAGGACAAGAGGAGGCATCTTGATCTTTAACTGGCGCATGCCACAAGCAACTTTGTGCAATGTAACTGTTTCAGTAAAACTGACCCGTTATTGCCATCTTCATCTTGAAGCTGAATTCTTGCATCAAAATAACCGTTGATACGATATGCAAACTTGAAAGATTTGGCTTGCAAGAAGAACAAATAAAATAGTTCGCTTGCAAGTAGCATATTGCATATAACATCTGACAATGAACTTTATCGAAAAAGAAATAACGATGACCAGATAGTCGTCCTTTTCTTATATTTCCATCAGGTAGGCAACTATAGTTAGTTTAGCATGTGCAATATATATGTGTTCTGGTCAGGAGCCATGATTTGATCATTTCTGCTGATATGCATCTAGGGTTTCAGTTTTTTATTCCCGTTTTGTTAGTTATTTCACAGCGATTGAACTTGTAACTTCACATTTCAGTAGTTGCATTTCACATGCAGCGATCGATGGAAAAGGTCGGTAAAGATCCATGGCTTCCCATGCCTGGAACTGTTCACGTACATGTACCACAGAAGAGAGCGCACAGGACCCGAGCATGATGGCTCAGTGTGAGCTGGGGACACTTCTGTTAGAATATGATACCCCTCATAATGCACAGCAACACCCCGGATCTAGAAAGTATATTGCGAGTACGACACGAGCTTGCACCGTATCAAGAACAAAGTAGACGAATCTCGTAGAAAACCCTAAATGATGGCGTTGAAGCAACCATGACGAGAGAATAGGATTTTGGCGAAGCCAACCGCAAATTCTTTAAGCACAACTGCAAAAGAGCACAAGTGATTGTCGCTCCGATCCCTCACAACTCTACTTGACCCTCTAGGACCCTCTGATTCTCGCCTTATGCAAGAAGCTAGTGCTATAGAACTGTCTAGCCTATCCCTCTTGAGCGCTTCTAATTGCTCCTCACAAGTCTTGGATGAGACCTTATATTTTCTCTTTGGCTTGATTTACTCCTTGAGGCTCCAGACCCCTTGTTTATATAGTCCCCTCAAAGGCCCTCATACATGCAAGTAGAAGTCCTACACCTAGTAAGATTACATGCTCAAGTCCTAGTAGAACTATAAGTCCTAATAGCACACACCTATTGAGTCCTAATCCAAGTAGGATTTGAGTCACCATACAACAACTTCCCAGTGTTGAATGGGAGCAGAAACACTTTCGCAGGCTGCCCACTCACTTTCCTTGGGTCTCTTTTTAGTTTCAAATGAGCACTACAGTCCTTGCGTGTTATTCATTTTATAACGTTTCAATTTTTGTTTATTCTCAATTCATAGGCCAGGCTGCAAGAGCATTGACCGTGCCGGACATGTTCTATTTTATTATTATTACTTTTGATTCAACAACATAATTAAGGATCCTATATTGGTTTGCTCTCCTATCTCACCCAGATTACCCTACATGTTACATATTTTAACTTTTTCTTTACAAATGATTTAACCAGTGGCGGAGCTGGAGCAAACAGGGGGGGGCGGGGGGGTGCGGCTTTTGTTAGTTGAGCTATAAAGCCAGCAGACGGTGTCGAAAGTCGAAACCACTATTTAATCAATGGAAAGGCCCTAAGCTCCGTGCTAATTAGTTTCAACAATCAGTGAACCCTAACTTAATATTTCGGATACCAACTCAAAATTTTATGGGGATCAAATCCACATATGGTTGGTTTGAATCTCATGTCGTGTTATCCATCCATGTACCGTAACATGAATCCCAAACATAAAAGTAATGTAAGGCCATTTGTTGATTATTTGTTCCTTGCTGGCCCAAAATCTAATTGGGTACTAAAATCTTTGGCCACAAACTCTATCATAAGCAATTCAGTCCAGGAACATATTTTTTTTACGGAACATAATTTGCTCTAGCGGGCTGAGCAATAATTTGCTAGGGATGGAACAAATCAAAAAACAATTTGGAACAATCAAAATCAAAACCAAAATATTTGTAAAGGACCATAGAACAATTGAATTATAAGTGCACCAATAAATTTCCTTGAGATAGGCTACTGTGGAGGTATTTTTGTGGCCGTAGTGGGCTGGGGGACTAGTTGGGCTGCACGAGGCTTTGGAAGCTGGTGAGGCGAGTGGGCTGCTAGCAGCCTTGTGCCTTGTGGCAAGCCGGGGACATACGGAGAATGTTTTCAATATTTTGTTAGGTCGTTGGGCCGGCCTTCGGACTAAAAGTTTAGCCTGTGCCTAAATCAACTTTTGCGCGGGGTAAAATATGATGGCCCATGCCCGCCTCCTTCACTACAAGATTCTGTAGTTTTACCTAGAGTTATAAAAAAGTGGCCGAGGGGGCCTATTAATTCACTCAACTAATCACTATGCTGTCTGCTATTCTTAGTCGGCAATTGGTGGTCTGGGATTGATGCTGGCTCTCGGCAAAGTCACGTAAAAGAGCTAATTAATTACCTTCAGCTATTAGGTTCAAAATAATACTGAGACATGCTTCCCTGTCAGGCGCCTAAAGAAAACTCTCAGTAAATGTTGTGATTCTTGAATTCTTGCTGTGGCTTCTGGGTCCGTTTCTTTCAGGACGGGTTCGTCAGGTTGGACGGCCTATGAAGAGTTTATCTAGACGTCTGGTGGGTAATTTTGACAGTGCTCGGCGTGACTTGCCCATCGCCGGTTATATGAATTTCAGCATGTTTAATTTGGGAGTGATAGCTGGGGCTGCATGCCTGCCCAGCTCAGCCTCTCTTCTGCCCACAAAACAAGAATGCTGCAGAGAGTGCTTGGCTACTAACCAGCACTTTTGGCAAGGAGCGAGATAGACAGAAAGGTTTTGACACGCTTTTCACGCCAGTCCATTGCACATCATGTGTTTCCCAGCCAAAGCACGCAAGTTAGCAGGTACGAGGCACATCAAGTGACTTTGTTGCGGAGGGAAGCCATTGATGCATTTATCCTAGCTCATTCTCCATATCCTATTCTATCATTCATACATTTGGTGCTGGACTAGGAACAGTGGCTACCGTTTCTTTATCATATTTCTTTTACTTTAAGCGCAGCTGTGGTAGTCTTTGGTGCAGTTTTGTTCTGCTTTTGTACCTCGTAAACAATGTAAATACTTATTTATGTATTACGTACATGTGCACACTTTTATTGAAACAAACAACAGATCCAATTGCTTTTCAAAAAACATGAAGATGAAAAGGCTTCGTACAACAAAGTCCTCTGACCCCAACAACTCTAAAGAAACACTCACAGACATACGTGAAAAGTATAAGGAATTCTGACCTCCCTATTCATCAACCGCGAATCATAGGTTCAGTCATTTTGGGTGGCAAATATAAATACTGATACACATGACATGGGTGCCAATAGCGCCGACATAGTACAATACTATACCTTGACACCAATCAAAATGTTAGTCCAGATCCTCTCAGTTTCTCTTCTACAATCCAATCCAGCTTCTGTGCCATCTCGACGGTCAGGTGGTTTGCCCAATCCCCAACCTTCGCGGTCCTGAAAAAAGATGAATTCTTCACACCCATGCTTTTGCACACACCTTGCGAGTTTACTTAGGTTCTTGAGGTGCTGGAAGCTACAAACTCTCACGACATCCTCCACCGCTCCACGGCTCTCCTCCTCATCAGTGAATGGAACATGAAGAAACTCGGCTAGCATCTTAACATGCTTGGTTGGTTCAGCGATCATCTCATCATACTTCAAGAATAGAACCTTTTCAGGCTTTATCTTGCTTTGATTCCAGTACCCAAGATAGTGCTCCCAGATAGGGCCAAAAATTGAGAATCCTTGACAGAAAAACTCAAAGGCCCTATCAAACTCTATGGAGAAGCCTGGGAACACCTTATTGTTCTGGTACCACTAGGACACAAGCACATCCTTGGGATCCCGGCACAGATACACGTGTGAGAAAACTTCAGAGGCGCAATAGTGGTGGTGGTGGAACGGCGTTGCCCAGTGTGTAGGGTCGCCGGGTTCGTGTTAACTCAATGGTTGAAAGAGCCTCAACCGTGGCATATACATAGGCGCAATCTCCTGGAGAGCCGGCCGGATGAGATGAGTTTGTTACAACAACTCTATCATATATCCAACTGAACCTAGTCAATCTATTCTAGACTCTTCTCATCACGTGCCGCACAAGTCCAGGAGATTACAGTTGAGATTTGTTACATTTAACACTCCCCCTCAATCTAAACTTATCAAGTTAAGATTGTTCTTGAACAACTCAAGCTGTCTTACCGATATAGGTTTGGTGAAGCCATCTGCAACTTGATCTCTTGTAGAAATATAATCAATCTCCAGCAATTTCCTTGTTACTCGCTCTCGCACAAAATGATAGTCTACTTCTATATGCTTTGTACGTGCATGAAAGACTGGGTTAGCAGAAAGATATTTAGCACCAATATTATCACACCATAACTTAGCTGCTCTAGGCGCCTGGATTCCTAATTCCTGAAGCAAAATCTGTATCCACATTACCTCAGCTGTTGCATTTGCTACTGCTTTGTATTCAGCTTCTGTACTGGATCTGGAAACAGTGCCTTGTTTCCTTGCACTCCATGCTATGAGATTTGATCCTAAAAATACAGCAAAGCCTCCTGTTGATCTCCTATCATCAACATCACCTGCCCAATCTGCATCTGAGAAGGCACTAACAAGAAGTGATGGTGTCTTCCGGATATATAAGCCAATCTTCATAGTGTGTTTTAAATATCTTAGGATCCTCTTGACCGCTGCCCAATGTATAGTTGTTGGTGCATGCAAGAACTGGCATACCTTATTGACTGCAAAAGATATATCAAGCCGGGTTAATGTTACATATTGAAGTGCACCAACTATACTCCTGTATGCTGTCACATCTTTCGGTCCAAGAGGGTCCCCTTCATGCTTAGACAATTTTTCCGAAGTAGACAAGGGAGTACTGACTGGTTTACAATCAAGCATCCCTGCGCGCTGCAACACATCCTTTGTATATTTACTTTGCGACAAAAGAATACCATCTCTAATTTTATTTACCTCAATCCCTAGGAAGTAATGGAGTTCTCCAAGGTCTTTAAGTGCAAAGTCCTTTCTCAAATCCTGCAGCAAACAAGTAGTGGCCTTCTCGGTAGAACTGGCTACAATAATGTCATCAACATAAATGAGGATGAAGATGGTAGTTCCTCCTTTGTTATAGAAGAACAAGGACGTGTCGGCCTTTGATGCCTTGAAACCAAGATCACACAATTTACTACTCAATCTAGAATACCACGCTCTAGGCGCTTGCTTGAGACCATACAAGGCTTTATCCAACTTGCAAATATACCCTGGTGTTTCTTTATTCTCATAACCAGGTGGTTGGCGCATGTAGACTTCTTCTTCTAGATAACCATGAAGGAAAGCATTTTGGACATCTAATTGTCTTAAACTCCATCCTCGAGACACAGCAATGGACAGTATAGTTCTGATAGTTGCATGTTTAACAACAGGACTGAAGGTGTCCTCATAATCTACACCATATCGCTGTTAAAAACCTTTTGCAACTAGTCTGGCTTTATACCTATCCAAGCTTCCATCAGATTTACGCTTTATTTTGTAAACCCATTTGCAATCAATAACATTAACCCCCTTTCTTGGTGGAACTAAGTGCCAAGTATTATTTTTAACTAGAGCCTCGTATTCTACATCCATGGCTGCCCTCCAATCTTTACTGGTCATAGCTTCTTCTAAGTTCTGCGGCTCGCCAACTGTTGTGAGAAACCCATACCTCACAGTGCCATCAGTGTAGCACTTTGGCTTGCGAATGCCAGCCTGAAGTCGGGTGCGCGGTGCTGATGCGGCTGGTTCGCTGACAGAAGCTGCTGGCGATGCAGTTGAGGCCCCCTCGCCCGCAGCTGGTGTGGAGGTCGTGGGAGCACCGGGCTGGGCATTAGGCACGCACGAGGGCGCACTCTGCCGCAGAGGATCTTCGGCGTCGACAGCCGCAGAGTCGACCCCGTCAGGCGGCTGTGTGGAGGACAGCACGGGCGCCGAGGCGCTGTCTGCTGGTGCTGCAGATTCGCCGACAGGTGCGGCGACAGGCGCGCCAGATTCCCCAGCGTGTGCGACGGGCGCTGCTGCAGATTCGCCTGGCGGCTCCATCGATCCCGAGGCAATCACCACGGGATTCAGCACCAGATCATGCTCGTGCTCGGCGCCAGGAAGCAAATCGGAGTCCCTGTTATCACAAGCGCTGGGTACAGAAGCATTAGTGGAATTAGGAGAATTAAATCCGTGACCATCTACATGTTCCGACCCAGTATAGGAGGAAGGAAGCAAATGTGACGGAAGGAGAAGGATTTCAGCACGCAGGCGTGCTCCTGCATTGGCGTGGAGTTCAGAAAAAGGAAAGATGGCTTCATCAAATGTGACATCGCGAGATATATACACGCGACCAGAAGATATGTCGAGGCACTTGTAGCCCTTATGGAGTGTGCTGTAGCCCAAAAAAGCACAGCGTATGGATCGAAACTCAAGCTTATGTTTATTATAGGGTCGCAAGTTTGGCCAACACGCGCACCCGAACACTCGTAGGAAGGAGTAATCCGGCTTCTGTTTGGTGAGATGTTCAAGGGGTGTGGCGTGTTGAAGGAGAGGTGTGGGCATGCGATTGATGAGAAAAACAGCAGAGGTAAAGGCCTCATCCCAAAATTTGAGAGGCATGGATGCATACGCAAGAAGAGACAGCCCTACCTCAACGATGTGCCGATGCTTTCTTTCAACAACACCGTTTTGCTGGTGAGTATGTGGACAAGAAACATGATGGATGATGCCAATTTTATCAAAGAAACTATGCAGTTTTTGATATTCACCTCCCCAATCGGTTTGCATGGAAAGAATCTTACGATCAAATTGTCTTTCTACCATGGTTTGGAACTCACGAAATTTTTGAAACACCTCAGATTTGTGTTTGATAAAATAGATCCATGTGAACTTGCTAAAATCATCAATAAAACTAACATAGTACTTGTTTCTTCCAACAGATTCAATGGCAGGACCCCAAACATCGGAGTGAACAAGTTCTAATGGAAATTTTGAAGAATTCAAGGATCGACTATAAGGCAATTGATGACTCTTTGCCTTTTGACATGCATCACACACGAACTCATGGTTCTTAGGCTCAACCGAACAAGGGAGCTTATTATTGCTAACAATCTTAGACACTAACTGAAAAGCAGGATGACCGAGGCGGCTATGCCATCTAGACATGGACGGCTTGACTACTCCAAACGCCTCCTTTATTGAGTGCTGTGAGGGAAGTGGATACAACCCTCGATGACATCGTCCCTTAAGAATTGTGTTCTTCGTGGCCTGATCCTTGATAAGAAAATAATTGGGGTGAAATTCAAGAAAGACATCGTTATCTTTGGTAAGACGATGAACAGAGGCTAGATTTTTCTTGGCCTTTGGAACATGAAGGACATTGTTTAGATGCAAATTACGGAATTGGGCTGAAACAGTAGTATGGCCAACGTGTTTAATCTCCATACCTGAGCCACTTGCTGTGTGGATCTGATCGTTGCTGTGATACTTCTCGCAGAAGGACAGCTTCTCCAACTCGCTTGTGATGTGATCCGTAGATCCAGAGTCGGTGTACCAGTTGGTGTCGATGGTGTAGGAGGAGTTCATCGCTGCAGCAACATGGCGCTCTTCGGGGACGTAGTTTTCGTCGAAGCGGTGCCAACACTTGGTAGCCACGTGTCCCCTCTTGAAGCATACTTGGTAGAGGGGACGTTCATCAGAACCCCCTGCCGGGCGCTGGCTCGAGCCACCGCGCTGCTGGCCACGCCCGCGGGCGAAGCCCCCGCGGCCGCCACGCTGCTGCTGCTGCTGGCCTCTTCCACGACCGGAGTTGCGATCGTTGGTGTAGGTGTTGCCGCGGCCACCGTTGCTCCCAGTGCGGCCGCCTTTGTTGGCGGTGTTGGCAGATGCACCAACGCCATCCTGAAGATCGAGCCTGGTCTCGAAACTGAGTAGCTGGGCGTACAGCTCAGAGATCAGGACCGGCTCAGTCCTGGAAGTCACGGATGTGACCACCGGGTTGTAGTCGGCGTCCAGCCCATTGCAGATGTGGGCAGCGAGCTCATCATCATCAAGCGGTTTCCCGGCGGCTGCTAGTTCATCTGCATAACCTCGCATCTTTGCAAAGTACTCAGCAATTGTCGAGTTACCTTTCCTTGTTGTGGTGAGAGCAAATCTCACGTTCATCTTCTTGGCACGGGTGTGAGCGGAGAACATCCGCTCTATCTCACCCCATGCCTGCACTGCCGTCTGAGAGGCAACGATCTGTGCGAGCACCTCCTTGCCCACCGAAGACAGGATGAGGCCTAGGACTTGCTGGTCCTTGGCAAACCAATCCTCGAAGGCAGGATTGGATATCTTGATGAGGGTATCGCTTGCCCCCTTTTCTTCTAGTTCCTTCGCCGGGGCTTCGGTCTTGCCGGTGAGGTAGCCCTCCATGCGTGCGCCGCGGACGGCTGCAAGGATCTGCGCTCGCCATAGCGCATGATTTGTCTTGGACAGCTTCTCAGTGATCGGTACACCGAAAAGCGGATGCGGAATGCTTGAGCTCATCGACATGTTCACCTAGGCTCTGATACCATGTGAAAAAACTTCAGAGGCGCAATAGTGGTGGTGGTGGAACGGCGTTGCCCAGTGCGTAGGGTCGCCGGGTTCGTGTTAACTCAATGGTTGAAAGAGCCTCAACCGTGGCATATACATAGGCGCAATCTCCTGGAGAGCCGGCCGGATGAGATGAGTTTGTTACAACAACTCTATCATATATCCAACTGAACCTAGTCAATCTATTCTAGACTCTTCTCATCACGTACCGCACAAGTCCAGGAGATTACAGTTGAGATTTGTTACATTTAACACCCCCGACATCTCTCAGCCCTTCCTCTACCTCTCGCTTGGCGAACAGGGCACCCCGGCAAAAGAGAGGCGCTACCAGAGCTCCATCACAGCACTAGGAACTCACCTAGGTTTTGGCTCGGCGGTTAGGGGGCAGAGATGGACGGCCCACGATGAGGTGGTCGGGCGACGGCCTGCAGGCACCGGCGGCCGCGGGATTGGAAAATCCTGGCGCCCCAGTGGTCGAAGCTTGAGAGGAATGGGTCGAGAAGGGAGCTAGCGAGGTGTTGGTGCCATGGGTGCAAGGAATTTGAGTTCCGTGGAGGGAGGCTAGAGGATTTTGGGGCCGGAGGTGAGCTCTGCTTGGCTTGGCTGAGGGGGTATAAAAAGAGGACGTGAGGAAGAAGCGAGCAGGCCGGTGTTGAAGGGGACAAGGCCGGCGATGTGGTCCTGGCGGGCTGAGGCGTGTTGGGCGAGGCCCCTCCCCCCGTGCACGGGCGATAGCCGCGTGGCGCGGCTAGAGCAGCGGCGAAGCTGTGCAGCGAGGGCCAGGGCGTGCGGACGGCCGGCGTGTGGACGTCGAGGACGGTCGACAGAGTGGCTGCAGCATGGGTGGCGGTACTGGGCGACGCGGAGGTCAAAAGGTGGCGTCTCGTCGCCTTAACGGCCGGCGATCGGCGGCGCTCGGCTGCTCTGCTCTGGCCCACGCGTCGAGCATTGCCGACGGCCGCAAGACGAGCAGCAGTGGCGGCGCTGTGTCATTGCTGTGCTGCTAACTGATTTTTGTTTCTTTCATTTTTTAACTTCTTTTGTTTTTTAACTTTTTTTACTGGAGGTGTCACAATATAGACCTAGAGGCTGCTTGGCTTCCGGCCAGAGTTTGCCACGCGCGCCGCCGAACCTTAAGCGATGAAAATCGACACCACGGCGTGGCGAGAATATTGTGTTGCTTTATGCTGTCGTTTTCCTATGGCTGCCAGCTTTTACTATCCAACCAAACACCAACCACATTTTTGTGGCGCCAGGGCCAGCTCAATGTTTTGAAGGGCCCTTGGCGAGGTAGACACCATGGACCCTTAAGATTTATATAATTGTCTTTTTTTTCTTTCCTCAACATATGATAAATTCTTCTTAGTCAACCTAACACCTAAATTATGAAAAACATATAAATTGGTTTAAAAGTTTAGAATTTTAGATCTAGCATACTAAGTATAAAAATAATAAACAATAGATTGAGAGACTCACCAATAAGTGAGAGCATATCTGGAACAGCAACTCCCTTCCTACATACTAAAACTGTGCATCAAATCCACTTAACTAATCTTAAGGGTTATGCATGCCACTAAGGTCCAGCGACGCCATGCCGCGATGAGCAATGACGTGCGCCCACTGCGCGATGTTGGGAATAATGACATGTGAGCTGCACAACACTATTTCAATGTATTAGAGCAACTCTCTAAATAAACCTTTACTTCAAATTTAGAGGTCATTTTTTAAAAGGCGAACATCGACATGCCCTCTACTTCGGCCCCTGAAATAGGGAACCTCCAAATATCCACTCACGCCCCAGTCCTATAGGGTCTCTAGAGATCCTTTATCCTCAAAGAGACATTTCCAGTGGGCCAACAAAAGTAGAAGATTGTTTAAAGGGTATTGCTAGAATTGAGAAGATAATTCAAATCCCTAGAAAGTAGAAGTAATCCTTACTCGCAAATAAAGATCTTATTTAGAGGGCACCATTGGAGTTTCTCTTGTGTCTTTGAGTTGTGACTCGTGTGGCAATCGGAATGGTGACTCAGCAGGATTCCAATGAACTTTGTCAGGCTAAAATCTGCACATTGTTCCTTCATTGGTGTATGAAAATTTTGGGCTCCCCACCGTCGCCCCTCTTGCCCTAGGTCTAGAGCCGGCCGTGTGTGATGCTGCCTCAACTGTGGCATGGCAGGTGATGGCCACCAACCAAACACCCCCTAGGCCCTCGCGTCGCTCCTGTTGGGGTGAGGCAGTGCCGACCACCACCTCCCTCGCTTACCCTCTCCTTCGTCTCAAGGCCGCCCGAGCTTGCCCGCAGAAGTCCAAACGGCTAGGCCCCTTCGCTCCCAGCTGCCTAGGACCACACCATAGTCATGAGTAGCATTGCATAAGACAAATAAATGGTAAAAAATATGGCCCTACATTCTCATGCTTACCATATCCTCCATATTCCCTGCCACACGGGCCACTAAGTGAACCCGGCTTTGCTGGGTTGTCATATTGTAATGCCCAGCCAAACACAGTCCCACCGAAGGTCCTCCGCACTATCGAACCTATGTCCAGCAGACATGGCTTAAATAAGGAGGGACAAGCTTGCATTCGAGGGGTGCACTGTGAAATTGGGTGTAACGTGATACCTCTGGGTGTCACGGTTGCGTGTTAATATAGGCCGGGAAAAGTCCCCGGCGTGGCTTACATCTTGTACAACAAGTTTACAAAGGATCTCAACAACCTCAGCTCATCTACTTCCTATACAAGAAGAGCTCACACATATCTACAAGCCAAGGTTGTTGAACACACAAATATCTCAGGATAACACTTATCCTTTAACACGCATAACCATGGTTTCGGCATTGCCGCGTGTGGTTACCAACTCACAACGGCAGCAAGCCGATACGTAACACCATGCAAGAAAGTGAAATTAAGCATTGAGGAAGGATGAGTTTTACGAGGTCTTGCAATTGAAGGAGTTTGGCATAGGGCAGCACCGTTGGGCTATGCGCAGCAGCAGTAACCATCCAAGGCTCTGTGTGCTGTGCTATGGCAATGAAGCCTTTACATGCGTCGGCGTAGATTTAGAGATTATTGGGGTACTTGAGGCGGCCGATGGGCGAACACCCTGAGGGAGGAAAGAATGAAGATGAGAGAGGATTTCCCATCTCGGTCAAGACTGGATGTGGTCCCAAACTGCCTATGTGGCGGCTGATGTGTTAAAGCCGCTATATGTAAGTGTCATCTAGGACAAAAACAAGGATAAAAACCAAGAAGGGAGGTGATTTGTCTGTTTTCAATGTTATAGGTGTTCTTTATCTGCTTTTATGCTTGAATGTTAAATCGTAATTTTGTGATAGTTGGTAAGGTAATTTATGAAATTTTTTTTAAAATAAACTACTAACCCAAGGGGATGTTACTATTTCCAATTTGATGCTCTCTTTTTAGCATGGTAAAAAGACAAATCCTAGAAAAATGAGTAAAAGATAAATCTTACAATTTCCTACAAATGTTAATCTAGTGGACCCATATATATGTTTTGTCACGAAACCACTAGAGGAATAAGATAAATCTTAAAAGTTCTCACAAAAATCAGAAACATCCGGTCATTATTCTAGTAGATACCAATTAACATGAGGATAATAGTCATTTTTCAAAAAAAATGACCACCTTTTTGTGACAAAGATAGTCTAAGTAACCTTTTTAAATCTATATCTAAAACCCACCTATGCTATGATGAAAAACAATCTAAAGTAACCCCTAGTCATCATATAAGCCACCTATTGCATTCTAAAAAATAATTTAAAGTAACCATTTTGCATGTAACTTACCTACACATGTCATCATTAGAAAACTATTCCAATGCATGATCTAAATACCTATTTCTACCATTGTTAATATAGAAAATACAAGGGATATACTTGTATGATGTGTCTTAATATATAGATCACGTATACATTTATGCAGGACATGATGAATATACGAATTTCCATGTTAATTTACAGCTGAACTAATTATTGTAAACACATCACGAACACACATGGAGATGCGGTGCAAAGTGAAAAAAAATATATTGATGCATAAATAAAAAGTGTATAAATAAATGCTAAGTAAACTCTATCTCATCAGGAAGACAAGTATATACCTATATCTGTATGAGCATTGTGCCAGAATATTTAACAGATGAGAGAGCAAGACAAGTAATATTTATTATTATGGTCATGGGTTATATTAGTAAAATTACTAGCCCGTATTAGATGAGTGCGATTGACGATATTTCTCTACATAGTCCTTAGTGGGCCTTTTCACTTAAACCTAGAAGATCGTTGGACCTGACAATGTTGACATATGTTGCTGGACTGGGCCGGGCTGAACTTGGACCAATACACTGAGTACCGAGACGGACAGACGGTCGGTAGCTGAAAACGGATCGGATATAAATGGATATGCACGGATACGAATACAGATATTTATTTTTTTTCTCGGATCGGATTCAGATACGGATAGTGTAAAATGTGTCGGATATAGAGCGGATATTGATATATGTTACATATCTATAAGAGATATTCAACTTTAGGTATTCGGATTCGGATACCAATCGAATATTGAATCTCCGAATTCGGATATCGGACTATTCATTTAGTGTCTAAACCCTCTCGGACGGATGGACGGACGGAAAGTATCTCTACCGTTTTCATCCCTAGTAGCTCGTCTCAAAAGTAAAATCCTCTCAGAAAAAAATCTCGAAAGTAAATAAAATCTAAAATAAAAGTAAGACTGGAGGTGTTGGGCGGATCTTCTCTGCTCACCATGTGGCCGCATTCGTCGTAGCAGTCCCTTCCCGCTCCATGTGACTAGGGAGGGATAATGGAGATTCGACGAACATACATGATACTCCGCACATTCCTTTTCACCGCCCTACCGAAGAATTCTGTCGTCTGATCCATGGGCGCTGCGCATTGCGCAAGTATGGCCACGACCCAACTCGACTCTGTACCATAAAAAATTCCGAGGACGTGGAACCACAGAGAATCCCTCTAGCCGCCGCTGGTCCACTCATCTCCTCCGCAACGCATATCGCTCGGGACCCAGTCCCTACACCGCCACATTGCTTGCTTGTTCGGAATAAGGTCTCCGAGCGTAAGCGAGTAATAAAACACGCTACAAACTGTGTACGTGGCGTGATCACAAACGTTCTCAGCCACGGCAGGGTGTGGGGAGGGCGCCACTGCCCACGGGTGCCCATTGCCCAACATCTCCGGCGCCGGCGACCGGATACTCGATCGGCTTCGGGTACTGGAGCAACCTCGAACGTTGCAACAACCGGAAGAAGCTTGGCTGAGCGCTGGCTATGTACGTTTGCGAGTAAGTGGCATTGGCATGTGGTCATATTTGGGTCGATCGTCCATGAATAAGAGGTGCGTGCGCTGCTCAATGTGGAACAGTTTTTTTGAACCGAGATCGATGTGAATGCGGGTTTGCTTTAGTGGAGTGGACTAAACTGCTGCTGTGCGTTGGGATAAAGTCGTCATATGGGATTCATACCGTCTTCTATTGCCTATCCTGACGCGTTATTAAAATGAATAAAAGAGGAAGCTCGAAACGAACTATCAATAATATTGCAGTTTTGATATACGTTGCACAAAACTATTGTGAATACGCATTGCAGAAATCGACAATTACTTTGCGTAAAGAACTTCTCAGAATAAACCCACTCGTTATCATTCGTGGCATTATTGCTAGCCACCCAACATCGGTCTCTACCGAGGCTTACAAGAAAAGTTGATTTTTTTTTTCGTTGCAACAAGTCAAAATAGTTGCAGGTTTCCACAGTAAGCACCCAAAAAATACGTTGTAGTTTTCTGCAACTCGTGTAAAACAAGCTGTAGCTATGTTTTGGAATTTACTCCAAATAAAAATTACGTGCCCGTCGACAGTGAGTCGTCTGTGAGGCGCGACGAAGTATATTTGAAGCTTTATACTTGTTTTCGCCTGGGTCCTAACTTATTCCAGGCACCGTCCCTGTGTGAGGATTTCGAATCTCAAGATCGGAACAGCAGGTCCAGTCTCTCAACGCTCATAAAGGTAGAGTTTTCGTGCGTGTATTTATAAGGATGAGTGTACGTATGTGTGTGGATGTCTGCTTCTTGTACAGATCTCAAAAAAAAAGTTAGGCCAGTCAACGATGTTAAAAGAAAAAAAATGTTTCATTTTAGAGTTGGCATATACCACGCTTATGTCCTGTGACCGGATGTCATCATCCGGTGGCCACAGAAAACTGGCGAAATTTTTCTCAGAGTCAGTCAGTCAGAGTAGATGCGCCGTGCAAGATTCATCAAAACATACACAACCAGTGTGAGAACTCGTCCACTGGCCTCCGCAAGGAGCGCTCTCACATGAAATTCCTGCCGCACTAATCGGGAAAAAGCCTTCTAGCGTGCTCCAAACGTTGTAGAAACCGTGTGTTTCATTTTGTTTTCCGGAGGACTTTTGTGGATTATTGTGGTTGTGTGTAAGCGACGCCGTACGCTAGCTCTATCGATATCTCGCCCTCATTCGCCAAAAACACCATCACTCGCAATGTCGCTAGTCGCTACTGGTCAGAACGAAGTCAGAATAAATCCGAAAAATGCTTAGTTTTTAGAGGGTGGAGAAATTCCTTGTTGATGACAGGTAAACCCTCCCAAGAAAAATCGTTGCGTACGCGCCGCGCGCGAGATCCTACGGGGAAAGCACGCGGCAACAGGGAGTCAGGGACAACGTGCTCATGCTGCCTCGTGGTCGTGGGCGGCTAGCCGGCTATATAAGCCGCGGCAACCCCAGCAGCTTGGGCACCATCCACACAACTGAACTTACTGCTTCCAGCTACGAGCAACGAACCGAGAGCGCGAGAGCAAGTGCAGGATCGATCGCGTTGCCCCAAGCCCACAGCTCTAGCTACCATGGCGAGGCTCGCGCTCGCGGCGTGCGCCGCGGCGGCGCTAGCGGTGCTGCTCGGCGTGGCGGCGGCGGACGTGGGGTCCATCATCACGGAGGACGTGTACAACGCCATGCTGCCCAACCGCGACAACTCCATCTGCCCGGCCAACGGCTTCTACACCTACGACGCCTTCATCCAGGCCGCCAGCACCTTCCCGGGGTTCGGCACCAGCGGCGGCAGCGACGACGACAACAAGCGCGAGCTCGCCGCCTTCTTCGGCCAGACCTCCCACGAGACCAACGGTCAGTTAGTGATCAGTACCACCCTAATGTCAAATCTGCAGCTTAATTCGATCGGAACCACTTCAATTTTTGGCTTGAACTGATGACCAGGCGGCGCTGCTGGCCAGTACACATGGGGGTACTGCTTCAAGGAAGAGATCAGCAAGGCAACCGACCCTCCCTACTACGGACGCGGACCCATTCAATTGACCGGGTAAGTGATGCACCATAGTAGTACGCGAGAAGCATAAGAAAGGTCACTGTCGTTGCTCATAACAGTATTGAAAAACATAGTATCATCCTAGAGGCCAGACACTTCTTATAAAAAATCGAAATTATCAATCCATGGTAGTAACAAGAAACAATAGAATATCTTCTTGAAAAGTGTAGGAGTGTTGACATCTTAGCCACCGACTTTGACCTGGTCAAACGTTTCGCTTTCGCGCCATGATAACCACCGCGACACTCCGGACCCTAATAACTCGGTGGTTCTTTCGTCCGTGGTCGCAGGCAAGCCAACTACCAGCAGGCCGGGGACGCGATCGGGCAGGACCTGGTGAGCAACCCGGACCTGGTGTCGACGGACGCCGTGATCTCGTTCAAGACGGCCATCTGGTTTTGGATGACGGCGCAGTCGCCCAAGCCGTCGTGCCACGACGTGATCCTCGGCAACTGGACGCCGTCGGCCGACGACGCCGCCGCCGGGCGGGTGCCCGGGTACGGCACCATCACCAACATCATCAACGGCGGGATCGAGTGCGGCGTGGGGCCCAACGACGCCAACGTCAACCGCATCGGCTACTACCAGCGCTACTGCGACATGTTCGGCGTCGGCTACGGCAACAACCTCGACTGCTACTCCCAGCAGCATTTCTGATCAACTGTTCAACCGTTACTATATATGAACTATATACTTCTACATTTGTGTGTGACTATGAACTACAAATAAGTGGGATATGCCATATTGCCATCTTGATTTAATAAAAGGTTGTGATCCGATTATGCCATTTATCGTTCGATGTCACGTTGTATTTTTTTTAAAAAAAATAGCTGATTTGTGAGATAAAAAAAAGAACACAAACACAAAATTGTGGCACTCGAAGAACTGTTCGAAACTGTGAACCTTTCATGTTCGTATATATGCTGATAAGCGGAGGGAAAGCAGATAGAGGGAGGCAGCAAAACGAATGCAGCAGAAACAGTTCTCATTGCTGGATGAAGTGGCATTTCTGTTGGCCAGATTGAATTAATCAACACAAATCCAAAGCATTCAGATTCTTAAGGTAGTCAGGCATAGAATTTTTTTATTTTTAATTTTTTTTTTACAATTTTTCAGAAACGACGTCCGGATGACAGATTTTGCAAATCTGTCATCCAACCGCCGAATGGATTGGCGGTTTCTATGTAACCGCCGTATCAAACGGCGGCAAGAAACAACCGCCGAACCATACGGCTAAGGATGCTACAGTAACCCACGGGTACTGTAGCGGGTACTGTAGCATCCTTACCGCCGTTTCATTCGGCGGTTACTCCCTCCCATGTCAAAAAAATCATAACTTTTTCATATGAACTTGAATGGAGCTAAAATTTATACGAAAATTGTAGATCTCGACGAGATCTACAACTTTATAGTTCAAACTTTTTTCATTTGAAATCATCTTAATGTTCAAATAATTCACGCAATGCTCAGATCTAATGAACCAAAAAAATTTCCTTTTCTGGATAGCACGTCTTCAAAAAATTATAACTTTTTCATATGAATTTGGTTGGAGATGAGCTTCATACAAAAATTGTAGAGCTCGATGAGATCTACAAATTTGTTATTCAAAATTTTTTCATTGCAAAATATTTTAGTGCTCAAATAATCGAGATAATATTCAGATCTAAAATTCAAATCTAATTTTCCTTCTCTGGACAGCACATCTTCAAAAAATTATAACTTTTTCATATGAATTCAGTTGAAGATGAGCTTCATACGAAAATTGTAGAGCTCCATGAGATCTACAAATTTGTTATTCAAACTTTTTTCATTGCGATTTATTTTGGTGCTCAAATAATCGAGACAATGTTCAGATCTAAAATTCAAATCTAATTTTCCTTCTCTGGACAGCACATCTTCAAAAAAATTATAACTTTTTCATATGAATTCGGTTGGAGATAAGCTTCATACAAAAATTATAGAGCTTGATGAGATCTACAACTTTGTTGTTCAAACTTTTTTCATTGCGAATTATTTTGATGCTCAAATAATCGAGACAATGTTCAGATCTAAAATTCAAATTTTAGATATGAGCATTGCGTAGATTATTTGAACATTAAGATGATTTTAAATGAAAAAAGTTTGAACTATAAAGTTGTAGATCTCGTCGAGATCTATAATTTTTGTATAAATTTTATCTCCATTCAAGTTCATATGAAAAAGTTATGATTTTTTTTAACATGGGAGGTAGTAACCGCCGAATGAAACAGCGGAAAGGATGCTACAGTACCCACGGGTTACTGTATCATCCTTACCTCTGTATCATTCGGCGGTTGTTTCTTACGGCGGTTACATAGAAACCGCCAATTCATTCGGCGGTTGGATGACAGATTTGCAAAATCTGTTATCCGGACGTCGTTTTTGAAAATTTGTAAAAAAAATTAAAAATAAAAAAAATTCTCAGGCATGCATACTGCCATTCACATTTCGCAGCCATCCCCACAGGCCCACAGGCCACAAATGCCATCACTTTCACTTAATCGTCCTGGGCCAAATCTCGGGTGGTGGTCCAATTCGGCCCTTCAGTTTTGTCGTTGTCACGAATTCAGCATCCAGAGAAATTTCTCGCCCGTGTCTCTGATCTGCCGAAGCTCTGAAACAATATGGCAACTGCGCATCCAAGACTGCTGGGATGCCAAACTCTTTTCCATTTGTTCAGCAGATTCAGGCTATATCTGTTTTCAGAAAGGCTTCCATCCTGACACAATTTCTTCAGCTGACGACCATTTGCCAAAGGGGAAACGTTAACGTTCGGTAGCACATTTTTTTTAAAACTAAAGCAAGAGCACTACAATTCATTTAAGGAGGAGTAGAAAGCTGGTTCTTACATAGTTGTTATTACATAAAACGGTAGCACATTTCGAGAAATGCCAAGGTATTGTATACGATCATACAAAAAAAAGGCACAACCAGATACATTTGTGCTTTGCGCAACTCAAGTCAATACTCGTTCCAAATTATTATTACACAACAATCTCCATCACTGGATAAAATGGAAATCTCGTGCTGTGTCACAGTCCAGATTTGGATGCAATTAAATGGCACAAATGAGTGCTGCTGCCATCAATCATTCCACATGCGCCATCACGGCATCGTCCTCGTTGCTAAAGAAATCTTTCCTGTGGAGGAGATCAATATGGGTTATGCTTTGTTCGTCAGATTTTGGATTAAAAAGAAATGACGACAACGGCATGGCACGGCACAGCACACTAGCAAGTCCGGTGGTTTAACGTGCGTACCGTATTTTGCGTGAGATCTGGTAGGTGCACGTAATAGCCAATGCGGAGCTCACGCTGAAAAGGTTCCAATTTTTCTGCATAGAATTGGAAAGCAATGGAATTAGCATCTTACTAGTTCTTGTCTGAAAGTGTAAACAAGACCTGAAACTGCGAGGATGCATGCTCCCAAAGCAAAGGACAGAATGTGATCTGTGTAGGGGGTGAATCAATTTTCAGTCACTGTCAACAACTTATATATCATCTGTTTGGACCACATAAAATCCACAAGAAGCAGAGCACATCTGGAGAGAGACTCAAAACTACTTTTTACGAGTATGCATTAGCAAAACATGAGATAAACCTTGACCAATTTTGCGTACTGGAACAACATTTGCAAAGTTCAGGGAAAGTAAGCGGTCAGAATATAAAGAATAGCATGCTTGACGCATGGATTGGATTCTGTTATTACCGGTGTGATAACCATACTGTAGCGAGCCCAAATGAGTCCGCTGGAGCCCAAAGCTACAGAGTACAGCAGAGATAAACAAGAATTTCTTTCGAAAAGCAATTAACAGTGGCACACTGAAATGAGGATCGAATGTCGATAGATCATTTGCAGCTAAGTGCTGTACCTAGTTGCTGTGGATAGGATATCTCCTCAGGTGGCTTAACAAAGTCGGCAACGTTGGCAACGTTGAGGCACCACTTGAATGTCGGAGCCCAGAAATGGACTGCAAAACAACATGCCACAGTCTGAACTCTGAACTCTGAAGAGGAACATAGAAATTATAGAAGAGCATGAACAGGAACGATTCAAAGTCCTAACACCACCGGTTAAACTCAGCTTATATGTTAGAATGGAGCTAAACAGAGCGGTGCTGTTGTCTAGCTAGCTGATACTGGTCAACGGTTGTTACGCCTAGAGAGAAGACATGATCGAGTGGAGGAAACACGAAACCCAACTGGTTTTGGGGCCAGCAGGATGATTCCAAAACGCCTGAAACTTGGAAGAAGCCATCTGGGCCGATGATCTGATCTGTCCTCCGCCGCCTCCGGTGTACGTCCGTGTTGATCTCTTTCCTTCCCCGCAAGCAGGCTGCAGAAGATCAAAGGTGAGCCGAAGTGCCGAACAGCAAGAAACACCAACAAAATCCGTTCAACGCCGAAGCTGCTATCGCAGCCGGGTCTCCTCAGCCACCGTTTGACCTGATAGCAGATCGAATAGTGATCGCTCACCTGCAGATCGCCGCCGGTTGGTGACCGGAGCCGGAGGCGATCGCCTGCCGGAGGAGGTTGGGGGACAGGATGACGGGACAGCGAGACAGGTGGTGGAGTGCAGCGACAAGCGAGATAGCAATTCTCTATTGCATCATTGCATGCCGACTTCCCAAGTTGCAGCCTGTTCGGTTGGCTGGTGACTGGTGCTGATTTGTTGTGAGAGAAAAGTACTGCTGGCTGGCTGGTGGCTGGTGGCTGGTGACTGGTGCTGATTTGTTGTGAGACTGAAATACTGCTGGCTGGTGGCTGATAAGCCAAGCGAACAGGCTGTTGAAATTGAGAAGTGAGAAAGGGTTAGCTCATTGACCAATGACCATCCGCGAGAACGAAGATGGCTTCCATGTAACGTCCGATGACGCGCGTAGAGGCGATCGGACGGCGACCTCTTGGCCCCGTTGCATGGACCTGGTGCTCGCAGATTGGTCCGTTTCGATTTATCAAAATCCACGGCGCGGCGCGCCGAAACCAGTCGTCTCTCGTCTCGTGTCGCGTTTCGGCGCGCCATGCCCCGCTTTCGCCCTCGGGGGTGAATTGATTATTCGGTTCCGCACACACACATTCTCACCTGGGCCCATGGCATCGCTGTTCCATACGGCCTGCTGCATGCAGTGCTGGGCCGTTCGTTGGGCTTCATCCTTAGGGCCCAAATATAGAAGAGTGCTGGTCGCCCACTGGGAATGTTTCATTGTACATTTGACCATCGGCCAACTGGGTATGTTACCTGGCGAATTTTTTATTTTTAATTTTTTTTAGATTTTTTAAAAACAACGTCCGGGTGACAGATTTTGCAAATCTAAAATCTGTCACCCAACCGCCAAATCAAAGATCTGTAAGGCAAACCACCAAATGATTTGGCGGTGCTACAGTACCACGCGGTACTGTAGGCCAAACCATTCGGCGGTTGCTACAGTACCCGCAGGTACGGTAGCAGTGCCGTCCGTTCCTTCTTCCTCTGTTAAAAAAAATCGTAACTTTTTCATATAAACTTGAATGGAGCTAAAATTTATACGAAAATTATAGATCTCGACGAGATCTACAACTTTGTAGTTCAAACTTTTTTCATTTGAAATCATCTTCATGTTCAAATAATCAAACCGCCGAATGGTTTGGCGGTTACGTTGCTACAGTACCACGCGGTACTGTCGCACCGCCAATTCATTTGGCGGTTTGCCTTACAGATCTTTGATTTGGTAGTTTTAATCCTTACCGCCGTAGCCATATGATACGGCGATTGGGTGACAGATTTGCAAAATCTGTCCCCGACCGTTGTTTTTGAAAAATCGTAAAAATAAAAAATAAAAAAATTCTTACCTGGCGAACTTCCCGCCGGGCTCCGGTGCTTTTGTGTGAAGGAATCGCACAAATATCGAGCCCCGCACGTGGGATTTGTGGCCGGAATCCGGATCCGTTGCTCGCGGCCATTGAACAGAAGTTGCGTAAGGCAATTCTCAGTTTTACAGAGAGATTTATAGGTAATAAATTTAATATCATATTATCATTTTGATAACTTGGTGAGAAAAGAGAAGGTGGGAGTTTCATGAGACGAGAGAGCAGTATCATCCCATGACACTTTTCTGACACAGTTACCTAGTTTACCGTCTTAATAACTATACGATGAACTATGCACTGAGACTAGCCTAATAGCCAATGGCTTAATTCTTTTTTCGAAAGACCAGTACAAACGCAGACACTCACATGCACATACACTCACCCCTATGAATACATACATACAAACTCTATCCTTATGAGCACCTCCGAGAGACTAGGTCGGCTGTTCTGATATTGAGATTGACGAAGTCACCACAGGCGCCTCGCTATCGACGGGCACGTCGCTTACCACTGAAAGAAAAGTGCCGGTTAAATCCTGAAATAAATCCAGAAAAATATGACACCCGTGCCGAGTCAGAGACTTGACCCGGGTGGGCAGGTTCCACCGCAAGGAACCTAAGCAACTATAACCTACCCTTGTGTCACAGCCAACGGCTAATTGGACTGAGATTGAGATCTCCAACATCGATTACTCTGACATTATTTTTACAGTTCCTGCTTCCAACCGGTTCTTTGTAAATCCATGCTAAAGTTGCAACACGTCTAGAATCTTGATTCGCCTATCACAGATTCAAATCTTCCGCGACGTACCCATCCATAACAATGACTCTCCTCGTCGGAGACTTTTTTCTGCATGAGATGCAACCAGAACTCGACACTTGTTGGCGTGACGTGCTAAGACATGGCGCTGGCATATATGCCGTGCCATCCCGGGTACAAAGTTTCTACAATTTACAAGCAATACCTTCTGCGACCAAAAACGTCAATTCTCGCGAACACACTACCACGACCTAGCAAAAGATTCAAACGCGTAACCATCGCGACTATCGGAGCGGTCAAGTCACGGGTAATAACTTCTCTCGCCGGTGCTGACGCCGACCATTATCATTTTTTGTTCAGTAATCCGTATGCTGTCGCAAGTTTGTGGTGTGGTTAATCCTGCTGCACCGTCACGGTGGTTTGCTTGTAAAACCTGCTCTGATCGCTAATGAAAACAGCGACGCGTTAACTGGACACATATCCTATAGACCAATACCAGTAAGCTTGTTGTGATAGAGTAACGCTACCCGGTGATCCTCCACTATCTCGTATCTCCCTGGTAATCTTTAATTCCTCGATAATTCGACTAACATTTTTCTTGAACTGGTCTAACATTTATTTTTGAAATTGGAATTTGATAACTTTAGACTCCCTGCTCTAACCTGCTTGCTCCTTTTCACTCAGAGCATCTCCAATCGATGTCTCATCCCACCTCTCATCTTGATTTTGAGGGCTCAACAGTGAAAATCCGGCTCCAACCGATCTCTCATCCAGCTCCCGACAGATGAGAGGCCCTCTTTTCTCCCCTCTCAACTCTCACTTGTGGGAGCTCCGTCGGGACCCTTCATCCGGCCTGCGGCGCCAACTGCCGCTGCTCCCGCGCGCCCGCGGACATCTCGCCCAGCCCCGGCCAACTGTCCTTGGGCTGATGGGGGAGCGATAGCCCCGCCACAGCTACCTGTCGCCGCGGCCGGCTGCTTGGAGCGCCGATGCTGCAGCCTGCTACTCGCACAGGCGCATCTCAGCCTCATGGGGGAAGAGACGCCGTCTGCCCATCCCCTGGCCCCTGCTTCGATGCGGGAGAGGCGCTGCTCTGGTGGGGGAGCAGCGACACCCAGCCCCGCCCACATCAATGGTGGGAGAGCCCGCACAGGAGGGAGCAAGAAGGTGGGGAGGGAGAGAATGGGGCCGCCATGCTGTTCTGCAGAGTGCAGAGTAGAGAAGAGAGGGAACGCAGGCAGAGTACAGGAGTAGGAGGCAGTTACAAGAAATTGATAAAATAAAGATGAGTGGGATTTATGAGGTCTCTAATGAGAGATCGGTTGGAGTGTATGAAGAGGTAGGAGATGAAATCTGGATGAGGGAACTCCTACTTGAAGAAGTAGGGGCTCAGAAATAAGATATCGGTTGGAGATGCTCTCATTCGCTGGCCACCGGACTGTTCGATCAGCTATTGACTTGTGCTCACATGTCACGGCCTGATCTTGATCGGAGAAAGAGATAAAAGCGGATCACATGGGACAAGCGTGGACCTCGTTCGCCGAGAGCAAGTGCTCGATCCTAGGCGAGGCTTGGGTCAGCGCTCCGTGTTGAGCTTCAGCACATAAACAAACCGCTCGAGTAGTGCGCGCTCCGGTTATCGCCGCGCCGCCCGGTCCAGTCCAACCATGGCGGTGGGGCTGGGTTTCTTCAAGGCCGTGGCGCTGGTGCTGGCGCCGGTGGCGCTTGCCGTCGCGCTGTACAGCCCCAGGGACTTCTCGCCGGCGCCGATGCCGCCGGAGTACTCGTACGGGCCCGACGTGTCTGCGCCGCGGCACGATGCGCGCGCGCTGGAGCACAGCGAGCGCGTGGGCGAGGGGCGGCTCCCTGCGCCGGAGGACCTGGCGTACGACGCCGCGGGAGGGTGGCTGTACACCGGGTGCGCCGACGGGTGGGTCAGGCGGGTCAGCGTGCCCGGCGGGGACGTGGAGGATTGGGCACGGACCGGCGGCCGCCCGCTCGGCGTCGTGCTCGCCGGGGACGGCGGCGGCGGCCTCATCGTGGCCGACGCGGACATCGTGAGTTGATCCCTCCTCCACTGTTCCATTTGTAAGAACTTAGTTTGGTTGCAAACCACAGAAGGATTCGTGTGGCAAATCTGATGCCCTTTGACATGACAGGGATTGCTGAAGGTGAGCCCGGAGAGGAAGGTGGAGCTGCTGACGGACGCGGCGGAGGGCCTCAAGTTCGCGCTGACCGACGGCGTGGACGTCGCCGCCGACGGCACCGTCTACTTCACGGACGCGTCGTACAAGTACAACCTGGCCAACCACATGGCGGACATCCTCGAGGCCCGGCCCCACGGGCGGCTCATGAGCTTCGACCCTGCCACGGGGCAGACGGCCGTGCTCGCGCGCGACCTCTTCTTCCCCAACGGCGTCGCGCTCTCGCCGGACCAGAGCTCCCTCATCTACTGCGAGACGTTGATGTGAGTGCCCGACTGATCACAGCTACCTTTCAGCCGCTAGTAAAAATCTGAGATGATTTTCACGGCATGTGATCTGACCTGCTCGTTCACGTGCTGCTGCAGGAGGAGGTGCTCGAGGTACCACATCGCCGGCGACGAGAAAGGCACGATCACCAAGTTCATAGACAATCTGCCGGGATTCCCCGACAACATCCGGTACGACGGAGAAGGCCGGTACTGGATCGCCTTGTCCGCGGTAACATCGCACTCTCATCTTCTCCCCAATCATCAAAAGAATTTGCTAGGAGTTGAGCTAGGAAGTTGAGCATGGGTCGTTTGAATCTGCAGGGGAGAACTCTTCAGTGGGACTTGCTGATGAAGTACCCGTTCGTCCGGAAGCTGGTGTACACCGTCGACAAGTTCGTGGCCGTTCCGCACGGGCTGAAGAACTCGGGGACGATGAGCGTGACGCTGGACGGGGAGTCGATGTCCATGTACACTGACCCGGGGCTTGCCCTCACCACCGGCTGGCTCAAGGTCGGCAAGCATCTGTACTACGGCTCATTGACGGAGACATACCTCAGCAGGATCGACCTCGCTAGATACTCAGCTGAATAATTCCACTAGTGATCCGTAGATCCTTCATGACTTAGCTTCCTGTCTGAATTATTTTCTCCGATAGTACTTGTCTAGTTACCACTCCACTACTGTTTTCTTTGTTGGGAACCATGTGAAACAAGCAAAGTGGCCCGAGCAAATACACAGCTGTACAGGTACAGAAATCAAAGGGACTGTAAGACGTGTTTGTTTCCGCTTCTCTGAACCATGCTTAGATTCTAAGTTAAGTGAAAAATTTCTTGATTCTCGATTCTCAATTATTGTAGTTCAAATCTCTGAAATAGATTATAAGAGAATTAAGAATAAATGAAAATAATTAAGGTGTTTGATCCGATAAGCTGACTATAAACGCAAACAAACACGCCCGCCATGATCCCGAGCTCGGCCTCTTCTTTGACTTTGGTTAGAACTTCGTTTGATTTTAGATTCTATACTTAGGGCTGGATAACGAGCCAGCTCGGCTCGGCTCGTTTCAGCTCGTTAAGGTAACGAGCGAGCTGGGCTCGGCTCGTTATCCTAACGAGCTAAAAAGGCAGCTCGGGTCGGCTCGTTAGCTCGCTCGAGCCAGTTCGTTCAGCTCGCGAGCTGAACGTGTAATACAAATATTGACAAATAAATAATCATTTATGTCCATAATTTCACATAAATGACATAGACACAGGTACACAATCATTCACAAGTTACATATAAAGTATAACATACAAATATGCAAATGAACACAAGTACACAATCATCGAATGAGGAGGCTTGCAGCTTGTTTGGAGCCAGCTCGCGAGTAGCTCGAACTCGCTCGTTATACTAACGAGCTGAGATGGTTGTTCGAGTTGGCTCATTAATAAATCGAGTCGAGCCGAGCCGAGTTCGTCACGAGTCGAGCGAGCTAACGAGTCACGAGCTTTTCGTCCAGCCCTACCTGTACTCTTGCTTTGATTGTAAACAACTACGTAATCATGGTCTTTTCCTAGCGAGCTCTCCTGTCTGGTGTGGCTTATCCTAGCAAGCTCTACTACGCGTTGTAATATTTTTCATGTTTTATAGGCCAATCACGGTGCCAAGTTCGTTGCACACTTGCACTGTTTCTAAAGTGCCACATAGAAACAATCACGGTGCCAAGGTCCCAAGGAGTATCGTGTAGATCCTAGCGAGCTCTACTACGCGTTGTAATATTTTTCATGTTTTATAGGCCAATCACGGTGCCAAGGAGTATCGTGTAGACGATTGAAACAAGTTCTGTCGACGCATAGTTTCATTTCGTGGTTTTATAGGCAGGTTGGAACATTCGATTCGATACACTAGTCTATCAACCCGTACTCCCGCACGGGCTAATATTTCAAAAAGTTATTACATTTAAAAATTAAACTCCTGCATAATAATCAAAATTATTTACATACTACTGTTTCATTTTTTCAATACTTCGACGTAATACTCACGTAGATGTATACTTATCTTTTGTGATTGGTTTTTAATTAGTAATTACTCTATGCACTTTTTCATCTAAAATCACGCTTCTTTCATTTTGCATCACACCTCCATAATTTATATTTAACATAAAAATCAATATTTCTCATCACTTCCTAACATGTACATATATAAATGATCCATATGGTGACATTCATCATGCGTATATACCTTAGCTTATTATTTCTATATTAACAATGATAAATAGTTAATTTAGAATCATATATTAGTTTAATTTTGGACTTTTTGGTAGGATGCACATCAAGATGTATAATTAGATTAAGATTTAGGTTAGGTTATCTTTATAACGACATACGTGGATAACTTAGATATAAATTTTTAATGTTATTTTAAGTTATCCTTTATAATGATATGCATGAGTACATTAGATAAATATTATGGGGTTAATTTAAACTATTTATTGTAATGGCATGGCTCGATAATTTATATATAGTTTTAGGGTTTATTTTAGAATATTTTTATAATATAGTGGTGGTTTTTTTTGAAAATATAATAGACTAATGACTATGGTTCATGGTTATTAGAGTTTACATGATTGATTTTTCTGATTCTTGTGAGAATTTCTATAATTTATCTTTCTTCTAGTGTGTCTCGTGAGAACTAATGCAGAGTCTTCAATTAAAAAAATTAAAGCTACATGCTACCAAACTATTACCTTGAGCTATCTCTCATTTGTTAAACATTCGGACACAATACCTATATAGATATATACTGATTATTTTCATCCGATTGTGATAATTTTAGTTAATAATTACTCTATAATGTTTCATACACATTCATAATATTTAAGTTTTTACTTTGCATCACATGTATGTTACATGTGCTTGAATTTATTTAATAAACCCTAAGTTTGAACTATAAATTTAACATATAAATCTATATTCTCGTCACTTCCCATATATCTTTATAAATGACAACACACAGCATGCGTATACACCTTAATTACTATATCATATACCAAAAGTGTATGAAATACATGAGTTAGAATCTTATATTGATGTATATTTTTATTAATGTGATTTGGGTTCAAATGTAGGATTACATCATGTTATTTTTAATAATGACATACATAGGTAATATAGATGTAAAGTTAAGAGATTACTTTAAATTATATTTTAAGTATTCATAGCGGGTAATTTAATTGCAAATTTAGGAGGTTATTTTAAATATTGTTTGTAATGGCATAAGTGGGTAATTTTGGTAAAAATTAGGGGTTATTTTGGTTTAATTTATATAATGGCAGAGGTGGGTAATTTAGATATAGATTTAGGGGGTTACTTTTTAGACATAGATTTAGGGGGTTACTTTAGTCTATTTTCATAATGGCATAGGTGGATAATTTTTTAGAAAACATAATAGATCTAATGGCTATGATGATTTGAGTGTTCCAATTGATGGCCAGATGTTTTGCTTTTTTGTGAGAATTTCTAGGATTTCTCTCTTTTTCTAGAGTGTCCACCGATCCTAGGTGGCTTCACTGGAGGCTTCAAAAGGAGCCTCCAATTAGTAATAGTAAGATTTGATTAGATACACGGCCAGATTAAATGAAACCTTGTAACTCTCACCTCTCAGTGCTAGTTTCAAGCAGTTTAATCCATTGGAATTGGTGGAATAGCCATTTTGATCCCTCAACTATTGTTTCAGGCTCAGTTTTTCCCCCTAAACTATGAAAAATGGTTTTTCAGTCCACAACATTTATTTTGGGCTCAAAGTCGCCCCACGTCTTATGTGGCACTCCATGTTGGCATGCCACATCAGCTCCAAAGTGAAACTTGTACTAGACAACTTGCACTGGCAGCATAAGGTCAATTATTCTGAGGGGCAGCGCATAAAAAAAAACTGCGTCTAGAGGTCGTTTATTTACATCCAACGGACACTGCTACATAATATTTTTCACGGGCGGTCTATAACTCATTTTCACAGCCGGTTTTGGAAAGTGGCGCTGATAAAGTGACAGTGAAAATCCGATTTTCACAGCCGGTTTTTAACCGTCTATGAAAATCATTCTCATAGCTGGATTTTAACCGTCTGTGAAAATCATTTTCACAGCCGGTTCTTGTTAAGAACCCCCTGTGAAAATTTTGGAAAACTGGCTGTGAAAATAATTTCAAAAATCAAAAATAAAAAATCAAATAAAAAGTTAAATGGGTGAAAAAAATTATCCACATAGGAGGCTATAGCTCAAATAAGAGCATGCCGCCACCCCTTTCATTATTTTTTAAGGATACATACAATTTCGCAATTATGTTTGATGTCCGCCAACAAAACAGATGGCGTATGTTTATATTTAATTTTATGCCTTGCTTCATCCAATTTACGGCTCTCCTTTCCAGTGGATCCAACGACAAAAGCTTATATGACCATTTACTCGGTTTCTCGTGCCGAAATTTGAACTTCGTAAGGATCACTATTGTGGCTAAGTAGGACACCTCGCTATAGCATCTCTCGAAGGGGTCGCCGATCCATGTTGGGGAATGGGGAGGGAGGGACAACATGGCATGCTAGAGCTGACATGGCACAACAGTGTGGCATTCCACGTAGGACCAATGATGAGATTGGCCGTGGAACAAGCATAGCTTAGTTGGTTAGGTTCCTTGTGGTGGAACCTGCCCACCCGGGTTCGAGACTTCGTCAATCTCAAGATCGGAACAGCCGGCCCAGTCTCTCGGAGGTGCTCATAGGGGTAGGGTTTGCGTGCGTGTATTCAGAGGGGTGAGTGTGCGTGCGTGTGTGAGCGTCTGCGTCTGTACTGGTCTTTCGCAAAAAAAAAATGATGAGATTGGCCCAAAAAAACCAATAACCAAATATCTTAATGCCTTTTAATGGTATCATTATAATTGTTTTTCCAAATAACCAATGTGGAGGTATTGTCTATAATTTTTTTTTGTCATCTCTCATTTTTTTAGTATTTTTGAATATGACTTCAAGAGGAAAAGGGGTATCTTGTATAAAAGCATTTTCATATTTTTAAAGTAATATAAAGATTTGCAATTTTACATGCATATATTTTTAAATCTTTGACCGGACTGAACATCTTGAGAGTTTTAATTACCGTGCATGACAAATTATGTTTAGATTTTAATTTATAAGATCTATATGAGTGGTTTAATGTATATACCAACATAAGTAAATGATCTCATTTTCTTCTCCAGTTGATATAGCCCCACGGATGCATGCTCACATATTGTCTTACAGCTGCAGCACATTTTTCCAAAGCACGAACCATTATGGTGTCTACAAATTCATTTGTAAATGCTGGCAAGGTGTATCCTTCTCATTTATTCTCATCGCCTCTCTCTTATTTTTGCTTATAAGGAGTTTTGCCCGCTATGCTATGATAATTGTCTCGTTCAAGATGCATCCATGACACTTAACGGCGCACCTCCTACTCTCTTTAAAAATACTATCGACTAGAGATAGGCAGAGCGCGCGGGCTGGCACAGCCGAAGCTGGGGTGACGCGCGAGGTCTGGCCGGGGCGAGGCTGTGTTTTGTCGCTGGCTTGGAAAATAGAAAGGGAGAGATGGGATCCGAGGAGAGAGGGGTAACAACAACCGGTGAGACCTAAATATTGTTTTGTTGTAGCTGGTCGATTACGAGACTATAGTACCTGCTATAGACAAAATTATTTGTAGATATTGCAGGTATCTAAAAGCAAGCTAGTTGACTCAAGCACGGGACATGTGCGATCTAAAAAATCCTGGATATGTGTTGACTGCAAAATAGCTACTTCCTCCGTCCCAAAAAAAATACAATTCTAGTATAGTGTCACATTTTTGTATCTCAAGTTTGCCCAATTATAGATTAAAAAAGTATCAATATTTATAATATAAAATAAATATCATTAAATTAGTTATAAAATGTATTTTTATAATAATTTATTTAGAGTCATAAATATGAATATAACTTGCTAGAAACTTAGTCAAACGTGAACCACTTTAGATGGCACGCAACACGTAGTTGCATTTTTTTTTGGGACAGAGGGAGTATATAACTCGTGTGGGAGGATGAACTCATGGAAACATTCCGTATACTCAACTTCAACCTAGGGCGACGGCCCGCATACCGGCCGAGGAGCTCCGTGTCGTGTCATGAAGACCATCCAAGGCGACGGTGCCGAGGGATGTAGCCTCGTTCTCTCGCCCTAGGCAATGTTATGCCAAACACTAAATATTGAGCATTTGGTCATCTGCTGTTTAACATTTTATTTAGACTAAACAAACATTTAAGATTTAACAAGTTAAAAGTGAGAGGCTAAACGAGTGATTAAACACAGCGTTTTGCATGACGACGTATGACCTGGGGTAAAGGAAACTGTGGAGGATCAGTGGCCCTGGAAGGCGACTGATCATTCCCGCGTACAAAGTTACACACGCCTCAAACAAAAATTGTCAGTACCATGTTGCATTGCAGTGCTCATGTCAGCATGTCACGGGCTTCTGGCTCATAGCCTGCTGAACGGGGAGAATTGGAGAAACATCATAATACTTCCTCCTTCCCACAATATAAGCATTTGTTGACTTCTGCTGTTTACGTTTGACCATTCGTATTATTCAAAAAAATTATGAAAATATTATTTATTTTGTTATGACATGTTTTATCATCGTATATATTTCAAGCATATCATAATTGTTTTTATACTTTTATAAATTTTTTAAATAAAACGAATGGTCAAACGTGATCCACGAAAATCGATAAATGCTTATATTGTGGGACGGATGGAGTATATGTGCAGTGCAGCCTGCTCGTGTGAGTGTGACCACACACTGCAGGCTTGCGGCGGGCCAATTCCACGGCCAAGGCATACCTGTTCCTCGAGTAACGCGCCGCCGGTGCGTGCCGTCGCGCTGGAAAACAAAAAACAGGGACGTGTCAACTAGGCTGATTTGCAGTAGACGAATACATGTTCCTACTCCCTACTCCCTAGCACTCCTTGTAGGCTCGGCTTGCAATGGAGTAAGGGTATGTTTAGTTGGAAAAGTTTGATGAAGTTTGAAAAGAAAGTTGCCATTGGGAATCGTGTTATGTGAGGGGGACATGGTTGTCAATGGAAAGAAAGTTGCCAGTTACCGACAAAAGTTGACAATTTAAACAGGATCTAATATAGTACCGAACAAGCAAATCATCAAACCGAATCACCTCACACTCCTTGCTTTTGCTCCTGGACGTCCAGCTGCGTGCCTTCTCAGGGCTAGCTCAGCACAGGACCTTCTAGCTGTTGGCTCGTGCGCGCGACATGACGGATGGTGTGCTACAATGTCGCGGCCTCACGGGTTCACGGCCCGATCTCGGTCTCTGAACCAGAACGAGATAAAACCGGGCCACATCGCCACGCACGGACCGCGCTCGCCAAAGTACTCGTGGTTCAGTGTTGTGCTTGAGCACATAAACAAACTGCTCGCAGCTCGCCTACGGCCTACCGTGCGAGCTGCGGCGCTGCTGTGTCCAATCCAACCATGGCGGCGGGGCTCGCTTTCTTCAAGGCCGTGGCGCTGGTGCTGGTTCCAGTGGTGCTCGCCGTCGCGCTCTACAGCCCCAGGGACTTCTCGCCGGCGCCGATGCCCCCGGAATACCCGTACGGGCCCGTCGTCTCCGCGCCGCGACACGAGCCCCGCGCGCTGGCGCACAGCGAGCGCGTGAGCGAGGGGCGGCTCCCGGGCCCGGAGGACCTCGCGTACGACGCGGCCGGCGGGTGGCTGTACACCGGGTGCGCCGACGGGTGGGTCAGGAGGGTCAGCGTGCCCGCCGGGGACGTCGTCGAGGACTGGGCGCGCACCGGCGGCCGCCCGCTCGGCGTCGCGCGCGCGGCGGACGGAGGCCTCGTCGTGGCCGATGCGGACATCGTGAGTGTTCATTGTTCTTCTCGAATCTTCTGGTTCTAGTGTGATCTTGGTTTCTTTCTTGACAGGGGCTGCTCAAGGTGAGCCCGGAAAGGAAGGTGAAGCTGCTGACGGACGCGGCGGAGGGCGTCAGGTTCGCGCTGACCGACGGCGTGGACGTCGCCGCCGACGGCACCATCTACTTCACTGACGCGTCGTACAAATACAACCTCGACAACCACATGACGGACGTCCTCGAGGCGCGGCCCCACGGGCGGCTCATGAGCTTCGACCCGTCCACGGGGCGGACGGCCGTGCTCGCGCGCGACCTCTACCTAGCCAACGGCGTCGCGGTCTCGCCGGACCAGAGCTCCCTCATCTACTGCGAGACGGTGATGTGAGTGCCCGGCCGACTGACAGATCTCGGTAACCTTTCGGAAGCTACAGGCCTACAGCTAACCTGACCTGCCATTGACGTGCTGCTGCAGGAGGAGGTGCTCCAGGTACCACATCACCGGCGACAAGAAAGGCACGGTCGAAAAGTTCATCGACAACCTGCCGGGATTCCCCAACAATGTCCGGTACGACGGAGAAGGCCGGTACTGGATTGCGCTATCGGCGGTAAGATCACACTCTCATCTTCATTCTTCTCACCAATTATCGTTGAAAAATTGCTTGGAGCTAGGCAGTTTATGTTGACCATGAATCGTTAATTTGAACGATTCTGCAGGGGAGAACTCTTCAGTGGGATTTGCTGATGAAGTATCCGTTCGTCCGGAAGCTGGTGTACATCGTCGACAAGTTCGTGGCGGTTCCACACGGGCTGAAGAACTCGGGGACGATGAGCGTGACGCTGGACGGGGAGCCGGTGTCCATGTACACCGACCCGGGGCTCGCCCTCGCCACCAGCTGGATCAAGGTCGGCAAGTACCTGTACTATGGCTCACTAACCGAGACATACCTCAGCAGGATCGACCTCACTAAATCTTCAGCAGAACTCCACCAGTGAGATCTCGCAGCTATAGCAGAGTGGGCGAGTGACCGAGCAAATATCTAGCTAGTGTAGAATCCAGAATTAAACAAGGTTTTATTTGAGAAAAATGAAACAAGAGGCTTACATAATAGCTGGGACAACCGTGCTAGGTTGTTTACACGGCGAGTCTCTTTTGTTTCTGTAGTTGTATGCTGGTTGTAACCCGCTCTGTAACCGTAATGGTGTGTTTTTGCAACGCGCATATGTTTTGAACTCTTTAATACAATGACTAGAATGGTAATCATTATAAACGGCAGGCATAATGGTTATATATATGTTTGCATGTGCAAGAAGTGGAAATGTAATACAATTTGACCATGGATAAATTAGAGATAATGTATTTTTTGAAAAGATATTTTTGAAATGTTAGATTAGTATTTTTCTTTGATGAGTTCAGTACTGCTCATCATCTTTCTGCAATTTGTTATGGTTCATGTCATCTGTATGTTTTTTTAGATGAAACAAGAGTGGTTACACCCTACTTGTCATCAACTATATGTTACGATATGCGGATAGAAGCATATTTAACATGTGTTTGTTACACGAATGTGCTAGAATATCATGGCTTCCAATTTCCATGTCAGTGTTCCATGGCATATGTTGTGAACCATAATGTTTATTTTATGGAGTAAGCAATAATGTAGAGCTATGTGCTGTAAGAGTATCATGAGCTAACATATTTCAAAGCCCAGGAGAAGGAAATTCAATGACATTTGGACAGGAGTATGCAATCATATTACTGTTAATGGAGATATACCAAACTGTAGATATATCTATCCTTTAACATGTTATACTAATGGTGTGATATTTTGACAGAAAATCATAGTAGGCTAGTAAAAAGATAATTAAAACTTAAGCTAGTTATTTATTTTTTTCAATAGGAATTGAGTCTGCGATATGAATGGTGCAACTCTTTTGTGAATACTAGCAAGGTAGCCCGCGCGGCATGCATGTGCTTTATGTTTTGATTTCATAATAATTTATGAAGTATAATATCAAACCATATTTGGTTATTCATTTTATGTTGATATGCTCACATGCAGGCCAAAAGACATATAGTTTTTCATGTTTCAAGTACAGATAGTATAGATCAGTGCCAAAAAAAAAATCAAAACGTTATCAAACGAAAATGTTAAGCTAAGACACTCAAAGTTATCATTGTTAGCTTGATGACCCAGTTGGTGGCAGGACAGGGACAGTGGTGTACTGAAGTAAAATCTCAACCATGAACAAACGACCAGATAACGTTTTGAGGAATCAAGCAAAGGCGAAGTATGGATTGTGGACGGCCACGACAAGCTGATACGTAGACGTGCTCACCACTCACGTGTCCTGGCCAAAAGCAGAGTGCGATTCTGTTTAGAAAAAAAAAGACCAGGGTGCCGCGGCCCGCCGGTGCCGCACGTGGGTAGGACCGCAGCGGTAACAAAAATATTATTTTTTTAAATCATTTTGTAACTTGGGGTTTTTATGGGTATTGGACTATTGGTACCCTCTTACCTCCCTCGGTGCTGACAAGTGGGTCCAGCGTATCATAGATGTACATGTGGTCCGCACGTGGTGATTAAAAATTTAATCACAAACATCTCCTGTAGCTGATAATATTTGCCAACCTTATATTCTATATCATTATTTCATACTTGGATTCATCGCTATATATCAACTCCAAATCCCAAGGACATAAATACATCAAAGATTGTTTAGTTAATGAAAATATTTGATGATGAGAAAACCTTGACAGCCGAGAGGATGAGTGTGCTGTGTCTGGCTGCCATTCGTTCAGATCCTGACTCACATTTGACACTTGGGTGCACATTCAACATCTCGGCTTATTTGCAGGACTAAACACCCGATCAAATGCTTGAAAGCTTCAAATTCTTTTATTGAATGAAAGTTTCTAATGATGAGAAAACCTTGACAACCGAGAGGATGAGTGTGCTGTGTGCCTATGTCTGGTTGCCATTCGTTAGGATCGTGACTCACATTTGACACTCGTGTGCATGTTCAACATCTGGGCTCATTTTACTGAGGTCTTGTTTAGTTGGTTGAATTTCTTGTAGAAAAAGTGTATTGAGAAACGTGTCGCAGAGAGGAAGGCACGTTTTTCAATGCGTTACTTTTGGTTAAGGCCCTGTTTAGTTCCCCAACTAAGTTTGCAAACTTGTCACATCAAATATTATGACACTAATTAAGGGTATTAAACGTGGATTAATGACAAACCCATTTCATAACCCCCGGGTAACTTCACGAGACGAATCTAATGAGTCTAATTAGGCCATGATTAGACAACGTCGTGCTACAGTAAACAATCTCTAATGATGGATTAATTAGACTTAATAGATTCGTCTCGCGATTTTCCGTCCATTCATGTATTTAGTTTTATAATTAGATCATGTTTAGTCCTCCTAATCTTCGGTTTAAAATTGCTACAGTAAATTTCGCAAACTTTCTCACCGAACTAAACGGACCCTAAATTGTAGAAACTTGCAGAAATTAAACAAGTCCTAAAGCATGCTGGCCATAAGTCCGAACACATTAATTCCTCGTTCAGAGCAACCAAAAAATTAATCAGACCCACAAGGCTACGACACAACCAGAAAGGTTACGTGTGCGTATGCTACTGTACTTGGTCAGCATGCGTCGTCCTTAGGAACAAGGACATGCGTCGCGTTGGTGGGAACGTGTAGGGTCTGGCGGTGGGCGACGTTCACGTTTTGGGGGCCGTGGGTAGGGACAGGTGGGTAGAAACGCACCGGGTGAGAAAAAAAATTTGTTTTCGGCAGAATCATCCCCAAACGTCCGGTTTCTATGGGCCTCATCCTACCTCCCTCAATTCTGACAAGTGTGGTCCAACGTGAGAGGTATTGGTGGACCCAAATTAGATGAGAAACGTTTTCAATTGTTTTCGTTCTTTATAGTATGATAAATATACCCATTAATATAATATATTTGGTCGCAGCACAAAATTTCAGTAGTGTTTCATGCATGCCCACTTCGAGTTGCATGTGCATATAAAGATAGCACCGAGTAAACGCGATTTGAACAAACAATCGAAACAATGAGTCCCAAAACAACGTAACGTGTAGGACTACTATTGCCAAGTCTATCCCATGATCGAAACAAAATTAGAATAACACTAAATCAACAAATACACAGTAATAATGAATCACATGGCCTACGTATAGCAAAATTTCACTCCAAGAATAATAAAAAACAATAAAGAAAAGGAAGATTAGGATTGAGATCACAACTAACAATTTGAAGCTTGGTGGTGTTTGGGAGTGCAGTTAGTAGAAATTGTGACATTCAATGGTTATTGAGAAAAACTGGATTTTTGAACACTATGATTGCTAATTGATTTTAGTACTGTAGAAGATGTTAATAGTAGAAATTGGTAACATTTAGTTGGTACCAGTTGCTATGATGCATCATGTCATTAAATACATCCCCCATCATCCATGGACATCACTTGGCTATCAATTAATTGTTTGAACTTAGTGAATAAAAACTACTACTCTTAAAACATGACGTGGAAAGGGGCAATGGTGTATAATATAGCATATTCAATTTGTATTTATATTATGCTCAAGCCAATGATGATGACAGGTCTAGTAAATAAGCTTTGATTAAACTAACTAATAAAAAGGATATAACATATCTCTATACTATAAAGAATAAAAACAATTGAAAACGTTGTTCACCCAATTTGGACCCGTCCTACCCCTCACATTGGACCCGCCTGTCAGGGCCGAGGGGGTGGAAGGGGAGGTGAGACCCATAGAAATCGATAGTTAGGGATTGATTCTGCCAAAACCGAAAAGTTTTTCTCACCCCATCGTATTCTAGCTGCAACTCGTATTTGTTTTGGTTTGTTTCGGTATTTGACTCTGTATTGTATTTTGTATGAGAAAAAAATGCCGTAGCTACACGGGCCAACTTTCTTCGTCGCTCGTCGCCGCGGCCTCCTGCTCGTCGGCGCAGGTGCCTCTTTCGTTGCTCGTCGCTGCGGCTTCCCACTCATCGGCGCCGCCCACTCCGCCGCCGCCGCGACGCCTGCCTTCCCCATGCGCTCGCGCGCCGTCGTCGAGGCCATCCCTCCCGCGCCCCTCCCTCGCCGTCCTGGGCTGCGGCGCTGGGTACTCCTCTGGGGCAGTGCCCGCATGTTCCCAGCTTCGCCCTCCGACTCCCAGATGCTGATCCGTGGCACCGCCTTCTCCCCCACACCTTCCACAGAGGACCTCTTCCTGACCGCACCAGCAGCCCCCGTGCCCACCGGCGGGAAGAAGGTGCCGCTAATGGCCGGCAGGTCGACGCAGCTCCTTCAACACTCACTCTTCTTGTAGTACAAAATCAATTACTGCATTTCAAAATCAATAGGATCCAGACTCGGAGTTTCCCCGTATCTGATGCGGACTGATTTTAACAACAGCTTTGATAGGTACGTGCAGGATCCTCTTTCAGATGCCTCTCTTCTCATCTCAATCTCAAGGTAGAAACAGCTGCTTAATTTAGATGCTATTTCAGTTTTTCTATGTGTCTGAATTGTATTGTTGTCATCTTCTAGGTCAAAACTCTTATGGTCCAAACATTTAATTTATTGTAGCGATGATCTTGGGGTGATTGTTTCGTGTTTCTTGATTTTCTTCTGATCATAGGTTGGTGCAAATTTTTCCTGCCCATTGCAAGCTGAGCCTGGAACATCAAACAGAGGCACAAGACAACAATCAAGAGTTCAGGTGAGTTTGATTTAATTAACTGGATGCTAACTGATTTTACTTGTCAGCTATTGTCAACAAATTTAGTTTTCACGGGAGACAACAAAGAGAAATTAATTTGATAAATTCTGGTACAGAAGGCATGTGAGAGTCTACTATAGATACACTCTGCTATGGATTAGCAGGTCACGAGTTCAATTAAATCCAAAATAAAATGAATGTGCAGGAGTTAAAGTAATCAAGGGCATGCCCGTTTCAGTTCCAGATTCAGACTATGAAAAACAGTTTTTAAAAGCTGAAGTGAAAACAAATAGACAATTTCTTTTGCAGCTGCAATCTACCACCTTAGATTGTCACAATCCCAGAATTCATCTTGCGCCCATCTTTTGCCAAATGTGACATGCATATTAATTTGAGGACCATCCCATTGTGCCCATCGCATGCAAGTGACAGAAACAAAGAGATGCCATAATAAGCTAGAGTTTAGGTTGACATTTGCGATCCATTACATTGATATTCAATTCATCAGTCAAAAAGTATTGCAGTTTTTCCCTAGGCATTACAAGTTCCAATTGTGTTGCAGTGATGGGTGATGACACAAACACAACTAATCTTGGTTGTGGCCGTGCTGTTAAGAGGCCAAGAATTGAGTCAGGCACAATACAGTTGGTTGATCAAGAAAGAGTTTCTTTTGATGTGGTTGATCAAGAAAGAGTTTCTTTTGACGTTGTTGGTAATTCTTTTGAAATTGTTCCAGCATTGCTTTATATAATATGCTGAATATATTTAGACACGTTTCATCCAAGTTTTTTTTTGCTCTGTTGAGGCCATACCATACCATGCTTTAACCTCTTGGGGAGTTCATGCCCAGCTATGATGTAATGGTTGTAATCTTGTGTTAGGGATGCAAAAGTGAAATTTCCTTCCCTGTGACTTAGAGCAGCAAAAGGAATTCCTTTATCCTTCTTTTAGTATATGTTACCAAACTTTCTCATGCCACATTTTCATCCCATATCATCTCTACTGCGTATTTGCCATTTGAATTCTTGTGTGCGTTCTGATAAAAAAAATTACTCCTTTGAGTTCCATTAGCTAGCAACTGCAAACCTCAAAGAATTTCAAACTAGCAAAAGTTTTTCTTCCGTACATATGCATAGCTTTCTTTTACGAGCAGAATTGAGCAGCAATTTAATTTTATGCCCTTTGTGTCTTGGATGTGTTGAACTAATTTTTTCTCTACTGCTCTCTAACAGGAAATGGATTCTGTCATCAAATAGAGACTGGCGTTGAAAATCTTGAACAAATAGAATGTACGCAGCAAAAGGCAACCAACAGATATGATTCTGCCAAAAACTAATTATTTTTTTACACCAATAATTATCATACCCATGTTTATACCCACCATGTCACACAGGAAAAAAAATATAATTCTAAAATAACTCGACTGGACTCACGCATGGGCTTTAGGCCCAACTGTGGCACTGGGCCGTGCCTAGACGCAAGGCCCGTCACGGGCCGAGGATGCGGAATTTTTTTTAATTTTTTTTTACGATTTTTCAAAAAGAACGGACGGATAACAGAATTTGTAATTCTGTCATCCAACCGCCGTATCATATGGCTGCAGCCATATGATACGGCGGCAAGAGACTGAACCGCCTAATGAACCGGCGGTTAGACTTAACCGTCAAATAAACCGGCGGTTAACTCTAACCGTCGGTTCATTTGGCGGTTATGCCTAACCGCCATTTTAACCGGCGGTTCCTCCAACCACCGGCCTGCGTTTGGCGATTCATGCAACCGCCGAATGAAACGGCGGTTACGCTTACCGCCAAATGGAACGGCGGTATCCGGTTTATTCTTTTTTTTTATTTTTGCATTGAAAAAGTATGTGCAACAATAAATTTTTTAAAATGCTTGCGAATGAAGAGAAATTATAACATCGAACGGAATAATATCACAAACAACAAACTAGTGAACATGAAAAGTATAATACAACATCCAGTACGATACATAATCACTCGTGCGTAAAAAGTAAAAAACTAAATGCGGCCTCGCTTGGCCGCCACCTTAGGCCTGACCCTCCTGGCCGCCTGCTGCGCGGCCCTCGTGTGGTGCGCGGAGTACGTACGGGGGTCAGGTGGCGGTGCCTGACGACTCGGGCGCCCTGCATCCGCAAGAGGTGGTATCGCGAACGGTGGCTGCTGCGAGAACTGAGTTGGTACAGGGGCGCCAGCTAACTGCGAACAGCCAATCTCGTCCTGCGACCCCCTGCCCCTGTCGGTACCACCGGTCAATCTCGGAGGGGACCGTCCACTGGGTCGGCGCTGGGTGCTGCTCCTCGACTGGGTCGTCGGGTGTCCCGCCAGAAGTGTACGCTGCATTATACACAATCATGTTAGTACGCAAGTAAAAGTATGTAGTCATATCGTTTGGTCAATTACGTACCTAAGCCGTGGACGGCGTGCCCTGCCGACGTGGACGCGCCGCCTGTGGTCATCGCTGGTTGCCTTGTCACATAAAACATTAGTCGAGAACGTAATTACACGATGCTAGGATGTTACGAACAAAACGTGGATACTATGGTGTACCTGTGCTGTAGACACAGCTGCTGGCTTCGGCGTGTACGTGGGTATCCCTGAGGGAGCGCTCTGAGCCGGGAGAGGAGTGCTGAGCGCGGTGGGGTACCGTCGACGGACCTACTCTAATAGGAGGGAAAGGTGGCCGCGAGGAGCTGGACGGCGCGTGGTACGAACGTCCAGTCGACGCCGAGCTCGAGGACGAGGCGGGGTGGCATGAAATCACCGGAGCGTCGTCGTGCCGGCACGAAACCGCCTACCTGAACCTCGTGAGGAGGCCCAGAATGCGGTCGTACATCGCCACATGGTCGGCGGGGGTCATGAAGTCCACCCTGGCTCGGCTCCTCGCAGCTGTAGCGTCGATCTCCGCGAGCACGTCGTACTATTCAATTATGTTAATTAAAATGCATACCGTACGAATGTGTTATAGTAGTAAGGACGTAGTACTTACCCCAATCACGTAGTTCTAATCGCGTCGTACCAGGTACGTAGTCGTCACCTGCGCGGGGGGGAAGTGTCCTGGGGCGGAACGCGGAGGACCCGAACGCGGGTCCGAGGCCAGTACCACTGCAGGTACGCCGCAAAGGCCTCCTCGGAGTGCGGTCGGTGCTCGTCGACGACGTCGTTCAACGCCTCTGCCCAACCCGCCACGTAGGGCGCCACCGCGCCCTCCCACAGTGTGCCAGCTGTGTGTCCCTTCCTCGTCCACCTATTCAACGATTGACCACGTAAGTTAAGAAAAATGCAAAACTTACGGGACGGAATAACGACACACGTACCTGTGGTGGGTCGGCTCGACGGAGTGGACGACCGACAGCGGTGACTCCTGGTACAGGTGAAACTGTCTCATCACCCTGTGCACCGCGTACTCCTCCACGTGGACGTCGAAGACTAGGGGCTTCCTCGTCATCCAGTAGTCCTGGTCGCGCTGGCACAAGGAGGATAGGCCCGGCGGTGCCCGAGCGTGGATCGCGTCAGGCGAGTAGGGGGTCCAATGCACGTCCGCGTCAACGAGCCCGTCGAACTGCCCGATGAAGTCTGCGTACGAGTTCCCCATCTGCTGGCCCACCCAGCTCGGCTGCACAAGTAATACAAATAATATAGCAAGTCCCAACAACAAAAGGATGTTAGAAATAAAAAATGTTCGAACACATACCTTCTGGAGGCACCACAAAGACCCCATGGTGGGGTAGTCGCGCGGGTCCGTGTCAGGAGCCATCCAGGCGTACGGGTCGGGGCTCATCGCTGGCCTGCCCACTGGGAACCGCTCGTACGACCATAGCTGCAGAAGCATGGGACAGCCGACGAAGATAGGGTTTCCCTTCTTAACCTTGTGCACACCCGTGCAGAGGCCCCTGTACGTAGCGACCAACACCGCTGAGCCCCAGCTGACCTGGGGCATCTGCTCGAGCGGGTACGTCGCGAAGGCCGTCGCGTAAGGGATCAAGACCTTGGGACACGAGTCCCCCTGTGAGCTGCAGAACATTACCCACCCAAAAAGCCAGAGCAGGTACGCCTCCAAGTGACGCTGGACGGTCTCGTCGTCAGCGTCTTCCCTCATGTAGTCTGCCTGCAATATAAGAAGATATAAACTCTATTTTAAACTCTAATATAAAAGATATAAAACTCTAATACAAAGTCATTACTCAGATATAAAACTCTAATTTAAACTCTAATATAAACTCTAATTTAAACTCTAATATAAACTCTAATATAAGCTCTAATTTAAACTCTAACAGAACGGTGTAGGTACTTACGCTGAACTGAAGCAACCACTACTTGCTGGGGCCGTGCGTGCTGGTGAACTCGGTGTAGCCCACCACGCGCTCGTTCCGCTGAACGCCCGCGAACCTGTCGAGGAGGTCCCGCCGCCAATTGGCCAGAGGGTCGATCGCCCCCATGGCGTCGCCTGCTAGCGGCAGGCCAACCAGGAAGGCCATGTCCTAAAGAGTGGGCGCCATCTCCCCCACGGTGAGGTGGAAGGTGTGCGTCTCTGGCCGCCACCTGTCCAGGAGAGCCGCTAGCAAGGAGTAGTCAAACTGAAACCGCGTCATGTGGTTCGGTGGTCGAACGTGCGACCGGTCCATGTCGCCCTCCACCAGACGCGCAAGAGGCAGAAGGCCTGCTTCGCGTAACCTGCAACGCAAAGTAGTGCTCGCATTACATATAAATTTTTAACATATCATAAATGTTGACAATTTGAAGTGATGGCTTACCTCGGAACAAAGTGTGGGTGTAGCGGCATGTAGGTCATGCCGACACGAGACCGAAAGCTGCCCCCGATGTCGACCCCCAGCACGGCGGAGTGGTACAAACGGTGCTGCTGGTCGAGTCGCCTGTCGAGCAACTCAGGAGTCACGACGCTCCTGCAGAAGGGTCCGCCATAGCTGTAGGGAATTTGTGGAAAAAAACAGAATAAGGTAAACATAGACATAGAAAAAATAATATTAACAAAATAATATTAAAACATAACTTGTATTAAAAACAATAATATTAAAAAAACCTTACGATCGAATATAGAACTTACATTACATAATAATTTAGAACTTACATTACATAACTAATATTACACAACTTATATTACCGAACTTATATTACAGAACTTACATTACATAACTAATGCATCAGAACTTACCTTACACAACTTATATTACCGAACTGATAATTCAGAACTTACATTATATAACTAATAATACAATAAACTGAACAATGGTAAAATAGTTCTACATGAGGCCCTCATCGGTGCCACGGCCACAACCAGCGCCCCTTGATGGAGGATTTGAGACCACATTTGATGACCCGCCTGCACCGCTTGGATCATAATAAGACGTCGCAGTGCACTTCTTGTATATGTGCCCAACCTCATTGCACTTAGAGCAGATATGCACGTCTGGACCAGCTTCAGATCGATCCATGTTATTCCTAATGCGCTTCTTCTTTCGTCGCCCACGGACTTGCTTCATTTCTGGATCTGGATCGGGGATATATGTTGCATATTTTCCCGGGTTATTGGTGAAGGAGCCAAATATTCCATAGCCATACACCTCAAAACTCCAGGTAGCCATAATGGTTTGCTTGAAGAAGTAGGGAGAGACGTACATATGGGGCTACAGTCCCCCAGCTTCATAGCAGGCAGCAATCACATAGGAGCAAGGCTTGTGCAGCAGCTGAGGCTTCTGGCACGAGCAAATGCAACTATCGTTCCGGAGAATACACTCTTGTCTGACCCTTTCCCGTCCGGCCACCATCCTCCCTTTGTCCTTGCAAAGAACCTCAAACTGTCGTTCAGCTGAACCCTGCGGATACGCACGGTGCAATAGAGCCTTCTTCTGCTTCTCGTCCATATACTCGGTCATCTTGTAGCCGTACATCAATTGGTTGCTTTCCATGGCAGCCGCAGCCTTTCTATACCGGTCATGGAAATATTTGATTGTGCGGTACACGAAGAACCAGATGATTCCCACTAGGGGGAGGCCCCTAGCTCCACGAAGCACCCAATTGTAAACCTCAGCATAGTTTGTAGTATTTATACCATGCCGAGCACCTACTTCATCATAGATCAATGCCCATTTTTCTTTGGACTCATTCTCAATCCACTAGCTGAAAGTCTTAACTGCATGACCCCTTCTCCTTCTAGTCTGGCTAGTGTCCAACCCCACATACTCAAGAGACTTGTGCTCGTCTGCTTCATTTGTCACGGGTTTCTTTGCGAGCTCTTCTGATTGTTTCTTCGTAAGGTCATCTAGTTTCTTCCAGATTTGTTTGAACTTCCTCTCTTGATTATGGCTTGCATAAACGCTTGAACAGCTTCATCAGTACCTTGTTCTTGAACTGGCTATGGAAATTTGCCCCCATGTGGCGCATGCACTACCTGCTCAAGACGTCGGGCCATCGCGGTAATGTCTGCCGCTCGGTGCTGCCATTCTTTATTTCTTCAATTGCCTGCATAATACCTTTGTGCCTATCGTGTATGACACATACGTTTGGCACATCCCGCACATCCATACTCTTTAGCCTCTCCAGAAACCAATACCAACTGTCTTCGCTCTCTTTCTCCACAAAAGCAAAGGCCAAAGGCACTAATTGATTGTTATCGTCGCCGGCAACGGTGGTGAGGATTGTGCCTTTGTACCTTCCTGTCAGGAAGGTCCCATCAATGCATATGACTGGCCTACAGTGTTGAAAAGCCTTAATGCACGGCTCCAATGCCAGGAATGCCCGCTGCAGCACTTGCTTCCCTGGCCTCAAGACAGAGAGGAAAGTTTTAAGGTCATAGAAGCTCCCTTCATTTCGCTGGCATATGGCGTGGAGCAAAGCAGGAAGGTTGTCATAGGATGCTTCATAAGTGCCCCACTTCATCTCGAATACCTTCTGTCTCGCTCTATATGCCTTGCCGTAGCTAATTTCGTACTTGAATTTCTCCTCGATGGCACATATTATAGACTGGGCTCATAGCTTGGATTGTCAATGATCAGTGCATACATGAAGTTAGCCACAAAACCGGATGTGAGGTTCCGGTGGTCTGTGCCCAACTGCTCAAGCACACATGTGTGATCCTCGATTTTGCTCACCTCCCAGTAAGTCATCCACTTACCACAGAAAGCGTGAACCTTAAAAGGACACTCTTCTGTGACGCAGCATATATCATAGACTTTTTTGCTGCTCTTAACAACCCTGAACTCCCTTTGCAAACACAAAGTGAACCACTGTTTTATTGTATCCTTTTTTTTCTTCAGCAGTCTTGTAGCACGAACCGATGCAAACCTCGTTGCACTTGTACTCCCAGGGGACTTGGCCTTCATTTATCGTAAGCTCTGAGAAGTCATAGTTGTCCCAGTTCCTGGGCACTTGCAACCCCTCGTCGTCGTCATCATCCGACAAGTCCTCCTGAATGTTCTGCTGATGCTCTGTGCCCTCCCTCTCTGCCTCAAAAACCATCCCAGAAAAATTTTCTGCTTCATCAAGCTCCCCCGATGGTTCAGGGGGTGCGTAATAATCTTGTCCGACGGCCCCTTCTTCCACTTCTTCACCTTCCTCCCCAGTAGCATCTTAAAGGTTTTCCTGTCCAGCATCTTCAACTTCTTCGTGCACTTCACCACTGGACCCAGCCTTGTGGAAGGCTCGCACAAGCAACACCAGCGGCATACCATGCTGCGTACAAAGTTTCACAAATGACCACCAGTTCTGGGTTCCTTCAAGCGGAACAACTTCCTAATACGTAGTTAAACTTCTGTTCATCACTACCATCACTGACAGGTCATGCTGGGCCTCATCAAGTCCAAATGAATGATAAAGCCACGTTGTTATTGAAACCCAATTTCTCTCTGCTGCTCTAGCTATTTTTCTGGTGGTAGAACTAAATTCTGACAGGTCTACCCCTTCAGGACCATATTTAACTTCCCCTGATCCATAGTACAATTGGAACCATAACGGTTCAGACATGCCTAAAACCAAACCAGGACAATAAGAAGAATTAATACGATTTTGTACTCATGAAAGGACTTCATTACTCTAATATAAAGTCTAATATAAACTCTAATATAAAGTCATTACTCTAATATAAACTCCAATTTAAACTCTAATATAAAGTCATTATTCTAATATAAACTCTTATATAAATTCTAATATGCATAAAACTCTAACAGAAACTCTAATATAAAAAGATATAAACTGTAATGTAAACTCTAAAATGCATAATTACAGTATATATAAAATTGTGGTGTAAACTCTAATATCAGTGCATCTAATATAAAAAGATATATTAATAAAGATCTAATATCAATAAAAGTAATGACTCTAACTATCTCTAATGTCATTAAATATAAGGTAACTCAAACTAATGTGTCTAAATCTAATATCAGTAACTGTCTCTAATAGTTATTTCAGTAACTAAGTCTAATATCAGTAACTCAAAAATAATACTACGATTTCATACTGTGTAAACTAAATACTAAAATAACTACAAAGTCATACACCTACCAAATTGAAGTTACAACTACGAGATCGGATTTTACCTGAAACCGAAGCGCAGAACCGGCAGGGCTTTGCCGCTGATTCTTCCTCTCCCTAACCCTCCTCTCTAACCCTAGTTTTTCTTTTTTCTGATTTAGAATAAAATTTTCAACTACATTTCGCCTTATATAGGCGGCAGCAACCTAACCGCCGAATCATTCGGCGGTAGGGGGCTGCCGCCGTGGATCCGACGGCGGGAACGCTTCCCGCCGGATCAAACGGCGCGGCAAGGGCCGGCCTCCCCCTACCGCCGAATGATTTGGCGGTTAGGAGGGCCGGGCCCAGGTGCCGACACCTACCGCCAAACCATTCGGCGGTTAGGTTCGGCATACAGATCAAATTTATATTTTTAAATTTAAATAGCTAATTCATACGGCGGTTTTTGTAACCGCCGTGTGATCTGGCGGTTACAGGCTCTTACCAACGTATCGTACGGCGGCAGCCATATGATACGGCGGTTGGGCCGTCCGTTCTTTTTGAAAAATCATAAAAAAAATTTAAAAAAATCGAGGATGCGGATGGTGCCTGCGCGTGGGTCATGCAGTGCCTCTCGTGTAGCTGCCCCTGGCCTCTGCAGGCTGCAGATTTCCAAACTGGCGCATGATCAGGTGCTGCCCAGCGTCTAAACATGGAACTGACCAGTGACCATTGTCCACCACCTCTTCGGTGCTCCCCATCCATATCTTTCTTTTCTGTGTGTGTTTTTGTGTGACAAAAGATGAACAGACACAGAAGATATCACACCCTGGCCCACCGTTTTGTCTGTACCTTGCACAATCTTTTTCCACGGACCCTTGTATTTGTAATTAGTCATCCACAACAAGACTCCTCAAATTATCATTTGTGTTGCAATATAAGAGTTTTTACTGATAGCTCCAATATTTTGGAGACCATATATATAACAAAGAAAACTAACCTCAAATATTTTATATTACAAGCAAGGTGGAAAATATTTTATATTACTAGCAAGGTGGGAAAATACTTCATCTATTATGAAATCAAAACATACAACACGCACGTGTCGCTCGGGCCACCTTGCTATTATAACAAAAAGTTAAAAAGAAAAAATGTTCCAAATTGGAGATTTTATAAGTTCATAAAATAGTCTTCGAGGTAGGAAGGTCCATGCATGATTGTTAAAGTGATTTCTTGAAACTTTTATTTAAATGGAGACACTAGAAAAGTGAGAGATTGTTTGAATCTCTCAATGGAAGGTAAATCCAAGTGTGCTGCAAAGTCATATAACTGATATCATGTTTGTTGCCTTTGGAACCAAAATTAGCAACATCCGTATAATATCAAAATTTGAGACTAGAATATCTAGATTGAGTACTTTAGATATCCAGGTTGAGTATTTTAAATATCCGGATTGAGTGAGTGGAACAAATGAGAGCTTGGGTATAGATTTAGTATATAATATATCAGGGAGTTTTTGTTGTAAACAAAAAGTTTTGCTACGAATCTAAACTTTCCGATTGAGTCCATGTTTAAATTTTAAAGATAGATTTGTAAACTGATTTAAAACACATTTTCATGACTTCATACTTCCAACAGCAAGACCTCCACACCCTGTAAATGTAACAGGCTACGACGGATTGATGCATCACTCAATCCATCTGTTGACGGCCCTTAGGCACGCCAATTACGAATCGCAAGCGCACGGATCGGTTGTAGCTTTTCTCTTAGAGAATTCCTCCAAGGTTTATCAATCCACGGGACAAGGGATTTCTACGCTTAACCTAGCACTAATAATGTTAGCAAGAATGTTCTTTTGATTGAAAGATGATGTATGAATCTAAGAACAATCTAACCTAATCAATGTTATGAGCGGTAGAGAGGAGTACACAAGGTATGAAAGCGTTTGCCCTTAGGGTCTAGGATCACTTTGAGATGTAATCGCCAAGCAAGATAAAACCAATCTAATCTATCAATGATAAAGATGTGAATCAAACTCAACACTTTCCCTCCCGCATACTGTCACTACACGAGGGTACTCACCTATTGAGCTATAGGAACACGAAACGTTGATGTGATCTAAGCATGCAAGACTATAAGAGATATGCACACCCATGGTGATGTTGGCCAACTATTAAGATGAAAAGCACCATCAACTAAGAACATGATAGATTGATCTCACAAAAGGATTCGGCAATTACAAATCAAGATCTCCTTACAACCCTATGGACAAACAAGGACTTTACCCCATGAAGCTAAGCATGACGTCGCGATTCATGGTGTGGAAGCCTCCGGCAAGGATGATCTCCTTGCTGTCCTCCAACTTGAAACGGCGCCCGGACGACGGCTAGGACCTCCGGCGGTGTCTCCTCCTTGTGTTTCTCTCCAATGGTGGCTTTAGATCTAATCTCCTCTATGATACTTCTCTTGACGACGTCCTCGGGGGTGTTTATATAAGTCTCTGGTGAATGACGACGGAGGGAACCCTTAGAGTTTGTGTTTACTTTGTACTGAAGAAAGGGGAGCGCGAGCGGGCCCCAAAACAGGCTAGGTCGGCCGGCTCACAGGCTCCAGGCCGGCCGGCCTGGGCCTGTTCTAGCTCCTTTCATCTTCATCTTTCGCGGGCTGGCCCTCCACCTCAATCCTTATCCATGTGAGTGCTTTGGTCCACGTCAAACTCCGCTAAATATGTCATATTTCCTGTAAAATCACAATATGCACCAAAATACAAGACATATTCGAAAACGGGGTTATTTTAGGTGCCAAGTGGCGGGTTAGTATAAGAATTAGTCCAAAACCAATGCCAAATCAGCCCTAAAAGTGTACCAATAACGACCGTCAACACCATCAAAAGTCAATACATGTATGTCAAGCTAGCGACAAAACAGTCGCAAGTGACTTGTTTTTAAGTGTTCTCTTTCCTCCACGTCCAACTCCATTCCTAGTCACTTGTCTACATCGCCTGTTGTTGGAGAAGCTTTAGGGTATCAGAGGCCCCTTTGGTCGCACCTTATGCCGAACAAATTCAGCTTCTTGCTACAGTAACATGGTACTGTTTGGCACTGTAGCTACACTGTTCACGGAATCTGTTTTCTCTCTCCCTTCTCTCGCTCTCACTGACACAGCCGGCGCAGGGCTGTTTTTTTCAGCTCTCCCCGCTCCAGCTCCATCGCGCTATAGTGCCGCTACAGTGATGAAGAGCGGTACCAAAAGGGCCCTAAGAGAGTAATGCCCGAGATTTCTACAAAGTTTATATTGGTTGTTGTGGGATCAAAGTATTTTGCTGGCCATACTTTTCATAATCCTCGACCTACTACGTCCGGAAACGAGCGCTCGTTTGGCTTAGGCCATCCCAACCCAAGACACTACTATGTAGTTTTTATAGTTGCCAGATACTACCATAGAAATTACTCCTCCAATGCATAGTTTTTTTAAAATAAATTATTACCCAATCTCCTCTTTTCTCTCTCCTTTCTAATCCTATCCCCTTCTTTCATTTCTTGGTTCTTGTGTAGACATGGTTACTTGCATGCCTTTTCTCACCTCTTTAACTCTCTTGCCACCACCAAATTGCTTACATGACACCCTCATTAATACTATGGAAACCATCGTACTAAGAGGGTTGAGGATGGTCTTATGCTGTGTGGTCATGTGGAAAGCTGGTTTCTTAGTAATACTTTTCAAACTAGCTTCTCTGTCAGGGCAGCCCTGTCCTGTGTCCTCTTGGCGTCAAGAACGTTGCGCATGAAATGAGTAATGAATTGTCAAACAGTGACGTGCTGACGTATCATGTATTCACCGTCCCCAGACAAGTACAGCTCCAAGTCGTCAATGGAGTATCGCGACCTGGTTTATCCCTTCACCGTCACCAAAATATTTTAGTCTTTCGTGATCCATCTTATCTTACTATTACTAATTGGAGGCTCCTTTTGAATCCTCCAAATGAAGCCACCTAGGATCCTAGGTGGACACTCTAGAAAAAGAAAGAAATCCTAGAAATTCTCACAAAAAGCAAAACATCTCGCCATCAATTCGAACACTCAAATCATCATAGTCATTAGAGCTATTATGTTTTCTAAAAAATTACCCACCTATTCCATTATGAAAATAGCTTAAAGTAACCCCCTAAATCTATATCTAAATTACCCACCTCTGTCATTGTATAAATTAAACCAATGTAACCCCCTAGTTTTCATCAAAATTACCTATTTATGCCATTATAAACAATATTTAAAATAACATCTTAAATTTGCAACTAAATTACCTGCTACGAATACTTAAAATAACTTCAAGTAACCACTTAACTTTACATCTATATTACACACACATGTCATTATTAAAAATAACATGAGTTAATCCTATATTTGAATCCAAATAACCTTAATTAAAAATATACACCAATGTAAGATTATAAGTCGTGTATTTCATACACTATTGGTATATGATATAGAGATTAAGGTATAAACGCATGAGCGCGTTGTCATTTATAAAGGTATAGGAGAAGTGATGAGAATATAGATTTCTATGTTAAAATTATAGTTCAAATTTATGATTTATTAAATAAATTCAAGCGCATACATGTGATGCGAAGTGAAAATTTAAAGATTATAAATGTGTATGAAAATATTATAGAGTAATTAGTAACTAAAATTTATAACAATCGGATAAAAATAATAAGTATATATCTGTATAGGTAATAGTTCGGTAGCAATGTAGCCTTAATTTTTTAGTTGAAGACTCCGCAATAGTTTTCATGGTACATGCTAGAAAAAAGGCAAATACTAGAAATTCTCACAAAAATCAGAAACATCAATCATGTGAACTCTAATAACCATACTTATTGGTCTATTATATTTTTAAAAAAATTTACCCACCACTATCATTATAAAATATTCTAAAATAAACCCTAAAACTATAAAAAATAATTTAAAATAATCCAATAATCTTTATCTAATTTACTCATGCATATGATTATGAATGATAATTTAAAATGGCATTCAGAGTTTGTATCTAAGTTACCCATGTATGTTCTTATTAAAGATAGCCTAAACTAAACACCTAAATCTTACTCTAATTATATTCGTGTGCATTTTACCAAAAAGTCCAAATGTAAACTAATATATGATTCTAAATTAACTAATTATTATTGTTAACATAGAAATAATAAGTTAAGGTATATACACGTGATGAGTGTCACCATATAGACCATTTATACATGTATATGTGAGAAGTGATGAAAAATATCGATTTTTGTGCTAAATATAATATAAGGAGGTGCGATAGAGTAATTACTAATTAAAAATAAAAGAAGTGTGAATGTGGATGAAAAAGGGTATAGAGTAATTACTAATTAAAAATCAATTACAAATAGAAAAATATAAGTACACATCTATACGAGTATTATGTTGAAGTATTGAAAAAATTTGAAAGAGTAGTAAGTTGAAGTACACATCTATATAAGTACACATTTATATTAGGTCGGAATTTAATTTCTAAATAATTTTTAAATATAATAGCTTTTAAAAATATTAGCCTATGTGGGAGCACGGGTTGATGGACTAGTTCAAACCAATACTAATAGGACTTGACGATGATGCCTTTTCCTAGATATACATATGGGTAGTTCACCACTGCCCAACTATTTTTCTAATCAATGAGAACTCGACACATCATGTAACAGCACCTCTGCCAAAAATCGCCATTTTTCTTTTCCTTTTTTAATTATTAAAGATAAAAACAATTTTCGATCCTCACCAACGCGACAAGAAGATTCTGCCCAACGGCTTGGTTATCGTTTTGTACAAGTTTTGATGACATTTTGTGGAAAGGGACCAGAACGAGCAGCACAAATCGCTCTTGGCCTGCACTCGATCGAGACATCGAGTCCTCGCTCGCCAAGAACAAGAAGCCCTCGAAAACTAGACGTGGAGCGTTCGTATCATCCCCTATCAAGCAGACATAGTCAACTTGCTCCGGGCGCTTGGGTGCGTCGCCGTGTGCTGTGCAGCGCCGGCGCTTGTTGGCGATACGGCCCACCATGGCGGCGGGGCTCGGTTTCTTGAAGGCCGTGGCGCTCATCCTGGCGCCGGTCGCCCTCGCCGTCGCGCTGTACAACCCCGGCGACTTCTCGCCGGCGCCGATGCCCCCGGAATACTCGTACGGGCCCGTCATCTCCGCGCCGCGACACGAGCCCCGCGCGCTGGAGCACAGCGAGCGCGTGGGCGAGGGGCTGCTCCCGGGCCCCGAGGACCTCGCGTACGACGCCGCCGGAGGGTGGCTGTACACGGGGTGCGCCGACGGGTGGGTCCGGAGGGTGAGCGTGCCGGGCGGGGATGTCGAGGACTGGGTCCGGACCGGCGGCCGCCCGCTCGGCGTCGTGCTCGCGGCGGACGGCGGCCTCATCGTAGCCAACGCCGACATCGTGAGTCGTTGACCACTCGACCGTTCTTCAGGATTCTGCTTGTGTCGCATAACCCACACTTGCACTGTTGCTAAGCAAACACTGCACGATTACGTTGACAGGGGCTGCAGAGGGTGAGCCCGGAGAGGAAGGTGGAGCTGCTGACGGACGCGGCGGAGGGCGTCAAGTTCGCGCTGACCGACGGTGTGGATGTCGCCGCCGACGGCATCATCTACTTCACGGACGCGTCGTACAAGTACAGGCTCGGCAACCACTTGACGGACGCCCTCGAGATGCGGCCCCACGGGCGCCTCATGAGCTTCGACCCGGCCACGGGGCAGACGGCCGTGCTCGCGCAAGACCTCTACTTCGCGAACGGCGTCGCGGTCTCGCCGGACCAGAGCTCGCTCATCTACTGCGAGACGTTGATGTGAGTGCCCGAAGGATCACTATTCCATTTCAGAAGCTAGCAAATCTCTGTGAGGACTTCCGCTGGTCGGAAGATCGTGATCTGACCCACCATACGCGTGCCGCTGCAGGAGGTGGTGCTCGAGGTACCACATCACCGGCGACAAGAAAGGCACGGTGGAGAAGTTCATCGACAACCTGCCGGGATTGCCCGACAACATCCGGTACGACGGGGAAGGCCGGTACTGGATTGCCTTGTCCGGGGTAACATCACAAATTCAACACCTCATCTTCTCGTCATCGGAAAAAATTGATCTGGTGCATCTGGAACAACATTTGATCATTAATAATCGCTCAAACCTGCAGGAGAGGACGAGTCAGTGGGACTTGCTGTCGAAGCACCCGTTCCTCCGGAAGTTGGTATACCTCGTGGAGAAGTTCGTGGTGGCGTTTCCCCACAGGGTGAAGAACTCAGGAGCGATGAGCGTGACGCTGGACGGGGAGCCGGTGTCCATGTACACCGACCCGGAGCTCGCGCTCAGCACCGGGTGGCTCAAGGTCGGCAAACATCTGTACTACGGGTCACTGAAGGAGACATACCTCAGCAGGATGGATTTCACTTACTGATCAGCAGAATTCCATGAGTTATCCACTTATCCCTGCTATGTAAACTAGTCCATAAACCTGTGCTTAGAGCACTGGGCAACAAACTTTAGAGACATGATAATTTAAAAAAAATATACAAGTGTTCGAGGTTTGTGGACCATAGGCCCATAGCTAATAGAAAGTGGTTATATTTGTGTTCTCATGTTGATCATTACCTAAGGGGTGATATGCGAAGCCAGGAATTTTATTAGGGGGGCCAACTGAAAGACTAACATTTAAACATAATGTTCCTTAGCAAAAGAACCATGATGTTATAGGTCAAATCATTTCCTGGAGTCACAAAATACAAGTAAAAGTAGGTAATATAATTCAAAATGCATGATGTTCGCTCCAAATCCACATGACAACATTTTTTGCATTGAAATCATCAATAAGTGTACCAAAAATGAACTCTAGAGCAGTTTCCTTTTCAATATAGTTTCTTAGGATTTCATCATCCATTTTATTCGGGGGGCTCGTCAAGTTTCATTGCAGAAAATGTTTTGCTTTTGTTGTTGCAGTTGAAATAGGCAAAGTAAGGATAAGCCAAATTGACCTACAAATAAATGTGATCTGATTAAAAACTAATCTAAAATTCTATATATCTTAGAAGAAAATAACAATTACAAAATTAAAAATAAATAACATTTCATTCAAATGAATATCTTTTGATTTCTCATTGTCTACAAATTTCCATCAAAGAGCAGCAGCAATCGTAGATAAATTCTGGAACTCTGGGTTCTGTAGCATGTACTTATCGGAAAAGAAATCCTATGTGGGGTGGAGGAGCAAGTCAACCGATATAACGACCCCGTGAAATATCGAGTTGTTATATCAGAAATATTGAATGATATTTTACGGTTGTTGAAATTGTACGAAAAATATTTAAAGCCGTCCATGATGGGAGGGGTTGGCTATAGTTGAGCTGAATAGGTCTAGTATCTTACTATTACTAATTGGAGACTCCTTTCGAAGCCTTCTGGTGAAGACACTTAGGATCCTAGGTGGACATTCTAGAAGAGAAATCCACGAAATTCTCAAAAAAAGCAAAACATCTAGCCATCAATTGGAACACTCAAATCATCATAGCCATTAGATCTACTATTATGTTTTCTAAAAAATTACCCATCTATGCCATTATGAAGATAGCTTAAAGTAACCCCCTAAATTTATACCTAAATTACCCACTCCGCCGTTATAAAAGTAAACCTAAGTGTTGACACCGGATTTTCGCACCTGACATGCTGAGTCAGATGATGACGTGGTGAGGTTGAGACTGCGCAGTGGACCCGTTGACTGGTCAAGGCCGAAGATGACAGAGAAGGAAGCCGATGCTGAAGAGGAGTCCGATGAAGCAGGAAGTCCGATCCGATGACGAGTACAAGAGGGAAGGCGCGTCGGCTAAGAAGGAAGCGTATCAGATCCAGGGACTATTTCCTTTTCAGAAGGTGTATGAGAGTCCCGTTCTATCTTAAGCTTAGTTTACCTTATTTAGTTAGTCTGGTCCGATCAGGACTCTCCATGACCAGGGTATAAATTTGAACCCTCGTCCATTGTAAAGAACTATTCTCACAATCAATACAACCGGCTTCACGCCAAAACCCTAGTAGTAGTTACCGACGAAGCTCATTGGTGGACGGGCTGCATCAGTTCTGATCTCCGGCTTACCAGTAAGTTAGTCAATTTATCGAACTAGTATAGGCTTTGAATTGAGGCGCATCGCCCTTTCTCGTTTATACTGTTCAACCGATTTATCTCTGGATAATCAAGATTGATATAGATTCCCTACGTCGGAGCTAGATCAATATTGATTATTCAACAGATTATCGTTTATCGGACTACACTTTAAGCCTAGATTCCCTACGTCGGAGCTAGGTATCAAGATTAGTCTAGATTCCCTACGTCGGAGCTAGAATAATCTTGGTTACTAAAGGTAGTCTTTGCGGTTTGTTGGAGTTGCTAGATTGGTTTAGATCTACGCCATGTGAATCAATTCTACTTCTTCAACGGCTTTGAGCATTGGTCTTGGTCCGAGTTAAGCAATATTTATCTTACAGCATCGTTCTAGGTCCGATCCCGCTCTGTGGTTTAATCTGGTTGTTCTTTGAGTATTGCACCGGTGTAGATTCCCTACGTCGGAGCTGGATCTTTACAATACGATTAGATTAATCTTTGATTGTCATGCTTGGTCTAGATTCCCTACGTCGGAGCTAGGTTCATCTTGATTAGTTAAAGGAAGCTTTGGTTATGCCTTATTGCTATTTGAATGTTAAGTGTGGTGTAGATTCCCTACGTCGGAGCTGGATCTCGCTTAATTGTTTGGTAGCATATCTTAGAATCAGAACGAATCTGTTAATGTTTTACTTGCTTATTTGCTTAATCTGATCAACACCTGTGCGAGCATCTTGTTTAATTGACAGGTTGATGAATCGACTCTGATTATCTAGCTATCTGATCTGATCATAGTTGGAGAAATCTAGATTCCCTACGTCGGAGCTAGATTTCTCTGAAAAGGCTATAGTCCGATTGGTTGGCTAGATGGTCCGATAAGACGAGTCAAACTGGTAATTAGACGAGGTGGACAATGTATCGGCTTACACTTTGATTATTTAATATCTTGTTTCAAGACACAGCTGATCCATTATTTTACATATTGGCCTTGTTTTACACTTTATTTCATTATTCAAAGGCTAATCTGTTATATCAATCAAGGTCCGATCCTGATTGGTCCGATTCTGAGGTCCGATTGGGTGTCTGATTGAGGTCCGATCACTCGGTCCGATTGACGTCATCAATGAGGTCCGATTCTGAGGTCCGATCGGTATCGGCCGATACGTGTCTGATTGGGTCTTGGCTAAAATTCGACGCTACTCCATCGTCTGAAATAGAGCCGGCACAATCAAAGAGCAATTTAACTGTTTTATTCCCTTGTCAATTTCAGGTCAAATTGACTGGCACGCTGCGAATCCGAACTGGAGTGTAGACTGGCACTGGAGCGAAGCTGATCTCCCTGGTCTTCGTGTGCTGACCGCGGGGAATACAACCGCCGATTTTCCGCGTCAACACATTTTTGGCACGCCCAGTGGGACATGAGAAACAAAGTCCAAGATGTCGTCGTCTGATGCTGAACAAGAAACCGAAGCAAGACTTGCTGCTGAAAAAGAAGCTGCTGAGAAGGCCAAAAACGACAAGAACAGGACGCCTGAGACGGCCATGCCCATTACAAAGGCCGATCTGTCCAAAGCTCAGTTGGATGCGGTTCAGGCCCAGATTGATGCGTTTGAGAAGCTTTGCCTTGGCCAGTTTGGGCGTAATCGATCAGGCCCTATACTCAAAGATCCTCTCCCGGATCCAGAGTTGATCAAGAAGACAACTGATGCTCGGGAGTACCAGGTTAACATGACAGAGATGATTCACCAGGCTGTTCATCATGCATTGATCAACCAATCAGGCACTTTGGTGAATTCTTTGGACAATCTCATCAAGAAGGCGGTGGACGATGCTATTTGCTTGAAGGGTCCAGTGTTTATAGCAGATTCTGCAGGAGCATCAGGATCAGGAAAAGGCAAAGAAACTGCAGATAATGCAATGACCGTTGCTCCACAGATGCCGATTGCTCCACCACCTCCTGTTGAACTGGCCAACGGTTTTCTGTTGATGGCCGATGGAACTATTGTCGGCCCACATGGTGAAAAGTATGCCAGGACTCTGAACGAAGGAGAAAAACAACCTGCAGCTGCAAGGCTACGTGCAGAGGTTCCTTCACATCAGCGTATGGTCGGAGATTACAATAATTATGTGATGGACATAGCTGATGGAATGCCACCTGAAAATCAACAGTCCGATTGGTCGCAAAAAATAGCCGAGGTGATCCAAAATCAATTCGGCTTGAAGCCTAAAGATGAAGCGAGGTTGTATCGGCACCCGTACCCATCTTATTTTGATGCAGTGCCACTTCCTCCGCGTTACAGAGTGCCGGATTTTTCCAAATTCTCCGGGCAAGATGATATGACCACCATCGAACATGTGAGCCGATTCTTGGCTCAGTGTGGTGAGGCTGCTTCAGAGGAGGGACTTAGGCTCAGATTTTTCCCTCTGTCACTATCGGGGCCGGCGTTTACCTGGTTTACGTCGTTGCCAGCAGGATCAGTCACAGGGTGGTCCGATATGGAGAAGCAGTTCCATAAATACTTCTTTTCTGGTCTCAACGAGATGAAGATCTCCGATTTGATTGCTATCAGGCAGAGGAATGATGAGACCGTCAAGGAATATATTCAACGATTCCGTGACACTAGGAATCGGTGTTACAGTTTGAAACTGTCTGATATGCAGTTGGCCGAGCTTGCATTCCAAGGTTTGCTCGCGCCGATTAAAGAAAAGTTTTCTGCCCAGGAGTTTGAGACATTGGGGCAACTGGTTCAGAAGGTGTCAGCTCATGAGGTCCGATATCAGGAGATGAAGCGTGTGAAGTTTGCCAAGCAAGTATCTTATCTCTCTGAATCTGAAGAAGAGGAAGCTGATGTCAACATAGCTGAATGGACCAAATCCAAGAAGCCAGTGTCGCTCCCATGGATCAAACAGAACCCTGAGAAGTTTGGATTCGATATAACAAAGGCCGATAAGATTTTTGATTTGCTGCTCAGTGAGAAGCTTATTCAGCTTTCTCCAAATCATTCTATTCCATCGGCCGATGAGTTGAAGAAACGCAAATATTGCAAATGGCACAACTCGACATCTCACGAGACCAATGAATGCAAAGTGTTCAGGAGGGAGATCCAATTGGCTATAGAATCTGGCAAGATCAAATTTGAAGACAGCAAGAAAGCCATGAAGATCGACGGTCATCCCTTTCCCAATAACTTTGCTGATTTCTCCTTTCCTGTTAATATGGTTGATGCTAATGAAAAGGGGAAGTTTAAAGTGCTCACATCGGACCACGCCAAGAGTTCTGGTGCCGTTGATCCTGCAGTTCAAGTTACTGTTGAAGAGCTACGCAGGAATCATCAGGCGTTTGGACGTGAATCTAATGCTCCTGGTGGGTATCGGCCGCGTGTGACTTCCCAAATGCTGATTAACAAATACAAGAGGCAGCAGGCAGCAGCCCGAGCATGGGAAGAACGCGAAGAACGACAACGTCGGAGGCGTGAATATCAGGCAAGGCGGCTTGATGAAGAGTTTGATGGTCAATGCCGACGTGATGACAGGTCCGATGGCCGACGCCGATATAATGAGTGGTCCGATGGCCGACGCCGATTTGATGAGTGGTCCGATGACCGACGCCGGTATGATGACAGGTTCGATGGCCGGCGCTGGTTTGATGATAGAGTTGACGGTCATCGTCAGTACGGTTATAGGTCCAATTGGTATACGGATGAACGTCAAGTTTATGACCGATACGATCAGGATGATGATCATTGGGGGTGTCCTTTCTTCGTATTCTGCTAGAACGAGAAGCTTAGACTGCCATCAAAAGCAGATTGTCTGTAACACCCTAATTTTCATCACAAGAAATTGTAGGAATATTTCTGTAATTTTCTAGGGTTTATTGGAGGCATAAATGAATTTCTTGGAATTAATGGGAATTATCTAGGATTTTATGGAATTAAATAATTCATTAATAGATTCAATAAGTTTTTGTTGCATTCATGATGGTGCATTGTGTTTTGAATTGTCGCAAGTCAAAGAGAATTTAAACTCGTTTAAATTCAAATTGATTTGCGTTTGTTTGAGTCGTATATGAGTTGTTTTAGTTTAAGTTCAGTTTACCCCCTTGAACTCTCGATTGGTCCAACTTCAGTCCCTCTGCTTTTCCCCGCTTCCGGCCCAACTTGTCGCTCGCGGCCCAGCTTCGTTTTCCCTCGGTCCGGCCCAGTTTCCTCCCCCGCCTCCCTCCTTTGTCTCGCTGCCATGCGGGCCCCGCCCGTCAGCTTCGTCGTCTTCGACCGGGACTCGGTCCCAAGTCCGACCGAGTCAAGCCGCATCGCCCACCTCGGTCTCCTTGCCCCGCACGTCGAGACCCCCCCTGGCCTCTATAAAACGCGTCTACGCCGCCGCCCGAACCCCGAGTCCAATCACGAAACCCTACCCGCGCGAGTCCCGAGCTCTCGCCGCCGCCATTGTTCCCAAACCCGAGAGCTTGAAGCCGCCGCCTCTGATCTCTCTCGCCGCCGCCTGCACATCGACAAAATCACCTCCAGGAGGTGCGCAAGGAGGTAACGAAGCTACCAGTGCTGCTTGAAATCGTGGGATTGTTTTCGCTCTTCCGGATTTCCTCGTCGGAGCTTCTCTCTGTAGGTCGAGCCGCTCCTCATCACCGAGCGCCGTCTCCATCCCTTAATCATCGACGAGAGCATCCTAGTTGAGTTCGCGAGGTCCCAAGCTTCGTCCAGAGACCTTCCTCTTCGCAAACCGTGCACCGGAGCCCCGAAATCGCTCGGCTCCGGCGAGCTTCCGCCGCGGCGCCGCCGTCCGCCGCCGCCGTCCTCCAACTCCGGCGTCCCGGAGCGTTCCTAGCCGTCCATCCGCAGATCTACGCCCCAGATCCGAGTCAACAAGATAAGGTACCGGTCAGCTGTGGATATTTTGCTAAAGAGTCCTTTACCTTTTCGGTAATAAACCCGCCGTCCAATATCTGTGTAAAGTAATTACGGTTAGGTCCTTATATTTTGCAGTTAGCCCCCTTACTTTTCAATAAATCGAACCCGCCATCCAGCCTGGTTCTTTTCTAAGTTAGACCCCAAGTTTATATACATAATTATGTATATGCCCTCGGTTTCCAACAATCTAACCCCTGGAATTTGTGTGTATTCACAGATAAGCCCCTGGAACACCGTTTTATCCATATCTTGACCGTTTCAACTCCGATTCGAGTGATTCTTCAGCTCACGTGACCGTAAGGACTTTATCTATACCTTTATATCGTCCTTTTGTACTGTTGTCCATGTTTGGTGTACTGTTTCTTATTTGTTGCATTGTTTATTGTATGTGGCCCTGTGTTGCGTATAGGAAGGTGCAACGTTCGTGTGATTCGAGGATTCAGTTGAGAAGACCCTGAGCCATAGCATTTATTAGCTGGATTTAAGGCAAGTGTATTCTTGATCATATTTTTGTCCTAATAACCATATGACATGCTTACACACTGTAGTTTGCTATGCTTGCATGCTTAATCATGATGGGTCCTATATTTAGGATGATTAGTTTTCTTTAATCATGCCTTGTCAACCTGGATCACCTTGTCTGCTTGGAAGGTAAGCCAGAAACGAGGATCACCTTGAAATTCTTTTGCATAGCCAAAGGGGTCTTCCTTTCGAAGCTTGTACACATCATGAGTCCCCTTGGTATAATCCACCCTTTTCACACCAAGATATTGAGAATCCTTGTCCGAACAGGTGGCTCCATCCTAAGAATCATCCTCTCAAGATATTCCAAATCCGGCTCCTCATCTCTATCAACCTCCGATGCACGGGACGCACGCTTGACACGAGCACGACTAGTGCCTTGTGCAGCAGGAGCAGCGGGCTTGCCTCGGCCTTGAGCCCGTGTGGGTACCCTTTGCTTAGCCTTTCTCTTGCCGTTCCTTTGAGCAATTGGGACATCCTCCTCGGATTCCGAAGAATCACGTGGAGGTGAGGCTGCCGTCTTGGTGCGAACCATCTGACAAGATAGAGCATTGATAGTTTAGATGGATGAAAGAAACTTGGAAAGAATTGATACACAGCAGATCAGAGAGCAGTTGGCTGATTCTGGGCGGTGTCGGAACTCCCGACCAAAGGTCGGAACCTCCGACACCCCCAAGAACAATTGGAAAAAATTGAGGGATCGACGGATTCAGCACACCAAAAGTTACAAGATCGCAGGCATAGCATGAGTACTACCAGATGAAGCTATTCCCCCAAAAGAAATCCTTTAAAACCATCCACATTGATAGATTGGGGGCGCGGGGATTTGAAATGGTACCTTGAAGCGATTTCCCACGCGGATCGAGGGAAAAACTAAGGGGGATCGAAAGCTCCGATGGGGGGAAGTACTCCGAGATCAACGGACGCGAAATTCCACGGTTAAATCTTCGAATCGCCCTTGGGGGCAGCAGTGGGAGAGAGGGGCGGCGGTGGAGGAAAAAGAAATGAGTGTTAGGGTTTGTGAAGGGGTATGGCCGGCCTTATATAGTCTTAGGGTATTTGTCGAAAGTTCCGACATGTAGTCGGACGTTCCGACGACAGTGTATATTCACAGATAAGGCCGGGAACAGTCTGGCCGTTGGAGAGTTTCGAGGGTCATTGGGAGTTCCGACCTTGTGTCGAAAGTTCCGAGGATATTAAAAACGAACTCCTGAGCAGGTCTGGTCAGGACTCATTGAAGAGTTCCGACCTCTGTCGGAAGTTCCGACCTTGTGTCGGAAGTTCCGATAAAAGCAATATTAGCCCATTTGAAGAATTTTGAGATGAGTTTTGGATTAGATTTTTGATAGATTTTTAAGATGGACATATAAGACATTTTGACTCAGTATGATCAACCAGCAATCAACAATACATAACAATGATCATATAAGCCAAAATCCGATCCAAAGATCAAGAATCAAATATTTTGAAAAACTCACTCAAGAAAACCTTTTTCCTATCTAGGCAACAATCAATTGTGTGTGTGTGTGCAAGAATTCAATCCACGTTACGAGAATCCAAGATATTTAGCTCATTCCTCAAAGCACAAAACCTTTGCTCATCAAGAGGCTTGGTGAAGATATCGGCTAGTTGTTTTTCGGTACTCACATGGCTTAGAGCGATATCTCCTTTGGCTTCATGGTCTCTCAAGAAATGATGTCTTATGTCAATATGCTTGGTTCGAGTGTTGATGGGGTTGTTGGCTAGTTTTATAGCACTCTCATTGTCACACAAGAGAGGGATATTTTTGTACTCACAACCAAAGTCACTCAAGGTTTGCCTCATCCAAAGTAGTTGAGCACAACAAGCACCAGTTGCAACGTACTCGGCCTCGGCGGTGGATAGGGCAACGAAATTTTGTTTCTTAGAACTCCAAGACACGAAAGACCGGCCAAGAAATTGACAAGTCCTGGTAGTACTCTTTCGATCTACTTTGCAACCGGCATAATCCGAATCGGAATAGCCAAGTAAATCAAAAGTGGTGCCCTTGGGATACCATAAGCCAAGGTGTGAAGTATGTACCAAATATCTCAAGATTCTCTTAATGGCTATTAAATGACATTCCTTAGATTAGCTTAAAATCTTGCACACATGCACACACTAAGCATAATATCCAGCCTAGATGCACAAAGGTAAAGCAAAGAACCAATCATGGAGCGATATACCTTTTGATCCACGGATTTTCCATCTTCATTAAGATCAAGATGTCCATTGACGGCCATGGGTGTCTTGATAGGTTTTGCATTGGTCATGTCAAACTTCTTGAGCATATCATTCACATACTTGGTTTGACATATGAAAGTCCCTTCCTTCAATTGCTTGATTTGAAATCCAAGAAAGAACTTCAATTCACCCATCATGGACAACTCAAACCCCTTGGTCATGATCTTACTAAATTCCTCGCAAAACTTCTCATTAGTAGAACCAAACATAATATCATCAACATATATTTGACATACAAATAAATCATTCTCTACTTTTTGAGTGAAGAGGGTAGAATCAACTTTGCCCATTACAAAACCGTTCTTGAGAAGAAATTCCCTAAGGCATTCATACCATGCTCTGGAGCTTGCTTGAGCCCATAGAGTGTCTTATGGAGCTTGTACACGTAGTCGAAATGCTTGGGGTCTTCAAAGCCCGGTGGTTGCTCCATATACACTAGCTCGATAGAGGCCCATTCAAGAATGCACTTTTCACATCCATTTGATAGAGGTTGAAATCATGATGAGTGTCGTAGGCTAGCAATATTCTAATTGATTCAAGTCTTGCCACCGGAGCATAAGTTTCACCAAAGTCCAATCCTTCAATTTGAGTGAACCCTTGAGCAACCAATCTTGCCTTGTTTCTTGTGACAACACCATTTTTATCTTGTTTGTTGTGGAATACCCACTTGGTGCCAATCACATTTTGCTTGGGTCTTCTCACTTCCCAAACTTCATTTCTTGTGAAATTATTCAACTCTTCTTGCATTGCCATTACCCAAACCCTCTTCGGATGCTCTCAAGAATATTGTCCATGGGGTGATCCCGTTGAACACTTTGATGAACTCTAGTATGAGATACTTGAGATTGCCTTTGAATAGGCCCATTATCATCTTCTTCATTAGCTTGAGGAGCAATATCATAAGTTTCTTCATCTTGACCTCCCCCTTGATCAATGCCATGACCATGATCGTCACCATGAACTTGATCTTGACCATGAGGAGAAGTGGATGGTTCAACTATTGTTGAAGAAGATGGATCACTAGTACCATCATTTGGAGCTTGAGCTTGCACTTGATCCTTCATGTGAGTCTCCCGAGGTCTCACTTCACCTAGTCCCATCTTCAAGATGGATTCACTTGGAGGCTCTTCTTCATCTACAAGGTCATTTTCAACTTGCTCTACTTGAGAGCCGTTTGATTCATCAAATTTCACATCCACCGTGACCTCAACACAACCGGTGGTTTTGTTGAAGACACGGTAGGCGTGTTCGTTAGTACCATAACCAAGTAGAAAACCTTCATCAACCTTAGGTGCAAACTTAGAACTTTTGGCCTTCTTGTTAAGAATATAACATTTGCAACCAAAAACTCTAAAGTAATGCACCTTAGGCTTGTTACCGGTGATTATCTCATATGGAGTCTTGTTCAAGTACTTTTGGAGATAAAGCCGGTTGGAGGCATGGCATGCGGTGTTGATTGCTTCGGCCCAAAAGATATCCGGAGTGTTGTACTCATCAAGCATGGTTCTTGCCATTTCAATCAATGTCCTATTCTTTCTCTCAACAATTCCATTTTGTTGAGGAGTATAGGGAGCTGAGAGCTCATGCAAGATACCTTCTTCATCAAGAAATTCCTCAACACCGGTATTCCTAAACTCCGAACCATTGTCACTTCTCATGCGCTTGACCTTCAATTCAAACTCATTTTGAGCCCTTCTAATAAACTTCTTGATGATTCCTTGAGCTTCACTCTTCTCTTTCAAAAAGAATACCCAAGTAAACCGAGAGAAATCATCCACAATGACAAGACCATATTTATTACCACCAATGCTAATGTAAGCAATGTGTCCAAATAAATCCATTTGAAGAAGCTTCAAGGGTCTTGAGCTAGATAATATGTTTTTGGGTGGATGTGGAGCACCCACTTGCTTCCCGGTTTGACATGCACTACATAACCTATTTTTCTCAAAGACAACATTTGTTAGTTCTAGAATGTGTTCATATTTTTGAAGTTTGGCCAAGTTTCTCATGCCAACATGAGCTAGTCGGCGATGCCAAAGCCAACCCATGCTAGATGTTGCCACTAAACAAGTCTTCGGTTCCACTTTAGTAGTTGTGAAATTAACTAGATAAAGCTTTTCCATAAGTTGACCCATAAAAGCAATAGCGGAATCCTCCTTTCTCAAGATGGACACACCCTTATTAGTAAAGAGACAATTGCAGCCCATCTCACAAAGTTGTGATACCGACAACAAATTGTATCCCAAAGAATCAACTAAATAAATATTTGAAAGTGATGAATCATTTGAGATAGCAATTTTACCTTGACTACCACATCACCATGATTATTGTCACCAAATATGATCTTCTCTATAGGTGTATCATATTCTTCTAATGTAGAGAACATATTCTTCTCTCCGGTCATATGATTTGAACATCCACTATCTAGCAACCATGAAGTCCCACGGGAGGAATATGCCTACAAAACAAGTTAAGCTCAAGCTTTAGGTACCCAAACTTGTTTGGGTCCTTCAAGGTTAGAATAAGCTATCTTGGGTATCCACACACTCCTCATCATCTTCCTAGTGTGAGCACCAATGTACATGACCACCATTTTGCCATTTTGGAATACAACCATGTAGTCAATGGTGTAGTTGGGCGAAGGAGAATGTGTCACATTCTTGTTGTTTGCATTAACCTTGGTTGAGCTCTTGATGTTTACCTTATTTGAGCTCTCAACCATGGCCTTACCTTGTGCAACCATTTTCTTGGTGACACCATGAGCCATGTCCATCAAGTCACCAAGATTGGCACCCTTCTTCCATAGTGGACGTGACTTGCCATCCACAATCTTTTCACCATTTGACTTGCTTCCTCTTGTGTGGCCAAGTCCATCACGAATGGTTGGATACCTTTCGGCTTTGTAAGCCGGGTGAGTATCAAACTCACTCTTACCTTTGAGCTTGCCCTTTCTAATATACATGTTCAATTTGTGGATTTGAGAATCCTTGTCCTTGATTGACTTTTCTAGCTTTGAAAGGTTAGTAGCACAAGCATCGATATCAACATTATAACATCTTGAGCAACCTTTGCTAGTGGAGACATTGGAGTCAAGAGTAGTTTTGGAATTAGTTTTGGTGCTTTCCCAAAGAGTACCAAAGCTAACTTCAAGTTTTTTATATGTGTCTTCTAGGCGTGAATACCTCTCTTGAAGCACGCTATGAATATTCTTTAGGTTAGCTAGAGCATCATTTGCCAAAGCATGTTCCTTTGACATCCTCTCATAAGAATCATTGGCAAGAGACAAGTTCATTGCTAACTTTTCAACCTTAACCTTTTTCTCAACTAGAGACTCTTCTAGAACAAGGTTTCTCTCCTTGTCAAAGATGAGCAATTCTTCTTGTTCTCTAAGTGTCTCTTTCTTTTTCTCCAATTTCTCTATAAGCCTTTTAATTTGTTTGTAGCCCTTTTTGCCAAACTCCTTTATCATGTTTGCTTTGTGTTTGGCTTCTTCCTCCTCATCTAAGTCATTTTTTACATTACTAGATTTGGAGGTAGGAGATGATGGAGGGTTGGAATAAGCTTCATGCATGGCAATGGATGCCACACCTTCATCATCGGACTCATCACTAGAATCCCATCCTTCACCAACATGAGCATGGCCATTTTTCTTCTTGTACTCCTTGCTCTTCTCCTTGTACCTCTTCTCTTTGTCCTTGGATTTCTTCTCTTCCTTGTTGTCCTCATCATCATCATCTTTCTTGTCCGGACACTCGGCAATGAAATGACACACTTTCTTGCAAGCATAGCACCTCCTTGAATTGCTCTTCCTCTTGTCACTTCTTCTTGTCACTTCTTCTCTTCATGAACCTTTTGAAGTTCTTAACCATCATGGCAATTTCTTCATCGGTGCTCTCATCTTCGCTTGAATCAACTTTCTTCTTTGCCTTTGATGACTTCTCAATTGATTCAACCTTCTTGCTAGGTTCGGCATTGAGAGCGATGGCCTTGACCTCATCTTGCCCAATTGACTTGGTGATATTGTAACATCCCTAGGTTTAATTTTTGGTGAATTTAAAAATTTTTGTGCAAACATGTGTGATAACCTAAAGTGGAATACCTTTCTCTCTAAAATTTCCTAATAACTAAATCAAGTGCATGGCATTAGGGAAAATTAAATGCTAGAGTGATTTGGTTCTTTCAGGTTTTATGTGTGTGCTTGAGTGGAATTTGTATTTGAATTCAAACCATTCAAATACGAATTCAAACCCTAACTAAACTAACAAATCCTAACCTATCCTCACTAACTCCTCTCGGGCCTAATCTCCCTAAGCCACCCGAGCCCAGCCCAACTACCTCTTCTCTCTCCCTAACCCGCTCGGCCCAACCCCCATCTCCCTCTTTTCTTTCTCCCCGCGCGGCCCAGCAGGCCCAGACGCCGCCGGCCTCTTTCCCCGCACGTGCCCCGTTCCCTTTTTCTCTCCCACTGACGCTCCGGCCCCACCGGCGCCTTGTTCTTCTTCCTCCACAAGCAGACGCGCGACGCCGCCGCCCTGCTCCACTTTTTCGCCGTGCGCGCTCCAGCCCCGCTCGCCTCCGCGAATCGCGCCGAGCCGCAACCGCTCGGGGCCCACGCACGTGCCCCTGTTCCCCGCTCCCCTTGGCCGCCAAGGAAGCCCCAGCCAAGCCTCCTCCCCTACAAAACCCCCTTCTCCCTTCCCTACTCTGGCCATCCAAATCTTCCGGGGCGGAGCCCTACCCAAGTTTTCCCAGTTCAAAGTCCGTGGAGGAGGAGAAGCAGAAGGAGGTGGAGAAGTGGTGGCGCAAGCGAGAGGAAGAGGAGGTCGCCCGGAGAACACCGTCCGCGTCGAGCTGCCGCCGCCGCACTGCCGCCACGCCGAGAAGATGACCCCGACGAGGAGACGCACCGCAGGCAGAACCGCGAGCCGCACTTCGTCTTCCCCACGATGATCACGCCCTTCTTCTTCCCCTACCCGTGAGTCCCCGCTCTTTCCCTCCCGCTCACGGTGCTCTGCTCTGCTCTGCTCCGCCGTCGCCATTTCGTCTGCTCTGTGATCCACGGCCGTCGCGCCGCTCGATTACCAACCATGCCAGGCCGGCCTTCTTGCCGCAACTTCTCTGCAGGAACCTCTCGACGAGCCTCTCCCTCACCCTCCGTTGAACCCGCAGCCGAGTGCTCGCCGCGACCTGCCGCTCGACCGTCACCTCCGCGGACCCGTTCAGTTCCACCCTGCCCCTAAATCCCTTCCGCTTGCACCCTTGCTTCACTCGCGTCGCGCACCACGGACAGGGGGTCCGAGCCGTGCCGCGGGAGCCTTATTTCTATCGTCCACCGGACCATTCTGCTCTGCTCAGCCTCACCGCCGTGATCTCATCGTCACCGTGCTCGCCGCCGTGTTCTGTTCCGGATCACCCACGTTGCTCCCTTCCAATCTCATCACCACGAGAATTCCTTGTCTCCGTCATAGCACCGCTCGGCCACAGGCAGGAGGCCCGCGCCGTCACGTCGCGCCGCCAGGAGGGCGCCACCGCAAGCACGACCGCGCCCTGCAAGTTGCCGCGGAGGAGCCACATCGACGACCACACGCGCACCTGGCCGCAGCAGCCGCACCTGATCCCGCATCTGCTCCCTCTCTGTCTCTGTCCAGTGGGCCCGCCTCGTCAGTTCATCCAATCCACCACAGTAAAGAGGCCATGGGCCGGAATCACCCTTTTAGTCCAGATAAGATCCTCCTAAAATTTGGACCCTTAAAGGAATCGGCCCAAGAACAGCCCATGACCGGCCCTTCTCCTTTTTCCTCCACCCGACTAACCGGCCCCACCTGTCATCCTCTCCCTGTCTCTAACCGGTGGACTCCACCGACCGCTAACTCGTTGACCAGTCAACGATGACCGTTGACCGGTCAACACTGATGTCATCATGACGTCAGCAGTGGCCGACCCCACTGATGACGTCATGCTGACGTCAGCAGGCCACGTGGCACGATCTGGTGCTGCCACGTGTCGCCCTATGATTTATCTGTCTTTTTCGGAATCTAGGATAATTTCAGAAATAGGTTTTAATTAAAAAAATTCATAATAAATTGATCCTAGCTCAGAAAATTATGAAACCAGTTTCTATCATTTTCTAAAATCATGCCCTACACGTTAGAACAGGAGTTGAGTGCTTTTGACTCTTCTTGCTTCTCTTTTGGACTTTATTTGATTATAGGTTCCGATGTATTTCTTTTCTCGTGATTAGGACTAGCTGAGGAGGAGCAAGGAGGAGACGGCTACCACTACTTTGAAGAACCAGCTGACGAGGACTACTACTAGATGCAAGGTTCACGCCCATCCACTTTGAATCCTATTTAGGCATTGCAACTTGTATGCTAGCGCTTTACTTTATCGCATGATGATGATTATGACCTATTGCATAGCCTTGCTTAATTACCGTATTCCTTGATAAACCTGCTACACTTAATGCTATGCTTGCATGTGTTATGGATGGTTGTGATAGTATTCTTGGCGTGTGTGGGGCAAAAAATCGGGAAAGGAGTAAGGGGTTTTGGGAACTTTGCGGGGTGAGCAGATTAACTCGATCTTCGTATCGAGGGCTGGGGTGTGTACTTGGGCACATCCTATGGGTACCTGTGGCAGGTACATGATCTTTTGTGATACTTGAGGAGTTTGGCGGCAATATCTGTAATGGGTGCGCGAGCGGACCACTGGAGGTGGATACGCTATTGACGGTGACGCTCACCCCGGCACCAAAAACCGAGTTGGTTATGACTTTCCTCAGGACTTTCCGTGCTCACCACTTATATCTACTGGGGGGTGTTCCAGCCAGCCTAGTTAAGTGCGGTACCCAGACTGTAAGGAGTTAGCGGAAGTGTATGGGAGAACTGGCGGTAGCCTTTTGTCCCCCGAAGGAGGCTCATACCCCGGGACTTGGCCACCGCGGGGGAGGCCATCACAGTTCTCGGATACAGAGTTGCGTCTTCAGTGTATCTAAGCCGGGAAAAGTAGGAGGGTACCGTTCACTGGCTAGGGTCTGTGCTGTGGGTTGTGTCTCAAGTCGGCGACGGTCGACTTTGCAGCCCGAGTGGTTCCAGGAGTACAAGCTCTGCAGAGTATAATCTATATATATAGCCGCCGTCCGTGGACGAGGGACAATTCCTGAGTGAAACTATTATCTCTGCCATTGTTTTAGGGATTTCTACCTCCCCTCTAGAGTAGGGCCTGCCTCGGGCAGTTGAGATGCGAAGGATGGGAGCTTTCGCATCGCCTAGAGAGAGTGAAGAGTGGAAGATGCTTGGTGACGGGTACCTGGTATGCCAGGAGTGCACGTAGGTGTTGTGAGAATGGTTTTGGGATGAAGATGCTAATTGCATAGGATTAACATTAAGCCTATCCTTGATATTTCTTATAATAGAATTAGGCCACTTAAAGCTTGCATTACGGATGGTGACGTGGAACTGTTCCATTCCTTGGGAACAGCTTATGATGAAACAAGTTACGGGAGTGAGTATGATAACAATGCTGATGGCTGGTACAATTGAGGTTGCTGCTGCGCTCGAGCTGAAAAGCCTGTGGGGTTGATCGCCAAGATAGAAGACTAGCTACCGTCTCGTTTAGTATTTCATATTGTCGCATTTAGCCCAAGGGGCTTGTAATAATCGTACCCTCAGAGTTATCCACTTATGTAAGACATTTATGTAATGTTTAATGCTTAAATTCGAAGTATGGATGTGAAAATCTGTTGGAATGAGTTCTGTACATGTTAGCTGTTGATTCTGGGACTAACATAATGGTACAGGGAGTCGGAATCTTAGAAATAAGAATCCGGGTCGTTTCAGTTGGTATCAGAGCCATGCTTGACCGTAGTACGCAACCTTAAGATTGGACGACTAGATTATTAGATTCTGAACGATTCTATTACTATATTACCTTATTATGTTTGAAAAACTTCTACCTTATTGCAAAATTTTCACCTCACCTTACGCTGAACTCCTTCTCGTAAACCTTACAAGATGGCTGCCCACGAGAACATCTCAACCCCACTCACACAAACGATGCCACGTTAGGCGTCACGAAGTTTACCTTATCCTAATGGCATTAGGAGTATGCCTTAGGAAGGTACAATGTAATGAAATGATTGAGTGATGCTTCTTATGGTGTTAATTGCTTTTCATGGTTGTTCATCTTGAGTGTGCTTTTTTTATATAACAAATGCCTTGTTTGTATTTACTCCACTTGTATGATAGATTGAGTTATCCTAACCTTAGTAACCCATGTCTGTGTCGTGCAGAACCATGACAACTCGTCGAGTTGAGCGCATGCTAGCAAATCATGCTGCTACTGAAGCCGCCAGGGCGGAGGCTTCCAATGCCAACCGCGGACGCCAGGCAGGAGGAGGCCGTGGCCGAGGCCGTGGCGCGGTCGAACTTGCTACACCAGTCAATCCACCAGCTCCAGGAGAAGTCATACCTGACGCAGTCCCAGAGCCGCAACCTCAGGAAAATGCACCAATACCCCCTCAGAACAACATACCACCACCGCCAGTTCACAACCTCGTTGAAGTGATGGCCACCAGACACAGCTCCTACAGCGTATGGCAGAAGCCGTGGTGAACATTGGGAATCAACGTGTGAATGTTCAGCGCCAAGACCCCCAGGGAGAAGATCTGTCTACAAAAATCGAGAGGTTCATTAGGCTGAAGGCACCCACCTTTGACTTCTCCAATGATCCGATTGATGCACTGGACTGGCTGAGGACTATTGAGTCTAAGCTTGACTTGACAACTGCACAGAAGAAGAGTGCGTGTCTATAGCAGCACATCAGTTGGAGGGCTCAGCTAAGGCTTGGTGGGATGGCTACTGTGAGACTCACCCAGCACCAGAAACCATCACTTGGCTTGAATTCACTGAAGCTTTCCGCGAGCATCATGTGCCTCACGAGCTGATGGTGAGAAAGGCCCATAGTTCCGCACCCTGACGCAAGGAACTATGAGGGTGGAAGAGTATGAGAGACACTTCACGAAGGTGCTGAGATATGTCAAAGATGAGGTACGCACCGAAGAATCAAAGATGTTCTGGTTTCATCGGGGATTGCACTACGGAATTAGGCAACTTGTGTCTGCTACCAAGAAGTCATATCGTCACTTGGTGAACCGTGCTACGGAGATCGAGAAAGAAAGGTTGGGCCATGAAGGTCGCATGAAGGATAGGAAGAGAAAATTTGAGCACCCCTCTCGGGACAGACACCAGTACCAACAGGGAAGAAGCTTCCAACCTCGCCCAGGAGGCTCTTTCCAACCAAGAGGAGGCTTTCAGCAGAGGAACCAATTCTGACCAGGACAGATGACACGCGGCCTTGGAGGTGGAAACAACAACTTTCAGAACAATGGGAACCGCAGCTATGGGAATCAGGCACCCACTGGAAACAACTGGAAGCCTAGCAACACCACTCCAAAGGAAGGGAATGCTGGCAGTCTCACATCCTTTGCCTGTTTTGCTTGTGGCAAACCGGGAACCGAGCTACTAACTGTCCGGAAAAGAGGAACAACCAAGGCTCAGTTGGAAACAGAGGACCGCAAGGCAAGACTCCTCAAAACAATGCACAGGGAAGGCTGAACCATATGATGATGGAGGAAGCTCAAGATGCACCTGATGTGATGGTGGGTGAGTATCCCGTGGACGATACTAAAGCTTTAATTTTGTTTGATACTGGGGCAACTGGTTCATTCATATCTTCTAAGTTTGTTATACTAAACTCCCTCACACCGGAACCTCGTCCATACCCTATTACTATATCCTCCCTACTAGGGGAACTTAGATGCGAATATATGTGCAAAGAAGTAAAGTTGATATTAGGAGGACTTGAGTTCCTAGCAGACTTGACTGTAATAAAGTCACATGGCATTGACATAATCCTTGGAATGGATTGGATGACGAAGCACAAAGGCAGTATATCATGCTCACCAAGAACATTGACACTAGATCACCCAAGTGGACAGATCGTGACTGTAGAACCTCTGAAGTCGAGTATAGTATCTCAAGTGTATTCCATGAAGGACAAGACCTTAGCAGATGTGCCAGTTGTCCGAGAATTTCCAGATGTGTTTTCAGAAGAACTACCAGGTCTACCCCCAGATAGAGAGATTGAATTCGTCATTGATCTGATGCCGGGGACTGCACCAATTGCTAAGAGGCCGTACAGAATGTTGACAGATGAGCTGAAGAAACAATTAAAAGAGATGCTGGACAAAGGTGTTATCAGGCCAAGTGCTTCACCATGGGCATCGCCAGTACTCTCTGTGAAGAAGAAAGATGATACATTGAGAATGTGCATTGATTACCGCTCGCTCAACGCGGTGACCATCAAGAACAAGTACCCACTTCCCAGAATTGATGATCTATTGGACAGACTTAAGAAGGCAAGATAATTTAGCAAGATTGATTTACGTTCTGGCTATCACCAGATGAAGATACGAGAGTCAGATATTCCAAAGACGGCTTTCGTGACCAGGTATGGGCAGTATGAATTTGTGGTAGTATCTTTCGGACTCACTAATGCACCTGCATACTTTATGATGAATAAGGTGTTTATGGAAGAGCTAGATAGGTTTGTTGTTGTATTCATTGACGACATCCTTGTCTACTCTGAAACTGCGGAAGAACATGCCGAGCACTTGAGGATAGTGTTGGAAAGGCTTAGACAACATCAACTCTATGGCAAGTTCAGTAAGTGTGAGTTCTGGTTAGAAGAAGTTGCTTTTCTTGGACATGTGTTGACCCCGGAAGGAGTAGCAGTGGATCCAGAAAAGATCGCAGCAGTATCCAAGTGGAAACAACCAAAGAATGTCTCAGAAATCAGAAGCTTTCTTGGACTTGCAGGGTATTACCGCCGATTCATTGAGAACTTCTCCAGAATTGCTAAGCCAATGACTGAATTGTTGAAGAACAATGTTCCATTTGTTTGGTCTGATGAATGTGAAGCCAGTTTTCAAGAGCTCAAGAAGCGTCTCACCACTACCCCAGTTCTCACAACTCCAGATAACCGGAAAGACTTCGTAGTATACTGTGATGCGTCAAGGCAAGGTCTTGGATGTGTACTTATGCAAGAAGGCAAAGTCGTGGCTTATGCATCCCGACAGCTCAGGAAGCATGAAGAGAACTACCCTACTCATGACTTGGAATTGGCAGCCGTAGTGCACGCACTGAAGATTTGGAGGCATTATCTGATGGGCAACAAATGTGATATATACACCGATCACAAGAGTTTAAAGTACTTCTTTACCTAAGCTGAGTTGAATATGAGGCAACGAAGATGGCTAGAACTGATCAAGGACTACAGCATGGAGATACACTACCACCCCGGCAAGGCTAATGTTGTAGCAGATGCATTGAGTCGGAAGAACTACTGCAACAATCTTATGGTAAAGGAAAGCCAGCCAGAGTTGTATAAGGAAATGGACAAGCTAAGTCTAGAAATCGTCACCACCAGCCAGCTGAATGAGATGAGAGCGCAATATGATCTAGAAGATTGGATTCGTGAAGCTCAAAAGGATAGTGAAGAAATGAAGGAAATAATAGAATCGATCCAGAATGGGCAACTCCCGACCTTTAGAATTGATGATAAGGGAACAGTATGGAAGAAAGATAGAATTTGTGTGTCCAAGAAGGAAGGGGTACGACAGGTTATTCTCCGTGAAGCTCACAATTCCAGGTACTCTATACATCCCGGATGTACCAAGATGTATCAAGACTTGAAACAACGATTTTGGTGGAAGGACACGAAAGTTGACATTGCTGGGCATGTAGCCAACTGTGATACTTGTCAAAGGGTCAAGGCTGAACATCAAAGGCCTGCAGGACTGTTGAAACCCCTCGACATACCAGTTTGGAAATGGTACGATATCAGCATGGACTTCATAGTGGGATTACCTCGAACTCAGAAAGGGAAAGATTCAATTTGGATGATAGTGGACAGATTGACAAAGGTAGCCCATTTCATACCCGTAAAGTCCGGTTACGTAGTTGACAAGCTAGCAGAGCTGTATATCGATCATATAGTCAGGTTGTATGGGGCACCCCGAAGCATTGTGTCCGATAGAGGCTCACAATTCACAGCTAAGTTTTGGAGGCACTTACATGAAACCATGGGAACAAGCTTGGAGTACAGCTCCGCCTGTCTCTGTCCAGTGGGCCCAGGCGCCCAAGTCGCTGACTCGTGGGCCTGCCTCGTCAGTTCATCCAATCCCCCACAGCAAAGAGGCCATGGGCCGGAATCACCCTTTTAGTCCAGATAAGATCCTCCTAAAATTCAGACCCTTAAAGGAATCGGCCCAAGAACAGCCCATGATCGGCCCTTCTCCTTTTTCCTCCACCCGACTAACCGGCCCCACCTATCATCCTCTCCCTGTCTCTGACCGGTGGACCCCACCGACTGCTGACTCGTTGACCAGTCAACGATGACCGTTGACCAGTCAACGCTGCCATCATCATGACGTCAGCAGTGGCCGACCCCACTGATGACATCATGCTGATGTCAGCTGGCCACGTGGCACGCTCTGGTGCTCCCACGTGTCGCCCTGTGATTTATCTGCCTTTTTCGGAATTTAGGATAATTTCAGAAATAGGTTTTAACTGAGAAAATTCATAATAAATTGATCTTAGCTCAGAAAATTATGAAACCAGTTTCTATAATTTTCTAAAATCATGCCCTATGTGTTAGAACAGGAGTTGTGTGCTTTTGGCTCTTCTTGCTTCTCTTTTGGAGTTTATTTGATTATAGGTTCTAATGTATTTCTTTTCTCGTGATTAGGACCAGCTGAGGAGGAGCAAGGAGGAGACGGCTACCACTACTTTGAAGAACCGGCTGACGAGGACTACTACCAGACGCAAGGTTCACGCCCATCCGCTTTGAATCCTATTTAGGCATTGCAACTAGTATGCTAGCGCTTTACTTTATCGCATGATGATGATTATGACCTATTGCATAGCCTTGCTTAATTACCGTATTCCTTGATAAACCTGCTACACTTAATGCTATGCTTGCATGTGTTATGGGATGGTTGTGATAGGATTCTTGGCGTGTGTGGGGCAAAAACCCGGAAAGGAGTAAGGGGTTTTGGGAACTTTGCGGGGGTGAGCAGATTAACTCGATCTTCGTATCGAGGGCCGGGGTGTGTACTTGGGCACATCCTATGGGTACCTGTGGTGGGTACATGATCTTTTGTGATACTTGAGAAGTTTGGCGGCAATACCTGTAATGGGTGCGCGAGCGGACCACTGGAGGTGGATACGCTATTGACGGTGACGCTCACCCCGGCACCAAAAACTGAGTTGGTTATGACTTTCCTCAGGACTTTCCATGCTCACCACTTACATCTACTGGGGGTTGTTCTAGCCAGCCAAGAGTCCGTGTCGTTTCGGATATCCAAGTCATTCATCTCATGGTATTCCAACTCATTGAGTAATTGGATAGGCTTCATGTTCTTATAGTTATCCTTTCCTCTAATGACAGTTGCCAACATGCAATTCTTGAGAGCATAAGCTCTAAGCATCTTCTTTGTGACCTTGCTATCTTCCTAATCCATGCTTCCAAGAGATCTAATTTCGATTACAAATAGCTTGAGCCTATCATACATTTGTCGGAGAGTTTCATCTTTCTTCATGACAAATGACTCCAATTCCCTTTGGAGTAGATCCATCTTCCCTTCCTTGACTTCATCGGAGCCTTCATGAGACAACCGGAGTATTTTCCAAATTTTTTTGGCACTTTCAATCCCTCTAATCTTGTTGTACTCATAGGTGCAAAGAGAGCTTCTAATGACCTGAACGGCTTGGGCATTACGGAACATGTCATGCTCTAGCTCCGGAGTGATAGGCTCATCATCATCGGGTTGATTCACACCTACAACCACAACGGTCCAAAGAGCGGGATTAAGACCATAAAGATGCATCTTCATATCATCACTCCAACGGGCATAGTCACTCCCATCAAAGTGAGGGGCTTTGCCCATTGGAACCGGCGAAAATGAAAGTGAGAAAGGGTTAGGAGTATTTTGTAGAGGAGCCCCATATGAATGGGACATCACATGAAGCCCGGCAAGATGACTCTTCTCCTTTTCTTCCTTGATATTTATCTTGAAAAGCTTTTGAGCTTTTCGTTCGGCCCTCTCCTTGATTTTGGCCTTCATCTTTGCCTTCCTTCTTTTCTTCTTTTCAATTTCTTCAATCTCTCCTTCAATTTCACTCAAGCTTAGATCATCGTCCGAGCTTGAATCATATCTTGAGGAGGGATGACTCCTTGCTTGAACTTGAGGAAGTTCGGGAGGGCATTGTTGAGCGACGGCAGTGGCTGCTGCGGCGGATCCATCCCCATCTTGCGCCATAGCGTTTCCCTTAGCGGTTAAGCCATAATCAAGAGATTATGCTCTGATACCAATTGAAAGGATCGCGCATGGCCTAGAGGGGGGTGAATAGGCATTCCTGAAAAATTCTCACAGTGGTATTAAATCTGTAGGAAGTTCCGACAAAGTGTAGGAACTTCTGATGATCAGAACTTTCGACACTTTATAGGAACTTTCGATAAATCAGATGAACTAGAATCAAATTCAAAAACGAGAAGTATTTCACCAATTCTGCTTGAATCAAAAGATGTGTCTTGATGTCCTAGTACCTGCAGGTATGATCTCTACAACCAAAAACACACTGGCACATAGATCAGGATGAAATCGACTCTAGGTCAAGATATGCAATGAGAACAATATGAACACAATAAACTCAAGGAGACAAAGATTTGATTTCCGAAGTTCACTCCCACAAAGGAAGCTACGTCTCCATTGAAGTGCTCACAAAGAGCCTGGTTGTCCACTTAACCCTTTTCCTCACCCTAATCGACCACAAAGGAGTATTACGTCACTTACTATGATCCCCACGAAGAGGAGGGCAATACAAATGTCCGCGGCACAATCACACAAAGTCGATTGGCTCACCAGCGATGCCTAACCGTCTAGGAGCAAAGCTCCAAGAGTAACAAACGCGAATCGACGACCAAGGAAGCTTCAAGTGCTCTTGAAAATGGGGATTAGGGTTCTTGCACTCAAGAGCTTGAATCACACACCTCAAATCGAGTTTCCCTCACACCCCTTAGTGGAATCACTCAAGGATTGGCTCAAGAGAGAGTGGGGAAGACTTGGAGAGCTTGAGAGAGGGTGTTTTTCGGGTTAGAAGCAGCAGCAAATGAAGAGGGGGGGTGAAGGGGTATGAATACCCCACCCCCAAAATATGACCATTACAGGCTTTCATGGGGTTTATCGGAACTTCCGACATAGTGTCGGAACTCCCGAAGATAATAAATATTCCAATCTGATCAACCTCCGTCGATACTCTCCTGAGAGTTCCGAGAATTGTCGGAACTCCCGACCAAGTGTCGCTCTACGGAACTATTATATGCGTGAAAATGGCTAAGTCTAGAGGGCTGAAACAGCCCTGGTCGGAACTTCCAACAATGTGTAGGAACTTTCGACAATGACCATAACAGTGAGATGGATGATTTGGCTGGGCTTGGAATGTTTTCTCTTACGGGTTTTTGTCCATCTCAATGAGCACTTTTAGACCTCCTTGATCATAGAGCACGTCCCCCTTGATAGTACGGTGTTTTCTATACTCAATTTCAAAAATTAAAACAATATAAATCCTTCAATATCGCTTCAACACCGTGCTTTTTTAATATGGGGGCCTTCCTTTTTCAATTGGGGGGCCTTCCTTTTTCAATTGAGTTTTCTTTCATTTTATTCCTGCACTTTCCTCAATATAAATCATTAGTTCCTTAATTGTTAGTGTCATTATCACCAAAACCCACTAGGGGGCCTAGATGCACTTTCAGTGGCAGGGCGTCTGGCCCCGAGGGGTTAGCATCGGGCGGTAAAGGAGGGCGGCGGGGCGACTTCACTCGAAGAAGACAAAGTGTGTCTACGTGAGGAATAAGAAGCGAGAGGGAGGTGCGCCCAGGACGAAGGGATAAGAAAAAAAAATAAGGCACGGATCCAGACCATTCAATCAACATCCGACGATCACGGATGGTGATTGATTCCATGTCGATTTTCAATCGAGTGAAGAGGAGACATATTCAAAATCAAATGCATGACCTCGAAAAAAGGGTGACGGGCCAAGATCCATGGGAGTCCTTATGGGCTACGGGCCCATGAGGAGATTGGGCTGCCAACTCTGACAGATATAGGGAAGAGACGTACAGGTTAAGGGAACTAGTTAGGACGTAGGGTATTATGCTCTCTCTTGAGGCGGCCTGAACCTATCTAAATCGTTTCGTATTCACCATCATGCTTCTGGGCGAGGCCCTTACAAACAACTCGACTACTCAGGGACCCCTATAGTAGGCTAGCCGGTATAAAAAACCGACAGCTGGCACGCCAGATAGGGGCTCTCGTCGAGAATCGTCAGGAAAGCTCAATGGCACCAGTCATCCTCAACTACGACGGTGACATGGCATTCGAGAAGGGCGCCACCTTCGTCTTCGGCTCCTGGGTCTGCACGGCGGACGGCGAGGGCAACTTCGATCGCGTCCTCAAGACAGCGACCTCGGAGCAACTCGCCGACAAGCTCGATGAGATCGCACTCCCTGGTCCGATCCCAACTCGGGCTCGGGGAACTTAGAGTCTCAGTTCGAATACAACTCGTACTAGGAAAAATTCAAAGCGGACTAGGCAGTCTGAGCCAGTTTCTGAACCATCGGTCGTGCCGAAATCTAACTCTTCAAAAACCCAGAAGAAGAAGGGCTCAGCCACTGCTAGACAGTCAACACCCCGAGCCAGATTCCTTTTGGTCTCATCGGAATCGACTCCGTTTTTCAGGCGGCATCATCAAAACAGCTCCGATCTCTGGTCAAATTCGACGAGCTTGCCCTGGGCGAGAAACAAGTCAGACTCGTCATCATCGCGACTCCTGAAGGGAGATTCGTCCACTGGCCCGGATGTAAGCCAAAGTTGGGAGCCACACCTCAAGAAGAATTGGACATGTCCCGCATCATCGCGTGCATTGATCCATTACCTTTTCAACCCGGCGAAACATTGGACTCTTCAGGAGAGCGTGGCTCAACTGTCCTAGCAACTTCAAGCACAGGAAGCTTTTCACTGGGGCGTCAAGTCATGGTGATCATCGGCCAAGAAGAACAAGTCTCCAACGACGAGCCAACTGTGGACAACGAGGCTGCGGATGAACGAGAAAGACGTAGGCAACGCAACGTCGCTCGTGCAGAGCGTCAGCGCCAAGCCAACCGCAGAATCAATCTGTAGAATCTTAATGAACGATTCGTGCAAGTCGCTGGACAAGATGTCTACACCAATGCTGCAGCCAACATCTTGGTTGTCGCAGCAAAGCTTGGCAATATAGGCCAAACTCCAGAAATCCAAAGGATGGCGACGATGCTCGAGATAGCGGTGATCCAGCATGACGTGATCTGCCCTGCCCAAACCATCACCAAATCCAAGACAGCGAGTCGGAAAGCAAGCAGTCGCCCTCCCGAGGCCAAAAACCATGGCAATCCGTCTCATCACCCAAGCAGAGACCGCCCTGAACCTGTCAATGAGGGAGACATGGTAGTTGGCGCTGGAGGTAGAAACCACGGTGCCGGACCTAGCCACCACGTTGCTCAGCAGAGCCACAATCGTGGGCAGGGTGGCAACAGGGACAGAGACGGGCGTCGCGACAACCGTGACAACGACAGGGACCTGCGACACCAACTGAGGGGCAGAGACGCACACACTGTCATCTCTGCACGCGCTCACGACCGCAAGGAAGAAGAGCGCAGGAGGTGGCAAGAGTACGACCAGATCTATGGGCCCCCAGGACAAGGTCACCACAACCTTGACAAGTACGAAGGATTTCTGGTTTTCTCAAACCGCATCCGGGCTACTTCCTGGCCCGAGAAGTTCAAGCCGGCCGACATCGAAAGATATGATAGGAAACGTGATCCCGAGCAGTGGCTGAGCATATACTACTTGGCGATCAAGGCAGCAAAGGGGAATACTGACACCATGTGTACCTATTTCCCTGTGGTTCTCAACGAAGCTCCACTGACTTGGCTAGAAGGACTAAAACCAGGCTCCATCGACTCTTGGAAGGAACCCTGCAGGGTCTTCATTAACAACTTTCAGGGTTCATGGCAGAAGCTGGGTACTCGTTTTGACCTTGCCCAGTGCAAACAAGGCCAAAACGAATATCTTCGAAGCTACAACCGCTGATTCTGGGAGAAGCGTTCAACATGTGTGGGGCTCTCCGACCAAGATGTCATCGACTGCTTCCACAGCGGTCTCACCGATTCCACGCTGCATCTCGACTTCGGGAGGAACAGGCTAAAGACGTTGGACGCCATGCGCGACCTCATCAATCGCTGGACCAACACAGAAGACTTGCAGCGTGAGAGATTCGACCGAAACAAGTCGAAAGACGACCGCAACAACAACAATGACCGTAACAAGGGCAAGCAAGTCGAGAACAGTGGCAAGCGTGACTTCAACGACAAGAAACGCAAGCCCAAGGATTCAGTCAACGTTGCTGAGAAAGGCCCCTCCAGCAAAAAGTTTGAGAAACTACTCGACAAGCAATGTCCCTTCCATCCAAAGGATAAGCACTCCAGCAGGGAGTGCATCGGGCTTAAGAAAGCCTTCGGCACCGGAGACACTCCCAAACCCGACGACGCTGACAACAACGGAGGAGGCAAAGGCGACAAGGACACGGGCTATCAACAAGCCGACAAGGTGGTCAACGTCATCTTTGGCGAGATTGCTCAAACAGACTCGAAGTGCAAACAAAAGCTAATCCAGCGCGAGATTGGATGCATCGAGCCTGCTATTCCCACCTTCCTGAAGTGGTCAGAGGTTCCGATCAGCTTCTCCCGCGATGATCAATGGACCAACATAAAGTACCCGGGAAGGTACCCTCTGGTACTCAACCTGGTGGTGGCCGGCGTGTGGCTAACAAGAACGCTGATAGATGGCGGAAGTGGACTGAGCATCCTTTTCGCTAAAACATTGAAGAAGATGGGCTTGGACATCTCCAACCTCCTCAAGCCCACTGATTCGCCCTTCTACGGCATTGTTCCAGGCAATGCTGCCGTACCCCTAGGCCAGGTATCACTTCCAGTTACATTTGGTACCGAGGCTAACTACAGGACCGAGTACATCACATTCGAGGTCGCCGACTTCGAGTCATCATACCACGCGATCCTGGGGAGACCTGCTCTGACGAAATTCATAGCGATACCGCACTCCATCTACCTCGTCTTGAAGATGCCAGGCCCTAAAGGGATCCTCCCCCTAAAGGGCGACCTGAAGACAAAGGGTTACTGAGTTATGCATATATAGAAGTGCCTGACCAGTGATGCAAATGTCACCCACACTAGTTAGTTCAGTACTCCAAGTCCGTCGACCGGAGGTCATTTTCTTTCTTTCTTTTTTGAATCTAGACGGTCATTTTTAAAGGTTACCTCCATGCCAACAAAGGGGACAATGAAAATAGAGGCCGCAAATAAAGCAAGGGGCATTTCTGCCAAAATCAGGGTAGTTCCACAAGAGCTGCCGCGTGAGCCATCCATCCGCGGACACGCGATGGGATGGAGTGGGTGGCCGGGGGCTATAAAGCCTGCCCCTGCGCGTACGCCTGCGTCTGCGTGTGACCCAATGGCGAGAAAAGTTTCTCCTGTCCTCTCTCCCTCTCCTCTGTCTCTCTCTCTGTCTCTCTGCCCTTCTCCTTTGGCTTTCCGTCCTGATCTAATCTAGTTCTAATGGTGCGCGGCGTGTGCCGTTTGCTTCTTGAGCACCAATTATTGATAGCAATCTTTGCTGGTTCTGATGGTGTGCCGTGTTCATGGGTTTCGTTGGTGTTGGGGTTTTCTCGCCATGTTTTTCCTCGCCGCGCTCTCCTGAAGGTTTTCTTCGCTATTTCTTGGCGCTCGTAGTGTGGGGTGTTCGGAGCATGCACATTACTACTTTTTTGACGTCGTCCGGTTTTGGAATAATTTTTCGTGAGAATTATTGCCACTCAGATTCGGTGTTCTTGTTTTTTTGGTTAGCGAGGCAGCGCAGCACCATCTAATTCGTCAATGATTTGTTTGTTCTTTAGTTTACCCTGTTCCTTAATCCTTATGAGAACTCACTGTTCGTTTTCTCATGTTTTTTTTTCTTTTTACGTCAGGTTAAGATGGCGCGCACGCTGCACAGGAAGGCGGCGCCCGAGAAGCCGGTGTGGGCTCCTAGCAATGGAATGATGGCCGCTTACGTGAGGACACAGAAGAGAGCCCTGGGCGCCCCCTGATGAGAGCAACCACGAGTGAGGAGGGAGAGGGGTCTCCAGACGTGTTTGTTTGTGTTGTTTTCGTGATCTCTGTTTGATGTTGGCTGTAGTATCTGCATCTTTCCGTCCCATCTCTTGGTTTGATACCGTACCGTCGTACTAGCAGTGTTTACAGTTGTAGGAGACAAAAATGCAGTGATGCATGTATGTCCTGTAGCAATCGCAAGAAAATTGACTAGGAAATCAAGTTGTGTGATATCTGATGAGCACTACTAACTACTAATGGGGTGGTGATCGCAGTACGAATGCAGTGATGCGTATCTGCAGTGGTAGTAGGCTAGTAGCGTCCCGTGCGATAGTGACTGAGTGCCTGGTGGACTGGTGTGGTGATGGTGCCGATGCTTCACCCCCTCCCCCACGCGCTGGCGGTTGCCGTTGTTTGGCCGTGGCAGGTGACGAGAGAACCCATCTGATCCTTCGTCCCAAATCCCAAAAAAAAAAGAAAAAAAATCTGATCCGTGCATCGTTGCAGCCGAGTTTCTTGTTTGACACGTGCCTGCATGCAGTGACAGATCCAGTCATCCATGACTAAAATCCACCGAATCTGTGGTGAATCTATCACTACCAGATATAACGCACTAAAAATAAGTATATACACAAGATAATTGGGACAGATGAATAAAAATATATGCATAGAAAATTAGAGTATAACATGGATTCTCAAAATAGTAATTAAGTGATCGAAAATTGAATCATACCACAAGTTCTATTGTGCAACAATTACCAACTCCAATGAATCCAATCCACTAATCGTTTCTGTTTCCCCATATGATTCACTTGAGCAGGTTGCCCTTGGCGGAACGATGCTCTTTTCTGGCTCCCTGAAGCTGGCAAGCAAACATTGGGCTTTTAGCTTAATAACATCATGATCTAGACAAATGAAATTGAGTATACATGATAATACTAGGCAAAAAACTGACAACTGTTCTGTACGGATGGGTCCTCATTACTGACTTCCCCCATTGAACAAACATTGTTAGGCTTGGGCCATTATTGGGCTTTAACGAAACGTCATGACCTACGAGCCCGAGAGTAGTTGAGGCAAACTGAGCGTTGATTAGGTGTGTTATCTACAGAAATTAGGCAGGATCCTTCGGAAGAACCAGTGCACTAGTGCAAAATATAGGGGGGCTCGCCGGCTGGTAGGTATGGCCGACGCCAGAGCTCGCCATATTGGTGGTTCTGCCCCTGCCTGCGGGAATAATCCCAGCCACTCGTGCATCGGCCAAGCCACTGCAACGCGGGTCCACAGGATCACGCTCGAGTTTCGGGGAAGTGTTGCTGTGGGTTCCATTGCTGGGGGGTCTCAGAAGGGGAAAGGGTCAAGGGGCCGCAGGGAGCCAGGGAAGACATGCCGCGGTGAGGGTTGCTGAGGACACGGCACGATGGTCCAGAGGAGCAGGCAACGAGATATCTGGTATTCTGGTGGGCCAGGGCGAAGTCACTTGGGTTAGTGGCTTTGTGCAATGGTAGCAAATTGTGGCTGATTAGCGCAGTCGCAGTGGGGTGACCAAAGAGTAGGGCTGCGGTGGCTGGCGAGGGTGAGCTAATCCTGGACTGGGCTGAGCCTTTGTGCAACGCGGTGCATAGCGCTCACACGTGAGGCCCCATACCCCCTAGTTATCCCCCACACCCACACCAGTACACCACTGACNAAAAAAAACAAAAAAAAACAGTACACCACTGACCTAGCAGGTGTTCCACCCTCTGATGGCCACTTCGGACCATGACACCAAACAACACGCATTGGGAGCATACTTCTATACCTCCGCACAGCCAGGTTGGTTCGTCGGTCTCCTCTCGCTCGCTCGATCAGGCTGATGTTGTGTGTGTTATATATTTGGTGTGTGGATTGGTTTTTCGTCATCTACTAGTTTGTTCAGATTACATTGATTGGTTGTACTAGTGGCTTTTCAAAGACAATAAAAGGCTGATGTTGTAGTACTCTAGTTTCAAAATCAAATATGTTCGAAGCATGCTATACTTAAAAAATCTGCTATATTCATGGACATCGGTTTTGGTTATACTGTTCCTTCAATCAGCTTTTACTTGTGCCTCATTTGACTTTCTAAAAAAAAAATTGACTTTCTAGCTCTGACGGCGCATAGCATAGACTACCGTTTGTGCGAGCGCGCGCCGACTCAACCGTCGAGCGTTGAAGATGGTTAAGGTGCAGGGCAGTTGGCAAGCAATACGTCAGACCTACACGTCCGTGGTTACTGGTTCGCCATCTGGTCCGTCCGCCCCGCTGAAGCCACCTCTACGTGGTTAACGGAAACCGTGAACAGAAAAGACGGTTTTAGCTTTCTAGACTCAAAAAACCATAAATGTTCAAAAACTCTTGGAGATGCTCTACGACATCTGCATCTACCGGCCGTGCCAGCATGCACGCCAAAGAACGAAATATCGCCGGACATCCGTTCCATGGTAGCAAAGAGTGGTATATATGATGGTCGTCAACCTGCAGAAATGCCTTTAGTGGATCATGCACTGTTACGTGAAGCCGAAGAGGAGAATGAACACGCTATTGAACGCAGGGATGGAAGCCCAAGACCAGATCACCGATTTCACCACGATGATGTTGGAGCTGTCCTAGCTACTACATCCATTCCAAATTATAGTTTACTGTTGACTTTTGTAATGTACATTTGACCATTCCTTTTATTCAAAAAATTTATATTAGTATAGTTTATTTTGTTGTTACTTGATTTATTATCAAAGGTACTTTAAGTATATGATCCACATTTCTATTCATTTTCACTAATTTTTTAAATAAGATGAATGATCAAAATTGCATTTTAAAAAAGTCATCGGTAAACTATAATCTGAAACAGAAGGAGTATATGTTAGGCAGTATGAAGCATGATGGAGCTATATTATGACTGAGTATAAGCAATGAACCTCCCAATAAGGGAGGCTACCAACATTTTTCTTTCAGCATGTTGACCCGGGCGGAGGAAGATGAGGAGCAGCATGATATGTATTAGAGGTGAAACTTAAGCCGTACCGTATCAGTGCTCTTATTCCTCATACTACTACATGATGTCTCCATACAATTCACATGAGAAACACCCAGTTATAGTAAGGAGGGAAAATAAACACAAGAGGAGGATCAAGACCAAAAGGGTGAAATTGGCTTCTATTGTTGTGCCGTTGTGTCGTGCCATGCAGCCAGACTCGTCAAGATCCAAGACACAACAAGACCCTTGCATTTGCTCCGTGCCTGTGTAATACCTTGAGCTTTCCCTCCGTTTAAACCCTAGCCAAAATGACTAAAACTTTATTTTTTAAAAAAAAACTTAAAGCAAGTCTAGCTTAGAAGGGTCTTCCACCTCGATTACCAAATTTCAAGAATCAAACTTGCATTTAAATTATCATGATGCATTATAGGCTTTTGTTTGGTTCTTCGTGTGAAGTTATGAATTTGAACACGGTCCAAATTCCAAACCTATAAAATCTCTAAACCCTTCAAATCAACTCCGAATCTAAATCCTGAGTCTCTTCCAGTTTTGGGCTCAGTCCGCTCACCTCAGCTTCTAGCTAGCCCAATTCCCTGAAACCCTTTCTTTTTTCTAAAAGAGATAATTTCACTGTGGGTCCATTAACTTTTACCAAGTTCTCAACCAGGTCCGTTAACTAAAAAAGCGGTCATGTAGGTCCATTAACTTTTACCGAGTTCTCAACCAGGCCCATTAACTAAAAAGTGGTCATTTAGGTCCCAGATCTAAATAAGAGAGCAAGTGGAGGTCCAGACCCAGCCACAGAAGCGCTTTTTGGCGACGTGGCGCTACCACCGTGGATGACCGGTCATTGAACGATTGGTTTTTTTTATGTTTTAGACCTTCATGTATTTGTCATGTGCGTATTTATCCTCAAATTGATCCCCTTTCCCTCACTCCCCGTACCATGTGGATGAACTCCCTTGCAACATCGTCGGAGCAGATCAGGGACAGAGGCGAGGGGATGCTTCACTGCTCGTACCTGCTGCCGATGGATTGGATCGGGATGGATTGGAGCGATGGTCACGAATCTTCGGTGAGCTCTGTTGGAGAAAGGGATCAATTTGAGGATAAAGGCGCACAGGACAAATACATGGAGATCTAAAATATAAAAAAAACAATCGTTCAGTGACCGGCCATCCACGGTGGCAGCGCCACATCGCCAAAAAGCGCTTCCATGGCTGGGTCTGGACCTCCACTTGCTCTATTAATTAGACCTGGGACCTAAATGACCACTTTTTTAGTTAACGGACCTAGTTGAGAACTCCGTAAAAGTTAATGGACTCACGTGACCATTTTTTTAGTTAACGGATCTGGTTGAGAACTCGGTAAAAGTTAATAGACCCACAGTGAAATTATCTCTTTCTAAAATTCTGACTAGACCGGCCTGCCATCTTTTTGCACTTCCATTTCACCTACGGCTGATTCTGGCCCAACTGGCTGCCCTTATATCTCGCCGACAAGCCGGGTCCTGCCGTTTTGCGTTTCGCGTTGACCCGTCGGGCCGCGCCGCTAGCCACACAAGCCGGGGGCCTGCCAATGCCGAGCCGCTCCGCTTGCACGCTGTGTTCACCCCTTCCTGCGGTGCGACGTCGCCTGCGAACCAACGCTTCTGCACACAGCGCACCCGGTCAGCACGGCGAGGCCAAACTCCGCAGCGCTGCACATCCCTCGCCGTGCTACTCGGTGCTCGCCATCGAGCACGCACGTGCATCAGTGCATGCGTGTACGGCAGTGGACATTGCTTATAACTGGAGTATAAGGTAGGGTGTGCATGTGCATATATATGGAAGCTGTTGCGCACCGCTAAACTTCAATTTAGTTGTATGCACTGGAACTAATAGGATAGCAGCTAAAATTGGCAGCTAGGGATTCAAATGGGCTTGACAATTATTAGCACTCTATACTGCTAATAATTAGTCCATTAGCTAGTTCAGAGTTTTAATAGGTGTTAATAGTACAAAATCTACTATCCGACTTTTTATTAGCAGGTGGATCCAAATAACACCCTGCTAATAGTCAGCTAGCTAATTATTAGTTCTAAAGATCCAAACAAAGCCTAAGTTCAGTAGTAAAACAGAAAAACCCACGAGCATAACATGCAATTAGGCCAATTTTAGTTCATGTATATTGCATAGTTACAAAGACTAAAACTAAAAACTAAATAACCGTATCAAATGATTGTAATTTAGATAAAACTTCTCTCTCATCCCACAAAACTCACATCTTCTCTCTCCTTGACAAGTCATCAAAAATGTTGATGTGATATTGAATCTATTGCTCATAAAACCCTTCGTGAAACTTCATTGAGAATGACCTTATTATAGAGAAGACAAAAAGTAATTACATGTGGCATATGGTATGTCGAGTCGTCGACATGAACGTGCCCAATATCACCTTGATTTTTTTTGTTCTTTTGGTACGACACCCTTGATGTTTGGTTACAACTCACGACTTGTGATGTTAACATCACATGAATATTATCACATAACTTAAAATCACCATGGACACTAGGTACGCAACATACCACATAGTGCAAAATCGCAATGGCCTCTGCGTCATATGACTGGAAGTCGCCTCTACAAGCGGGGCAGCAGCCGCAATGGCTTTCCTCTTCTTGCGATGGCGCCTCCACTTGTCGAGAGCCTCCTCTCTACGGGAGCCTGGAGGAGCATCCAGGGGGCTAAGGATCCAGAACGAGACAGAGCTCGCCATGGGCACCAAGTAATAGAGGCCACGCTCAATGCGGCGCGCCTTGTACCTCTCGAGCGCGGCATCGATAGAAGCCAATTGTGCCGTGATGCCTGGCAGGTGCTCCTTGTAGACATCCCACTCACGTATCCCTTGGATCGAGTAAGGGCAGGCCCAACGCAGGCTCCCATTGATGGTGGCCTCATTCAAAATTTTCGTGCCACGCACCCCTGCGCAAGCTCTGGCGGGCGCAGACGAGGCAGCGGATGCCTCTGCAGGCGCCTCTGACGGCCTGCGGAGCCACTACCAGCGATAAGGTGGACTTGCGCGTCAGGCGGGTAAGACTCAAGCCACTGTCCCCGTAAGTGCGTTGGGCCTGCCCTAATATTCCGCGTCGATGGTCCGCATCTCTGTACGGAGGATCAGCTCGCTGCCCAGCGGCGAGGACTTGACCATCACACGACCTCCCGGGTATGGCCTAATGCCAAACCTGTCTCGGCGACAGAACCTGAACCCTTTCTTCCGGATCTTGAATCCACTTATCATTTCAGCTTGCTGCTGCTCTTGCATTGCTCCAGAACTTGGAGAACACAGTTGGCCAAAAGATAGAGGAATATCGTCTACTCAGAGAAAGCTTTTGACCTACATTAACAACAAATACAGGTAAGTAAATGCATGCGCACAGCAGTACGCCTTTTTTTAGGCTGATCATTCGTCTGCTCAGAGAAACGAGAGCATGGCGAGAATGTATTTTTGATGGATATACGAGCAGCAGGTACGTAATAAACTGGTGCTCTGCATGGTTTCATTCATTAGTAGAGAAAGGGCCTTTGGTTCAGTGCCTTTAATCCCGGTACCAATTGGGCCGGGACTAAAAGGAGCATTAGTCCCGGGTCCAATTGGGGGGAGGGGGCTTTAGTCCCAGTTGGTGGCTCCAACCGGGACTAAAGGGAGGCTTTTAGTCCCGGCTGGTGGCTCCAGCCGGGACTAAAGGGGGCCTTTTAGTCCAGGTTAGAGCCATCAACCCAGACTAAAAGGTCCTCTACAAATATCGTCTTCCGCCCCCAGCCCAGCCGAGCCATGAACAGAGCTCGTTCATGACGCCGGCCGGAGTTAGGAGAGGTTATGCCCATTGTTTCTCGAATTTTGAAGATTTAGCTCCTCCAAGTGGTCTAAAAGAAGCATATCTTCATCCTCTCATCTTTCACGGTTAGTATTTCTTGTTTCATCTTTTATACATAGAGAAATTTGAGTTTTAGTGGAATAGAAAGATGTGTGAGTTTTGTTTTTTTAGCAAAATTGAGATATTGATTTGTTAGTAGTTTGCACTAGTATATTTTAGTAAATGCAGATTTAGTTTTTAATTCATATTTATACTTTAGTTATTTATCCTAATTCATATTTATACTTTAGTTATTTATACTTTAGTTAATTAGTTAGTTCATATTTATACTTTAATTATTTAGACTTTAGTTAATTTATATTTATACTTTAGTGATTAGTGAATTAGGATGGTAATTTTCATTTATTGCTTAGTGAAATAGGATGGTAATTTTTATCTATTGCTCAGTGAATTAGGATGATAATTTTCATTTATTTCAAAAATAAACTTACTATTTGTTCTACTTATAAAAAATTGCCTAAACTTGTAGATGGACCGGCAATGGATGTATAACGCCGATAGACGTTCAGGTGACTTCTTTCAAGGCATGCATCATTTTGTAGATGTGGCAGAGCAAACAATAAAAACGGTTTCATGAGTTGCCCCTGTAGTGTCTGCAAGAACCAGAAGGAGCACAGTTTAAGAAAGGTCATTCACAGCCACTTGATTAGACATGGTTTCATGCCTGTCTACAGTTGTTGGACCAGCCACGGAGAAAGAGGTGTTATAATGGAAGACGGTGAAGATGAGATTAATGACAACATTCTCGGATTTGCTGAATACCGTGCTTTTGCTGATACTACAATGGGTGATGCTGAGGAAGAGGATGGAGAAGATGCGCTTGCAGATGATCTTAGTCAGATGTTGCAAGATGCAAAGGACACAAGTGAAACTGAGAAGGAGAGGTTGAAGTTCAAGCGCATGTTAGAGGACCATCGCAAACCTTTGTACCCGGGTTGCGAAGAGGGACTCAAAAAACTCGGGAGCACACTGAATTTGTTGCAATGGAAGGCCAAAAATGGTGTATCGGACAAGGGCTTTGGTGAGTTACTAAAAATCGTGAAGAAGATGCTTCCTAGGGATAACGAATTGCCCTCAACAACATACGAAGCAAAAAAGCTCGTTTGCCCGCTGGGGTTGGAGGTGCAGAAGATACACGCATGTTCAAATGACTGCATCCTGTATCGTGGTCCCGAGTACGAGAAAATGGACGTGTGTCCGGTTTGCGGCGCCTTGCGGTACAAGATCAGAAAAGATGACCTTGGTGATGTAGAGGGAGAGCCTATCAAAAAGAGAGTTCCTGCCAAGGTCATGTAGCATTCCCCTATAATACCATGCTTGAGGCATTTTTTCAGAAACAAAGAGCATGCTCGGATGATGCGATGGCACAAAGAAGAGCGCAAGCGAGACTCAAAGTTGAGGCACCCTACCGATGGGTTCCAGTAGAGAAAAATCGACCGAACATTCAAAGACTTCGCAGAAGATCCAAGGAACATACGATTTGCTTTGAATACGGACGGCATGAATCCTTTTGGTGAAATGAACAGTGGCCATAGCACTTGGCCCGTGACTTTGTGTGTGTACAATCTTCCTCCATGGCTCTGCTTGAAGAGGACATTCATGATGATGCCTGTTCTTATACAAGGCCCAAAGCAACCGTGCAACAACATTGACGTGTATCTCAGGCCATTGGTTGATGAACTTTTACAGCTGTGGGACGAAAATGGTGTACGTATGTGGGATGAGCACAAACAAGAGGAATTTGACCTACGAGCATTGCTATTTGTAACCGTCAATGATTGGCCGGCTCTTAGTAACCTATCAGGACAGACAAACAAGGGATATAGGGTATGCACACATTGTTTAGATAATACTGAAAGCATTTATTTGAAACATTGTCGCAAGGTTGTGTACATGGGCCATCATCGATGGCTTCCTCTCAATCATCCGCTAAGAAAGAAAGGCAAGCATTTCAAAGGGGAGGCAGATCGTCGTCCCAAGCCTATGCATCATGATGGAAAGTACGTATTTGCTATGGTAAAAGATCTAAAAGTTGTTTTTAGAAAGGGGCCAGGTAGCGTTGCTGTTCCAAATGATAGTAATGGGATGGCACTCATGTTTAAGAAGATGAGTATATTTTGGGAGCTACCATATTGGGAAGTCTTGGATGTCCGCAACGCAAGTGACGTCACGCACCTGACGAAGAATCTTTGCGTCAACTTGATAGCCTTTCTAGGCGCCTATGGTAAGACAAAAGATACACTGGAATCACGCCAAGATCTGCAACATATGGAAGAACGACATGTAGTACATCCAGAAGAGTGGGACAATGGGCGAAATTACTTGAGTCCTGCTAGCTTCACTCTTAGCAAAGAAGAAAAGGAAAGCATATTCGAATGCCTCAATAGTATCAAGGTCCCCTCTGGATACTCTTCAAACATTAAGGGAATAATAAATATGCCAAAGAAGAAATTTACAAACCTGAAGTCTCACGACTGCCACGTGCTCATGACACAGCTGCTTCCAGTGGTATTGAGGGGAGTTCTGCCAGAGAATCTACGATTAGCTATCGTAAAGCTATGTGCATTCCTCAACGCAATTTCTCAGAAGTTAATCGATCCAGATAATCCACTGAAGTTGCAGGTTGATGTGGCCCAATGCCTAATGAGCTTCGAGTTGGTATTTCCACCGTCGTTCTTCAACATTATGACACATCTACTAGTTCATCTTGTCAAAGAGATTGAAATTCTAGGTCCTGTCTTCTTGCACAATATGTTTCCTTTTGAGAGGCTGATGGGAGTACTAAAGAAATATGTCCGTAGCCGTGTTAGACCAGAAGGATGCATATCAAAGGGCTACGAAACAGCGGAGGTCATCGAGTTTTGTGTTGACTTCATCGACGATCTCAAACCGATTGGTGTCCTTGAATCACAGCATGAGGGGAGACTCGGTGGAAAGGGAACAATAGGAAAGAAGGTTGTTGCTACTTGGGATGATGATTCTTTCAACAGAGCACGCTACACTGTTCTACAACAATTATCCTTGGTTAGTCCTTATATAGATGAACACAAGGAGCTTTTACACACTGAATTCTCGGGGAAGTCTGAGGCCTAGATTACACGTAAACACATTGATACTTTCACCGGTTGGTTGCGGAAACATCTAATCCACAATATGGACATACATGAACAGCTAGCATGGTTGGCCAGGGGCCCTCCTTTACAGTCTTGACATTCCAAGGGTATGAGATTAATGGGAATACATACTACACGGTATCCCAAGATAAAAAGAGCACCAACCCCAAAATAGTGGCGTCCGTGTAGATGCCCTAGACTGTGATGGTAATAAGGACACATATTATGGTTACATAGAGGAGATATGGGAACTGGACTATGGCCCGTTATTAAAAGTGCCGTTGTTTCGGTGCAAATGGGTGAAGCTCAGTGGAGGAGGGGTGTTAAAAGACAATTATGGAATAACAACAATGGACCTCAATAATCTTGGTTACAGAGACAAACCATTCATCCTGGCCAAGGATGTGGCTAAAGTTTTCTATGTGAAGGACATGTCTAGTAAACCAAAGAAGCAAACAGACAAGTCAAATGATGAGCCCAGGCGACACATAGTCCTTTTCGGAAAAAGAAACATCGTCGGCATCGAGGGCAAAATAGGCATGTCGAAAGATTATGATAAGTTTGACGAGATTTCTCCATTCACCGTGAATGTTGACCCAAGCATTCTATTAGCTAAAGAGGATGCTCCTTACGCACATAGTGATCATAAGCAAGGCACATTCGTGAAAAAGAAGACTATTGCCGTTCTAGATCGTGATGTTTAATGTATTGTTATAACCATTATGTAAGATATTGATCATGCACTCTTCTATTATTAATTTATGCTTATGTGATGGAGTTGTATTCAAATTTATGCTTATGTGATGGGAACAAATATATTTTTTTAGTAAATAAAATAAGAAAACAAATTGAAACAAAAAACAAATTGAAAAATGACTAAAAGGTAAAAGTACATTTTAGTCCCGGTTATGGCAATGAACCGGGACTAAAGGTGCCGGAACTAAAAGCCCCCTCCTTTATAAAAAGGGGTCGGCCGCGATCGGCGAGCAGAGCATTTCACTGTTTTCTGGTTCATTCTCCGGCCGAGGGATCAGCAAGGTGTGCTACTGATTTTTTTTTTAAGATTTCAGTGCGCCGAAGTATTTCTTGTTCATTCTCTAATCTTCTCCGGTTAGTATTTTTTGTTCATTTCTTTGTATGTAGAGAAATTTGAGTTTTACCGTTTTGATGAGATTGATGAATTTTAGCACAATATTGAGTTATGAATTTTTTTGTAGTTTGCATTGATTGATGTTGCTGAGCTGAAGATGTTGCTTAGAATTTAGTTATTTAATTTTTTGTTTTGTTTTTCTATTCAGTATATAGATTTTATTTTTTGCGAGTAATATTTAGATTTTAGTGATATATTCATAATAATTAAAGAAATCGGTTTCAACTCTTAATTAGTTAGAACAATGCCGAGGAGACATCGTCAGGTACCTCGTCGTGGTGCAGGGTGGGATGATCCTTTGGGGATGCCACAAATAAACCCGCCACGAGAAGCACACGCTCCTGGCCTTGTGTTTACCGGAAGCAACATTGAAGTGCCCGCACCTAACGAAGCTCATCTCAATCGGGTAAATTAATTATCTAGTGCTTCAATAGTTACATGTCAATGTATTGATTATTTGATGAAATTTATTAATGTGACTTACCAATATAGCAGATTATTTTGCCAATCAAATGGTTTAAAGATGCAGTAATGCACATCACTCCTCGATCCCCATTGGTTTACAGAGAGGTGCATGAGAACAACAGGAGGGCTCTCATTTCTGTTGAGATTAGGCAAAATGCCTTACGTGACCAAGCCAGGGCCAAGTTGTGCATATCGACGTTGAATCGGATGCCTGGCAGCAGGAGCATGTTGTGGCTTGTGACGCTGTAAGGCAAGCACTGTACCGAATCCAATTACTGGATGGGCACGTTTTACCAGACTATAGCTACTTCAAGATAAAAACTCTTGAGGCGGGTGGCCTCCCCGTGACACAGATGCCTAAATTAATTACCCCTGAATACGAATCCATCTATGTAAGTTAACTTTGATTTTTTTGAATTCTATTGTGAATGTTATGAAATAACGTGGTTTTGTTATTTTTTTATAGGACGACCTTTACTGTGGATACATGCATGTGTACTCCGGGTTAGAAGCAATACTACAACAGGTATTTGATTACCTACGGTTCACATTCACTAAGCCATATTCATATCGTGTTAATAGTGGATTTCAAGCGGACACAACCCTGACACATGTGGACACAAGTGGAATGACTAGGCAGACAAAAATTAATAGCGAGGTTTTGGATAAACCCTATAAGGCGGTTGATAGTGCGTTCATATGGGCACTTGATTACGTTGACAGATATCTAGGTGTCGAGATTGTTGACATAAACTATCCTTTTTATTTCATGAAAAAGAATGGTGTGGACAGAGGTTAATTTAGTGGAGTGCATTTTTACGAATCATGTTGTAATAAGAATTATTATTAAGTTTGTTGGACTAATTTTTATCATGTTGTAATAACACTAATCTTTATTAAGTGTGTTTTTGTTTCCCGTGCAAATCCAGCCCTCTTTTGGTTTAGTTTTAGTTCTTTTACTAAATAGACCAATATCTATTCATATATATCATTATTACCAACAAAACTGCAAAATTTTAATAAATAATATTTGCATATATTGGTGCTTTCATAATTTATTAAATATAATAATGTGAGTGGTATTATTTTGTTTATTAAATATTAGCCAAAAATTGATAATTAAAATAGTTGATGGGATGCATAGATTTTCTTAATAGACCACTCTATACTCACAAGCATTGTCTCCATACTTTTTTTTGCATGTGTACATGATGATTATACAGTGGCAAGGTGTATCTGCAGCTAGGTAGTGACAGTCTGTAGCCATGAGACTTATGTCTTCCATAACCATATATTAAATAATAGTTGATGGAGTTTTTACTTCTCTCGATGGTTTTAATGTGATCATTGGGATATTCAAATCTTTCAGGCTCACACTAAAACCATCGAGAAGTAAAAACTCCATCAACAATTGTTTAACACGGTTATGGAAGACATAAGTTTCATGGCTACAGACTGTCATTACCTAGTTGGAGGTTAACCTTGCCAATGTATGAACATCATATACATACGCATAATAGGTAGGGGATAGTACTTGTGAGCATTGTGTCGAATATTAAGAAAAATATGTAAACATCACATCAACTAGTTTCATTATAGATTTTTTTGCTAATATTTGACAAATAAACATTATATAACTCATATTAGCATGTTTATTAAATTTTGTAAGCTCTAATATAAGCAGCTGTTATTTGTTAATTTTTTTAGCAAATTTTTTGGTGATAATGATATATACGAATGAATATTAGTGTATTAGTAAAAGAAATAGAACTAAAATAAAAGGGGTTGGATTTGCGCGGGAAGCAAAAACGCAGCCCCTTTTAGACCCGGGTCGTAACATGACCCGGGACTAAAGGGGTTGCGTTTTCCCTTCACGCGCAAAATTACCCTTTAGTCCCGGGCTGTATTACGACCCTGGACTAAAGGATCCCCTTTAGTCCGGGGTCGTAATACGGCCCGGGACTAAAGGGGGGGGGTTATAATCCCCCCGGCCTCTTCGCCTTCTTCTTCTCTTGATCTCGCTCCCTCGCGCGCCGCCATCGCTCCCTCGACACTCTCCGACCGCCGACGCCCGCGCCCCTGTCGGCCTCGCGCCCTCCG